>SPJY01025704.1:984316-1187502 GCA_005191435.1 Raddia distichophylla | reverse complement strand
CGTCGTCGGAGCTCGGACACTCATTACCACCTGCTATCCTGAGTTGGAATCCCGAATGGTTATGATCGTTCCGATTTGGCTCTACTGGTCCAAAGCCGGACGCTGTGGGTTACGCACGAGATACTAAGTATCTAAGGATGAATAGGGCTATCACCGCCTACCACCTACCACACATACGTGGGCTTGGGTGTAAACCGAGTTAGTCCTATTCTCAGACACCACGTCTGCGACTAATCCTAATCAATCTTCCTCAGTACTAAAAGAAGTTGATCTAGGTTCAATGCCTGGCTCTAACAGTATATGAGTGAGAACCTAAATTGATTCTAGACGAATATAAGCTACCGGTAAAGCAAATCTACACAACTCATTTATGCGGATATACTCAGCTCAAATAAAGTTCAACACTATAGCAATGAATGAAGTAATCTCACTAATTTAAACAATTAGGAAAGGGTACACGAGCTATTACCCGAATTCCGGAAGACACTTCCGGAACTCCGAGCGTCGGCTCGACTTGACTCGAACTCCCAACTTCTACTAACTAAGAGCTACTCTACAAACTGGAATGAGAATGTGAAAGTGTTGTGTTGTGTTACAAGTGAGGAGAGGGTGTCTATTTATAGTGTTGCGCAGCCAACTAGGGTGCTCCACGTGTAGGGACACGTGTCATCCATTCCTCCTCTGAAGGGGAACCCGAGGGGCTCAACACTGGGTCGGCCGGCCTAGGTGGGTCGGCCGACCCACCTCCTTCGTCTCTCGGCCGTGGATTTTGCATGGGATGCTCCCTTGATGGTGTAGATCGTCCCCTTAAGCCGGTGCATCAAATGGACTTGCACAAGAAAGGAATCCAAGGGAATCCTATGCTCATTTGTGAAGCAACCATGTCCATTCGATCAAACCGACGGTAGTGGATGGTCTAGATGGCTTCATTTTGTGTTTTTATGCCAATGGGAAGAAGACAGGGCTGGATCGGTGATGTGGCTGGTTCGGCCGACCTAGGTGGGTCGGCCGGCCTGGCCTGTTGCCCGGTCTGGCTCTGGTTTGTCCTTTTTTGCACCTGTAGACCCAAAACACACCAAAACTTGTGGAACTTTATTAGAATAAATAAAATGTTAGTATAAACCTTGATTTTCCCTCAAATAGGCGGAATTCCGGAATATGTTGACATGTAAAATTGGTGTTTATTTGACGTCAACACCCGTCAGGTATCTTTATATCGCATCTTGTTTGTTGTTCATCCATTACTTAGAGTCCAGAAATTTGCCCCACAAAAGGATTTGAGTTCGTCATCTCGTGCATCGTCCAACTTACTTTGTGCCCTTCGTGATTTCGTTTTCAGGTTCGCGTTGTTTAATTTGTATCCATCGTCATCATTTTATTACTGGTTTAGATTAAGTTCTTGGTCTTGTTTGAGTCCTGCATCTTGACGTCGAGTCCAAAGCCATCACGTCGTCGTCGCCACGTCCAAATCAGATACCAATCTATCTCGTTCGGTATTTTATTATCATCGCCCTTGTCCGAGCTCCAAATAGAACAAATTTAGAGCCTACATTGTAGCCCGAAAAAATATCTACAACTTTGTCCATTGCACTAATTTCATAAACTCCATATTTAGATCCAAATTAGTGTTGGAAGTGTTTTTGTATGTGTCTCAGATTTTTCTGAACAGTCTGTATCGCAGGGTCCGAATCTCCTAGATCCTTTATACAAATTCAGACTTCCATATATGCAAATTGCACGGCAGAAAAATATTTACAACTTTGTAGTTGTGCACTTTTATGTTTGAGATTGTGAAAAATCTGAAAACTCTGTTGGAAGATCAGCTGTCTTTCGAGACCGAAAATCCAGTGTATTAGTTTTATCTGCCGGTAAAAAAGAAAGAAAAGAAAGAAAACAAAAAAAAAGAGAAGAAAAGAAAAAGGCAAGTGCACGCAAAGGAGCCGCACAAAAAAAAAAGCAGGGAAAAAAATTCAAAAGTGTTTGCGTATTGTATTCTTTGTACTTGGTGTATCTCTCGCTTGCTTGAACTAGTTCTAGGTACGAGTTTAGGCTAGCAACTTTGAAAAGTACTTTGGATATATATTCAGCTTTGCTAATCTGATTTCGATAATTGCATATTCCTTGCTACTATATATTGACTATCCAAGCTCCACACACTTCTTATCAGTTCTGGTACGAACTTGCAATCGCTTCGCCCGCACCCGTCTTAGTATCATGAACCAGCCATCGGTTGTACCTCCTACAGTGCTGGTAAGAACACTTGTAAGAGCATGGTAAGATGCTTCAGATGGTGTGACTCCACCGTTCAAAATCTAGTAGTTGACAGGGATAATACTTTTGTTTTATTTTGTGTTTTCTACTAATAATGGCAGAAGCATACAATGGAATGGGGAGATTACAACCATTAGCCCCCAGTTGGAATGCAAGCATCATTGGTGAGGAGGCTAGAGAAAATTTTGATCGGGTCCATCATAAGGAGAAATTGAAGAAGAGTTATACATCATCTTCTACAAACAAGCATGGTAGTACCATTGACTTTATATGACATAAACTTTGGACCTGATGCATTTATTGATTGGGAAATAGCAGTAAATAAAATTTTTGCTCGACATAGAATTTTCGATAAAGAAAAGGTTATGACAGCTGCTAGTGTTTTAATTAATAATGCATCAATTAAATGGAAGGTGTATTGTTTTCTTATTAGGATACCTTCGACTTGGAGAGACATGAAACAACGATTAAGGAATAGGTTTCTTCCTGTCTATTATCGTGAAAATTTACTGAACAAACTACAATGTTTACAACAAGGTGATAAACCAGTGACCGTTTAATATGAAGAATTGCAAAATTTATTGTTACGTTGTGGTTTGGAGGAAACTTATAGAGAAAAGGAGGCTAGATTCTTATGTGGACTTGAGGAGAAAATATACAATACTGTTTTTGATAAAGAATATGTTTCTCTTTTACAAACCTTTGCTCTACTTGTGCAGCTGAAAATAAAATAAAATAAAAGAAAGTTGTACGAAAACCAAGACATCTGTTTGTAAGAATGGTATGTATTCTTACATGACTAACATTTTTCAGGCAAGTGCAAATAATAAAAATGAGAATGAGAATGAGAAGAATGAAGAGACGCTTGTTGCTGCAACTCTGCTTTCAACACCTACTACTAAGAATGGACCTACATCAACTGAAAAGAAAAATAAAGGTAATAAAAAAGGTACCACACTCATTCAAGTTGAGAAAGATATTGATGTGCTGAAACTTTCCGCAAATCATGCTTTATTAGAGCAACAAATTGTGGTGCGATAATGCTTCACTTATATCTATATCACAACTAGTGAATGAACATGTACTTTTGTTTCAGAACCACACACTTGCGATGAAAATAAACACATTACTCAACTTGCCAATGAAAATGAATAGCTGAAATTGTTGTCTTCTTTAAATATTCTGGGTTATATTGCATTTGATGTTTTATGTGATCTAAACAATTTAAAGGAGAGACTTGTTAATTTATCATGGTTATTTAGAAACACTTTTCATATTGTGGGTAAATATAATGATAAATAAAAATACATGGTTAATCGAGTGTACATTTGCTCAAATATAAATTTTTCTTATGATGTACAACCATGTGATCAGATAGAGAGCTACATTATCAATAATAAGGAGACATCAAGTGCCTCTTGCTTTGTTTCGAAAATACAAAAAAATTCAAGAAGGGGAGGATGTGGATCCTAATCAATATGGCTTAAACAATTTGATTACACATAATATGCTTGTTGCCAAGGTTCCAAAAAGCATGATTAAGCGCACGCTTAAGCGTGATTAGGCGCTGAGCGTGGGGTCAGCGCTTCGCTTACCACCTAAGCGTCCAATTAAGCGCTGGCGCCGCTTAATCGCGCGCTTAATCACGCTCAGTCGCCTAAGCGCGCGAAGCGTGTGCTGAAGCGTGCGCTGAAGCATTGTGGGCGAGCTGGTGCGCAAGCGAAAGCGCGCAGGTGACGCGCACAGGAAAGAATCGCACGGGACGGAAAGAATCGTGAGGGAAAAGACGGGCGCGGGCAGAGTAAAGACGCGGACAAACCAATTTGTTGTCGTGCGTGCCCAGTAGCCGCCGTCCTCTTCCGACGCGGCAGCATCTCCGATGCGCCTCCCCTCCGCCGTGGCTGCCCCTCCGTCACAGGCTGCCCCTCCGCCCATGCCGCCCCTTTGCCGTGGCCTCCCCTCCGCAGTGGTTGCCCCTCCGTCGCAGGCCTCCCCTCCGCCGTGGCTGCCCCTCCGCCATGGCCTCCCCTCCGCCGTGCCTGCCACTCCACCAAGGCCGCGCTGCCCTTCCTACCGCGGCCGCCCTTCCAAGGATCTGACGATTGTATCCTTTGATCCTTTCCTCTGCTGCACTCCTCTGTTTGCTCCACCTCCAAGTCATTTGTGTTGCTACCTGCTACTGCTCTGCTCTGCTCCAAGCCTCCGTGTCCTTTGTTTGCGCTATGCTACTGCTGCCTGCTTTGCTCTGTTGTGCTGTGCTATGACTCTGCTGTCTGCTCTACTTCTCATTGCTCTCTCTTCATGTGTTCCTAGGATGGCAGAGTCAGAGGCCATGCCTGTTGTTGTTCCCCTAGGAGGGTTGTAGAAGAGAATCATAATGCCACTATGCCTCATCTCAAGAGAAAATCAAATGATATTGGATGGGAGTGGGGAAGGCTTTGTGATCCAAATGACAAGACTAAAGTGAAGTGCCTTCTTGGTGGCCATGAGAGCTCAGGAGGCATTCATCTATTCAAGCAACACCTTGCACACAAAGGATCTGCTGTGCTCCATTGCTCAAAAATGTCCCCAGAAATTAAAGAGAAGTGCAAACAAGATCTTGAGGGGACAACAAAAAATAAAAGGGACAAGCTGATCGGAGAGTCAGATTTGAGAGGGGATGTGGTGATTACAGGGATTAGTTCAGATGGGTCAGATGCTGAATCCAAGGCTGGAAGCTCAGATGGTTCTCCAAGTCAAAAGTAGGTCACATGGATAGATGGACACGCCCTATTGATCCTAAAGCAAGCAGAGCAGAAGCCAAGAGGCAGCATAGTTTAAATGAAGCACTTTTGAGGACGCATCAAGTGCAACAATATGTTGCTAGATGGGTATACACTCATGGTATACCATTCAATGTAGTTGACAATGATTAGTTCATTGAAATGGTTGAGACCATTGGTTGTTTTGGTCCGGGTATTAGACCTCCTACCCAATATGATCTTCGGGAGAAGTTGCTGAAAGAGGAACATGCAAGAATGAAGACCTTGCTGTAGGACCGTGAAGAAGACAAGAATAAAAATGGTTGTTCAGTGATGACTGATGCTTGGATAGACATGAAGAGAAGGAGCATCATGAATGTGTGCACACATACTTCTAAGGGGGCATGTTTCGTGAAGTCCAAGGAGATGTCAAATGTTTCACACACAAGCGAGGTCATATTTGAAATAGTGGACAAAGCAATTGATGAGTTAGGAGCAGAAAATGTGGTGCAGGTAGTGACGGACAATTCTTCTAATAACATGGCAGCAAAGATATTGCTGTTAGAGAAGTGGCCAAACATTTTTTAGAGCTCTTGTGCAACACACACAATCAATTTGATGCTCCAAGGCATTGGCAACCTACCAAGGTTCAAGAAAACGATTGACCACGCAAAGGCATTCACTATTTGTGTATGGGCACCACAGAACCTTGGCATGCATGCGGTCTTTCACTTTGAAGAAGGATATCATAAGGCCGGGAGTGACTAGATTTGCTTCATGTTACCTTACTTTGCAAAGCTTGATGGATAAAAGAGATGCACTAAGGAAGATGGTGGTTGACCAAAATTGGGATGAAATACCAGATGTGAAGTCAAAAAATGGGAAGGATGCAACAGCCACTATGTTGAGTCAGCCCATTTGGAAAAATGTAGCACTTTGCCTTACGGTTTTTGAACCTTTGGTGAGGCTACTTCGTTTGGTTCATGGTGATGTCAAGCCATCCATGGGCTTCCTGTATAGAGAGCTACTTAAGGCAAAGAAGGAGATTAGAGAGGCCTTGTCAATGTGGAGAATAACTACAAGGATGTCATGGCTATTGTTGAAAAGAAGATGAAGGGACAGGCTTGATTCCCCCTTGCATGTGGCTGCATACATGCTGAATCCATACTACTCCTATAGCAATGCTGCCATCTTTGATGACCCAAATATTGTGGAAAAATTCATGCTTTGTTGTGAGACCTTTTTTAAAGGTGATGAAGAAAAGGAGTTCTTGGCTATCATTGAAGATTTTGACAAATTTCGGACAATACAAGGCTCCTTTGGAAAGACGATGGCAAGAAGTTGTGAACGATTTGAATTCAGTCTTGGTATTACTCTTTTCAATTCAGCAGTCATTTTGCATTTTTTTGACTTGCTAACTAATCTTGTTCATTTCATTTTTAATGTTAGCATCTTGGTGGAGACTCTATGGAGGTGGAGCACCAAATTTGTAACGTATAGCTGCTAGGATCCTCTCATTGACATCAAGTTCCTCTGGCTGTGAATGAAATTGGAGCACTTTTGAATTTGTTAGTCACTAAGTCTCTCCTTCCTAATATAGAAATTAGTATCTACTTCCATGTCTCATCTCATGTACTAATGTTTAGTTCTTTACTTTATATTTGTAGATATATACCAAGAGAAGAAATAGACTAACAACGGAGCGTCTCAATATGTTAGTCTATGTGCAATTTAATGCAAGATTGTTGTCCAAGAAGGAGAGGATCAGCAACAAGAAGACTTATGAATGTCTTCTAAGCAATGATGCTGCTGAAGCACAAGGATTTTTGTACGAGGGAGAGGATGAACATGCTTTGGTGGTGATTAGGGACCCAGATGAGGAGGGTGAGGCTCAAGTTCCTAGAACTGGGAAGACATGGAATGTTCTTGGAGAGGCAATTAGAGCAAACGAGCAGTTGCAACCTTGTAGGAGTGGAAGAAGGACCCAGCCTACTAGAGTGATACATGAAGAAGAGTGGGAATCCGAAGTCGAAGATCTTGACTCTGAGGAAGAACACATTCCTTTTCAGGATGATGAAGATGAAATACTAGGAGCGAATTCCTTTGAGAATTAAGGCTGTGGGCTGTGGCAATTTGTCTGTTTGATTGTCATTTTGTGCTTAGATGTGATGTGTGATGTTTTGTACTGCTAGCTGCTGCTATGCTATGACTTTTTATTTGCTTCCAGTTTGAACTTTGAACTATCAACTATGTTTTGTTGTTATGTCATGTGTCATGTGTCATGTGTTGTGCTGCTGATTGTCATTTGTTCATTTGCTGCTGTCAGTCTATCACTATGATGTCACATTGTACTATATTTGTTCAGTTCCTGCTGTTAATGTCCTGCTGCAATTTGTTTTCTGATTAATTGCTATGAGATGATATCATGCAAAGAAACATATTAATTTGTTGTGATTTGTGTAGGTACAACTACTGTCAAGCAAGGAAGAGGAAAAGAGACAAGACATTATTGCTGTAAGACCCCTTGAAAACCCCCTTTTTTAACTGTATAATTGGATTTTTTACAATATTAGAAAAACAACTTAAGCACGCTTAAGCTTTTTCACCACTCGAGTGCTCACTTAGCGCTTGGCGCTTTTTTGAACCTTGCTTGTTGCGTTACCTTCCTTTGGAGCTAACCTTTTGCAGATGAACGAGGATAAGTCGAGGGCGACTCACAATCAAGAAGGAGAGGATGATGTGACCATATCCATCACAGGTATGACCAACACTACGTCAATGTGGTGGTCATCAAGATTTCGGTTGACTACATCGCCAGCACGCACGTCGACGAGTCTTCGATCGACTACTTCATTTTCGACCTCTCCATATACGACAAGTTGGCAACACTTCACGGCATCTTCTACATCAACTATGGTGTCATCATCAATAATATGGCATCATCGACCTGCGCCATGGCTAATTCGCATATACAGTCGGCAAGCTCATCATGTTGATATTGCGTTGTCGCTACCAGCAGTTCGGCCTCCACCATGGCCACCTCCCCCAGCTCATGGCGTATTACAGAAAGGCACATTTCCACCACTTCGACGTCTTCTTGTCCCACAAGCCACGTCATTGCAAGGCTAGCCAAAGAGAGAGCCCAATTTGTCCATGAGTCATCAGGTTTGGCCACCTCCGCGCAATCAACTTAAAACGGAAGCCCTGGATGCATACGAACTCAATTTTGGATATTCTTGGTATGCACGGACAAGCTCTCGACGATATCTTTCCAACGGATCCAGTCCGACCTCCAAATTCCTTACGTATCAACGGGAATCATGGAAAAAAGATTGTGACCAGAATCTGCCGGGCGATGTGACGCTCCACTTTGGGTCCATGGCCCATGTACCTCATAGGGCTGCGCCCGAAACCGTAGCCGTAGCTATAAATTCAGTAGCCGTTGCTAGTTTAGACTTGGGTTTTGCTTAGATTGCTCTGCCATTGCAGCTTCGCCATTTACCAGTTTGTGGAACCCCAAATCGTGTGCTTAATCGGTAATATGTAATATTGAGATTACATCTAACGTGTTCTTGCCTGTGTTCTCGATTCGCTTGCAGGAATTATCCTTCGTGGTGAGGTCAATCGTGTCTTGACGTGGTTTATAACGAACGGAGACAGTGGTGCAGCGATTGCGTGCTTAGATCTGTTCTGATTGGAAGCCGGATTGTCAACATCGAGTTCTCCACCAATCGTGTTTATCCATACCTGTCAGAAGATCTAGCTTGACCTAGCTCCACCGGTGGTGCCTCCAGTTTCTAGCTTGACCTAGATCCTGTTTTTAGTTAGCAACAATGCTGCTGAGTACGAGGCACTCATCCATGGGCTTCGCGTCACCATATCGCTCAGCATCCGACAGTTAATGGTCCGCGGGGATTCTCAACTCGTGGTCAATCAAGTACAAAAGGAATGGTATTGCATAGGCCACAATATGGCTGGTACTGCGAGGAAGTCAGCAAGTTGGAAGACAAATTTGACGGTTTGGAGTTAACACATGTGCTCCACCATGACAATGAAGCGGAAGATGAGCTTTGCGCGGATGGGATCTAGCCAAGCACAAGTGTCGATTGGTGTTTTCGTTGAAGAATTGAGTAAGCCTTCTATCAAACAGCCAGCTTCACAAGGTGAACAGGAGGATCATGCAGAAGGGAAAGTACTGTTCATCAATCCTGGGTGGACTCAACCATACTTAGATTATATCCTCAAGTACGAGCTAACAGAAGATCGAAGCCTAGTCGAGTGCACAACACGTCGAAGCAAAAATTACAAGGTAGTCAGGGAGGAGCTATTTCACAAAATCAATTCCGGAATATTAAGACGGTGCATATTTGAGCAAGAAGGCAAAGATTTAATAAATGACATCTGACGGCGTGTTCTTCACTTAACCACGGTGAATCACACCCCTATCAGATTTCTATGTTGCTAGCCGATCAGCCCGAGCTCAGTTCGATTCGAGCGTCAGGCACGGCAAAGGAGCGACGCGCGGCGATTGCCCAGGTTCGGACCCCCCTGCGGGTAATAGTCCTACTCCTGCCGAGCCTTAGCTCTTTTCGTGTTGTGGTTGTATGGAATGCTTACAGAATGAATTCCCCCTCCCTCTTCTCTCTCCTCCCCTTTTATACAAGCCGTGGGCTGGCGGAGAGAGCCAAGGGGGTAGGTTACACAGTACGCAGAGTACACTGATAAAGTTTGAGAGACATGACAGGACAGATGAAAATGTGCTGCTGTTGCCGAGCGGCGCCGCCCACGCGCGCTTTGCAAGTGGCTTCTGACCTGTGTGAACACTCCGGTGAAACGACAGGTGGGGCCCAGCTTGCACCGTCTGACACGGGCGGCCAACCTCTCTCTCTCTCTGCCGGTCAATTCCGCAGAGCCACAGTGACAATTGATCAGACCCACAGAGGTCACTGTGGCGGTAATCATTTCTTCTTCGGTCCATCCGCGCGTGATGTCGCATTCAATGCGGCTGTCCTTCGCAGCGGGGGAGAGTCTTCGCTCAGAAGGCTCCCCTCGGGACGCTTCCTGCTGCGCGGGCCCCACCTGACAGTGAGGGGGCCTCTCGCGCTCGCCCCGCATGCTGGGGCCTGATCGCCCGCCTCACGCGTGGGGCCCTCGCTTGGCCTCTGAGGAGCTCGCCCACGCGCTGGGGCCTGATGGCACGCCTGACGCGTGGGGCCCTCGCTTGGCTTCTGAGGGGCTCGCCCACGCGCTGGGGCCTGATCGCCCGCCTGACGCGTGGGGCCCTCGCTTGGCCTCCGAGGAGCTCGCCCACGTGCTGGGGCCTAATTGCCCGCCTAACGCGTGGGGCCCTCGCTTGGCTTCCGAGGAGCTCGCCCACGTGCTGGGGCCTGATTGCCCGCCTGACGCGTGGGGCCCTCCCTTGGCCTCTGAGGAGCTCGCCCACGCGCTGGGGCCTGATCGCCCGCCTAACGCGTGGGGCCCTCGCCTGATCTTCTCTTGGACTCTTCATACCCCGGTACTTATTGTACCGACAACATCCACTTGAAAGAGTGCGGACATCACGCGGCGGCAAGTTCCCTGGTGTGGATAACATAGACCCCGGATACCCACACGGCGGGCCTAAAAGACCACCCGACAGGGATGTACCAAGTCGGGTGGATAAGGATGGGCACCACTCGGACTCTAGAAGGCTTGACCGGCAAGGAAGGACATAAAGATAGAAGTCTATCCCTAATAGGGAAGATACACTCGTAATCCCGGATAACTACATATCTGGCCAGAGGATAGAGATAGGAATCCTACCACATAACCGACCAGGACTCTACCTTGTAACCCTGCCCCTCACTATATAAGGCCGGGCAGGGAGCCCCTGGTTCGACACCTGCATCATCATCATCTACATCTTCATCTCCACACCCATACATGGAGAGACATCTCCCTCCACATTGATCATCAGATCACCATTATAATCCCAGAGCACAGGGCTAGGGTATTACCTCCACCGTGAGGGCCTGAACTTGTATAAAAAACACCCCCTGTCTTGTGCTACCATCGAGTTTGGATCTTGTGCATCACCCCATACATAATCATTGCCGACGATAGCCCAGGGTTAAGCACCCGTCGACATCATGCGGCAGCAAGTTCCCTGATTGGCGAAGCTTATCGTCAAGGGTTCTTCTTGCCGACTGTTGTGACGGACGCAGAAGATATAGTACGCAAGTGTGAGGGTTTCCAATTCTTTGCATGGAAAATTCATATGCTGGCTCAGGATCTGCAAACCATACCAATCATCTGGCCCTTTGTCATCTGGAACCTCGACATGGTGGGACCCCTCAAGCGGGCGCAAGACGGTTTTACTCATTGCTTCGTCGCCATTAACAAGTTAACGAAGTGGGTTGAAGTCAAGCCGGTCGTCAATATTATGGTAGACAAAGCACGCGAGTTCTTCCGAGACATCGTTGTTCACTTCGATGTGCCTAACAGGATTATCACCGATAACAGCGTCCAGTTTAAGAGCAGCGAATTTAAAGATTGGGGCGTAGAATTGGGCATCCAGATTTCTACGCATATGTAGTGCAACCCCAAATGGTATGATCCTACAAGGGCTCAAGGCAAGGATCTTCAATCGACTCAAACCATACGCCACACGCTGGGTTAAAGAGTTGCCGTTGGTCCTCTAGGGGCATAGAACAACCCCGAGTTGAGCGACAGGGACCCTTGTTCCTGGTATATGGCTCGGAGGCGATCCTCTGGACTGAATTAAAATTTCAGTCCCCGCAAGTTCAAAGGTATGAAGATAACCAGTTGGACAAGGGGAGATTGGAAGACCTTTATCGTTTGGAGGAAGCAAGGGAGGAAACAATGATCCAGTCGGCTAAGAACTTGCAGGGACTGCTCAGTATCATCAACGCAACATGCGGGGCCGTGCGTTCTCCAAATGAGATTTGTTCCTCCGAAGGAATCAAAAGCATGAGCATAAACTCTCCCCAACCTAGGAAGGTCCCTATGTGGTTGATGATGTAACCTGCCCGGGGACTTATCGTCTTAAGCGCGAAGATGGATCGGTTATCCCTAATACTTGAAACATCGAATAGCTATGTCATTTTTATTCTTGAACTTTGTATTCTAGTTTCCATTTGTGTAATGAGGGCTCGTTTGACTTGCTACTTAGTCGCACACAACTAAGTAGTAAGCCGGGGGCTACACTAAATAGTGTGCGGCTTCGCCGCACCTATCTTCTTGATAAAGTTATTTTCTCCTTATATGCAATTGTCAAAATTTTAGTTCTAATAGATTCTGAGTAGTGGTGCCTTAGTCCATCAATGATGACGTTTAGCCACTCAGCATGTGTCGGGGGAGAGGGCCATGAGCCAATTCCTTGCACTCGGGGGCTAGACTAGTCACAAAAAGGCGTTACACGAAATAGTTAAATAGAAACAAGTACTCGGATAAATTACATGAGTAATAAGGAGGGATCAATGTTTACATCACAAGACCGTTTGACTCGGAATTATCATTTGTCTACAAATCTAAATTATCAACCAAGGCGGTGGAAGTTTCCTTTACTTTCTCCATTCGGGCATAAGCTTCTTCCTCGGAGCAGACGAATCCCTCCTTCACGGCTTCAAGGTCAACTCGGGGATAATGCGACTCCACAATAGTCACTGCCTGGTTGGTGCATGTCGTCGCAGCTTCCTTCATGAGAACCCTTAGTCGCTCGAGAGCATCCAGCAATCAAGCCATCAGAACATCTTCGTTGGCAGGCAGCTCTTCATCAGGATGAAGAAATTGGAGTACTGGTGCAGTCGCCTTGAGCGTTCTGTTGCACAGCTCAACGGTGGACATAACCTTTTCATCGAAGACCTCGAATTACGCCTTGATTTTTATTTGATAGGATGTACATCAGTCGGATGGATGATACATCAATGACACAAAAAGACCTGAGTAAAGGTAAACTTGTGCGTAAAGCGCGTTGTCAAATTCATCTTTCGACTTCAATTGCTCAACGGCTTTCTTGAGACACTAAGACTTTTGAGCTTAGTGCCTGCCAAGGTTCTGGGCAGACACAAAGGAAGTGTTCAAAATCGTTTGAACTGTAGTAAGAATCAAGATTCGAAGATGACCTACCACAAGTACTTTGCAGCCAAACTCCATCATATTCTGCACCATCTCCCGCCGCTCCGCTTCTTTGGCATCATCTTCCACATAGCCTTTCATTTCTTTCCTCCATTTGACACGGAGGGGAAGCATATAGGTCGGACCTGTAGGGCGAGGGATTTCCTTAATTTTTGGTTTCAAGCTTTCTAGAGCTAGAGCTGGGATGGGGTCCTTAGCCCTGGAGTTCGGATGAGGGCCTTTGGGCGATAAGGCAGTCGGCATAGGAGATTGATCGCGGGCTGAGTCCCAAGGTGGGGTTGGTTCAACCTGGGAGCTTGGCGAAGGAGGAGTAGCGGTTGCGGTGGACGGTGCTTCTGCACTTGGATTGCCCACAGGAATATCTGTGTTGTGCTTCTAGTGGGTGAAAGAAGACATCAAAGATGCAATTCTAATGAAATAGCCAAATGAGGAAGGTGTTATAAGGATGAACCTCTGTGACACTTTTATCTTAAGGCCCATGCCTTTTGGAGCGGCATGACCACTCTGGATTGTGCTGGATGGATCTCCTGGCCCTGACGTGGGTTCTGGGTTCGTGAACGGTGACGATGGTTGACTTGGAGATTGTGTGGTGGGAGGAACACATGTTTTTGGACTTCGGCGATGCAGGAGTGGTGTGTCGTCTTCCTCCTCATCCTTGTCTGAGTACCTAAGGACAACTCCTTTTCCCCTCTTTGCCGAAGGAGCGTCGGCCGAGTCCGTTGCAGGGCATTTGGGAGGCGCAGCTTTATGACCGAGGGCTTTGGGGACTGGATGAACAGAGAAGAATGCCGCCCGACCCTATAGAAGGTATAGGTCGGGTTAGAAGACATGACAAACTTTAAGATATCAAATAGATTTGATGGAGAAGAAATTCTTTGCTTACTGTTGGAGGCGGTTTTGTTAGCCTGTAAGGATCTGGGCAGCCGGTATTGTCGATGAGCGTGCCCGGGGTGAAGAGTTCGGAGATTCGGGTGATCAGGGCCATCTCGGGGAGCTTCTCTTCACCTTCCCGAGTGGTGTCCTTGGACCCTGAATATTCAAATCCAAGGTGGACACGTTCCTTCAAGGGCTGGACACAGCGGAGACTGTAGTTTATTACATCTCCGACGTCGGTTATCCCATTTGCTTTTAAATCCCCAAGAAGGGGAAGCAGTTTCCTGACATGGCTACCTTCGCTCTCGGCAAGAGAGGAGGACCAGGAAGCAAGGACTGTAGGACAATTTTCAATGAGTGAAGGAAGGACTGGCGGGAGATAGGCACAATAGAACCATTTGGCACGCCAGCCCTTGTTCAAAGTTTTCATGTGGAAATCGGGGTAAAATTTCTTGGCCCCTTCTCATAGCTGGAAGCAAGGGCCCCCAACGGCTTTGGGGTTGCCTTGTTGGGAAAGGGTTTGCAGAGAAAAAGAGATCGGAAGAGATCGAAGTGGGAGCGATATCCCGAGGTATGCCTTACAGACATGGATGAAGACGGCGATTTGGAAAATGGAATTAAGGTTGAGGTGAGTCAATTCAATCCCATAGAAATGCAGAAGACCTCCGAGGAAGGAGGAGCATGGAAGGCCGAGACCGCAAAGGAAGAAGAACTCGATGATTACTACCTCGTCGGAACGAAGGGTAGGGGAGGACTCACTGGCGGCAGCGCACCATAAAATTAGCTCCTCTGATGTAAGCTCGCCGGTGGATAAAACACTACAAGAAGGATCCCCCTTCACCCACGCATA
The DNA here is from genome assembly GCA_005191435.1 of Raddia distichophylla. Classification (NCBI taxonomy): domain Eukaryota; kingdom Viridiplantae; phylum Streptophyta; class Magnoliopsida; order Poales; family Poaceae; genus Raddia; species Raddia distichophylla. Next base: position 1,172,631 of record SPJY01025704.1, on the reverse strand, counting down.
CCTACCAACGCTATAACCATGCATTGCTGGTTCATATAGCAGCAACGCATATTATGTGTTAGAGCTATATCCGTAGTAAACCATGTGAACAGCTACGGATTGATGCATTGCAGACTTGTGCGTTGCTAATCTTTATTCAAGTTTTGTTTTAGAAACAAGGAAATAATATTATACTAATATAGAATATATCTGTTTCTATAATGATTTAAATAAAAAAGTAGCATTTTATAGAAATTGGGGGCCTGGGGCGATCAGGGGAGGGCGCACACCATCAACCGCTATGTGCCGCGTGTCGTGCCGTGTAACATCCCAAAATTTTGGGCATAAATTTTTTTTCGAGATTTTAAATCTCAATGTCGTGAATGAATAACAATCAATTGCCTAAAGCTCGTTATGTTGTTTTGTCTATTTTGTAAAGCTCTTTACAAACCCTAGTAATTATACATATATTGGTGTATGTGTCATCTAGAAAAATAAAAGTATATGATAAATAGCAAACTAAAACACAAAATATTTTTCTAGTGTCTACAAGAATATGAGAATACCACTATAAATCGGTAAAGTGTAAACAAATCATTAAAATAGTGAAGGCAAGTGTAAACAACCTCAAAATTATAGAAAATAGATGTTCATGAACACTCAATATCAATACTGAAAATGGAATACGCATATTTTTCAGATCTCAAATATATATTTTAGTATAATTTTGAAAATCTTCAAAGTCCCTAATATCCTTACAGAATAAAAGGAAAGAGGAAGGACTAAAATGAATAAAGGCCAAACCCTATCTAATTCCCCAATCCAGCCATCGTACTGGGGGAATTCCTCCCGAAAGTTTCAGGCGCAGAGAGAGAGAGAGAAGGGAGGCTGGGCTCCGGCGAGGAGCTTCCCCGGCGACGGCGGCGGCCTCCCAAGTGGCAGGGCTCCGGGCGACGGTGCGTTGGCCGGCAGCAGTAAACGGCGGCGGCGCTCGGCGTGGTGGCGGCGACGCTCGGCGTGATGGCGGCGTGGGGAGCGGCGCAGCGAGGTGCGGGGCGGCGCTTGGGGAAGGAGGCAGTTGGGGCAGCGCGGCGGAGGACGACACGGCGTGGGCCGATGGCATTGCCGGAGCGACAGCGACGGCGAGCTCCAGTGCGACAGCCTCGGTAAGAACAGCGGTTCGAGTGTTCAATCGCTTGTGTGGATATTTCAGGTCAAATATGGGGCAGTTCAATCGCTTGTGTGGATGTCCCTCTCATCGATCTTAATATGAAATCTAAATACCTTTCGGTCTAAGATTGCAAGCGATTTTGACTTCAACCCTAATGCTGAATTCATTCTCACGTATACTGATGAGGGTAGGCCGTGGGGGTCGTTTCACACTGTATGATGATACTAGCTTGCTTGTTGCTGTATTTGTTCAGAATCTGAACCCTCTTAGGATCAATGTTTAGTTCAAAAGTGGCCGTGCTGGGACACAGACAAAAATAGCAGGCTACGAATTCTAAATCTCCAATGCCCACTGCTCTGGAAGATTAAGTAATTCAGGTTAAATCATAGTTTGAACTTTGAAACTTATGAAGAAAGTGTGAAGTATATGCTAACAGTTTAGTTAATTGTTCTTGCTAGAAAAAGAAATAGAAAGAGATATAATCTTTATATCCTAGTAAGCAGATAACAACCCTTTAGTCTAATTTCTGATAAGATTCTACAGGCATAGAGGTTTAAAATCAAATAACCTTTTAACTTTATATTTTTATCTTTATAATCTCATTAGGTCCACCTACACTAATTTTCTAAGTGAAAAGAGCACTAACAACTTACTACGTGAAGGTGTCTGGCAGCACTTGCTAGTAAAGGGCTGCAATTTGAAGGGTTCCTATTAGCAATAGATATTTCTCAAATACGAGTTAGATACAGTAAACTATAGTTCTGGTTGGATGTTGTTAGAAATAATGATGCATGCCTAGATAGTAAGACTGCCAGTAGGTTTTGATTAGGAGAGAGTTGCACCTTCCAAGATAAACATGTAGAACCTATAGTTTGAAGACTTTTGGTTTTAGTTAACACAATGGGCAGCGAATACTTGAAATGGTCAGCTAATAGGGTCATAAGAATTAGTCCATCGGTGTCTAGTAAATTAATAAAAGTTCAATGTTAGATAAAACTCAAAATTTGAGTTTCTAATGTTTTAACAATTTCAACGTGGAATCAAGAAACTGAGCTGGAATATTGAAATATACTATAAGAATACAAATATCATTTATTTGCAGTAAAATTTGTTTTCTGAATTTGTTTCTTATTGTTGATTTGACAGCAGACAGTTGAGACTCGTGACTTGGAAAACAATAATATCAACGGAAACAAGCGTGCTAATACGACTAAGGTGATTACTAAAGTTTTAGCATTTATCTTAAGTGTGATTACTTAAAACTGTACACACAAACAGGTTGCTGAGAAGGAAGCATCTTCATATTGCTCAAGACAAGCGTTTAGTGTTCGAGTAAGTTATTTGAGCAACTATGTTTCCATTGGTCACATATTTTGAGAATAATCATCTACACATCTCTATGCAATGTTTTTTTATTATTATTTCAATATTGTGTGTTCGATTGTTTAAGCTCTTTCATTAGGATGATGTTTTGATTAAAAAGATGTCAAAAGGAGCTACTTCAGCCATGATCCCTAAGGTAACCTGTCTTATATGGTATACTAATTTTTTTTTTATCTTTTATATGTCGTAGAATCTACAAAGCAATACAATGAAAATTTTGGATAATAATTATATGACGGTATGATTCTTTACAGCCCTTACAGTGATGAATTGCTTCCGTTGTTAAATATTTACTTATACGTGTTCTTGTATATGTCAATCAGGTTGGTACTAAAGTATTCTTCAAGAGCTGGATTATGATTTTTTACAACCCTTATAGTGATGTATTACTTTCTTTGTTAAATATTTATTTATACGCGTACTTGTATATGCCAATCAAGTTGGAACTAAAGTATTTTGAAGAGCTAGAGAAAAGTAAATAAGAATGTGGCACTTGGTACGATCATGAGTTGTGATCCAAAAGAGTAATTGCCTGGTGTTCAACTAGGAAATGAATTTTGGATGGTACATGTGGATGTTGTAATAGAAAAACATGAAGAATTAATATGTCCATTTAAAAGCTATAAACTAATGTGCCATGCAGTGAGAGCTAACATTGCTTGGTCTGCAATTTTTGTACGGTGATTCTTCCAATTATTTTTTATTAGATCGATTTGTTTTATAATGGTATATTAATATATTCAAAATTTTCATGATAGGTTGATAAGATGAATGCATGATTCTATGAAGAACATCTTCAATGCAAAGAAAGGATAGATGTGCCTGCATATGATTTTTATTTATTTATTTATTTTATTATTCATGTACTAGATAAATGTTTAAGCCTTGTATTACAGAACAAAAGATGATGCTCAGTGTGTGATATGACAATTTCTATTTATAATATGTTTCCAGAAATTGTCTTGTTATATTGCTATTGTTTGCATTTCTTTTGATAATTAAGTTTTTTTGACATTTTGCAAATAACTAAAATCATTCAATTGATTATAAATAGCCACGCATGCGTAATCGTGGTTAGCTTACAAGTCATCCATGTTTTTAAAACTACCAACGCATGGACAAGCGTAGTTAGCCAACAACGTTTTCTTCTACTATTACCAACGGATCTCTATATGTAGTAATAGACCTTTGCTACGGCCTCTACACCAACGCAGATTAAATGCGTTGGTGTAGACCATAACAATGCATATTTGAGCTTTCAACAATGCATGTATACGTTGCTATAGAGGGTTTCTTCTTGTAGTGAAAGCTTCTGTTGTCACCAGTCAGTGGTTATGGACTTCATGCACTTCTTGGCGCTCTTGATCGCCCTTGCGGCAGTGGCAGATGAAGGAGCCATGAGAAAAACAAGACTGATGGAGACGGAATGTGCGACGAAGGGAAATCCTAGCAGCGGAGCTCATTGGAGCGAGTGGAATGGCGTATGCGATGAATGGGCGTGGTAGAGCGATTTGTTCTCCTTGCACCCAAATTTAAAGGCCATAGAATATATTTTGGGCCGGGCTTTAACCTTGGCCGAAGTACAAGTTATGACGAGCGCTGGAAAGCCAAAACTCACTCGGATGTGCCGACTGCCGTTAACAAGTTGGAGATTTGAGCCGTTAACTCGTGCCGTTAACAAGAAAAGGATTGGTTTACTCGTGCGGACAAAGATAATCAGCCGGGGTTCAACAACAATGGCATAATTAGAAAGATTTGAGGCCCTAAAAGGTTTTTTCACGGATATGATAAGCAGCTCTTAGGATGGATACAAAAGATTTTGCAGCACAGCACAATGAGCTAGGGGTGTGTCCTTCAGCTGGATGTGCACCGTACATAGTTGCGGGAACCCGTGAACCAAAAGACAAATGGCCTCCTGGGAACGGAGTTCCGCGCTGGCTTCTCGCCATTGCTGCCAAAGGTCTTCCATGGCGGTGTGGGCGGCAGAGGCGCCGGCTTGCTCAGCAGCGGCGATGGCCCAGCCGTCGAGTTCTTCACCTTGGTTCTCCATTGCAGAAGAAAGTGAAGGATGGGTGCTTGGTGAAAGAAAAGGAAGGATTGGACGCTGGATGTGATTTCTCACAACAGCTCGGGTTTTTTATATGTGGAGAGACAAAGCCTGTTACCCGTTAAAACATAGTAGAATCATTATAATGATGGGACTGTGGTGGGTGTGATCTCGGCTCCCAACGACGGCGCGTGACGCTTCAGCTTGGTTGGATGGACCCGAAAACCCTTCGCATTCCTCAAATGGGTCTGGGCCCAAATCTGCTTAAGCAAAGGACAATCCCCTTAACAGGCTTTCTCGATAATACGTCACAAAGAGTGATGATACGTTGTTGACATCAGGCCTATTTTGGCCTCAGTACACCCAATAAGGGCATATGACCAGAAGCGCCGCCATAAAAAATACCTCATGGCATACCCCATGCTAGGTCACTAGCCAACTTTGCATGTTCAAGGTTGGATGTTGGTGAGGCTTGGATATTGTTTCGGAGGTATGCCCATCGTGGGTCGCTCGTTGTATACTGCAGCCCGGATACAAAATGCCTCTTGGCTAAACTTTATCCAAACGGTACGCCCTTAAGTGGGTCGCCAGCTGATCTCTTCTCCGGTCGGGACAGGTACCACTCGGCTGAAAACGCGCCCCATGCTGGGCCAAGTGTTGAATTCTGCAAGACAGAATCGGGTGTTTGATGCTGCATACCCCCTAATATGCAAAATGCAGTATACCGCAAGACGGGTACCATAATTGCACGACTTAAGGTACGCCCTATGATGGGTTAATTACTGTTTTGACACGATGAAAATGGGTGTCGAGTAGCCAAGACGACCGCACTCACCACGAAGAGGAGGGATTCGGCTCGGCAACCTCGCGATCGCCGGCGGCCGGAGCTGGAACGCTTGGAGATCGAAGGGGTCTTTTTTTTTCTTGTGCTGCTGCGTCTTTGGGCGCTCGATGGTTTTTGTCCCCGGCTACAGAACGTAGAGCGAGGAGATGGTGGAAGATGAGGAGGTTTCCGTCACTTCACCGGCTATTTAAAATTGCAGATGACACTAGCCACCGCGCGCCTCAAGCACAGAGCTTTCGAGGCCATCACCGGCCGACGGTGCGTTCAGGTGCATCACCGTCGATACGGCATAATATCATAGTTGCCATTATAACTCGCCCCTTTGTCAGGCTTGCCATTTTTCGATGGCCGCCTCAGTCAGCGTTGTCATTTTAACTGTTCATCTCTCGCAAACGTGCCATTATAAAGCTTTACATGGCATAATATGAAGTAATACCCTAGAAATACGTGTGGGGCCCACCTGTCAGATTACTCCCTTCTTCTTCCTTCATCTCCTCCTCCTCTCTCTCTCCTTCGAAATTATATTTAATCACATGCGCTGTTTACAAAAAGTTAAAAAAATTCAATATAATTTAGAAGCAAAGAGGTCCTAAATTCATAATATTGCTCACAAGTTCTTCGCTAAATTTAATTTAATCTTTTGGATGAACTGTCGTGCATGCAATTCAATACACGGACCATGGAGATAAACCAACCACGCATGCTTAGACCCCATTCTATTTTTTAGGCCTTCTAATCACACAACTCACTGATGTGCGAAGGAACGTGTGGATTGGCGACATTGTGAATAGTCATGCATTGCTAGTTTAGGAAGCATCATTTTACCATCATATAGTAAAAGCCAACCCACTAAGATGATAAGAGATCGATTCAAGCAGCCAAACCAATGAACCATAAGCCTTGGCATGTTCAATGGTATCCTTAAATCGTTTTAAACAACTCGTAGGATGTGGAATAAATTATAAAATAGAAAATATAGGAAGAAATAAAGTAGTGGTTGAAAATGGATGATACTCCATACTAGATAGTGATGAGATAGGAAAACAAATATAGAGGCTGGGTTAACCCCTCACAGAAGCACCAGGGACCAAAGTGAAAATAAAGAGAATTTTTAGCATCCATTGCCACAATGTAATTAAGCAGAAGTGACATCATTGCCATGCTTCTGGTCTCCGGCCAGCGGCCTCTCTGGCTTGTAGTGTCCCTTCTGAAGATTCCTGCTTCCACTAAGCTACACTACAACGAGAGGGAAGGAGACCCGAGTCTCACTAGCATTGACTTGACCATGCTGCAACTGCATATGAGAGAGGACGAGCTTGCAGTCGAAGCAACCGCCGCCTATTCGCTTCGTGTGCTGGCGCGTAAATGGAGGACAAAGCAAAAGCAAAAAAGAAAAGAAGGACATACTCGTAGTTGCTAGGAACCCAGAAGGCTAGGACAAAGAAATGTAACGGCCAGAGATGCCTCCTGCCCCCTGTCCTCGCCCCACACTGAAACGCATGCCCAATAGTCACTGGATGGCCTGAAGAACCAAAAAATGATAAAAATATGTAGTGTTCTTTAGAAAGAAGGACGGTAAAGACTCATAAAAAATAGGTATAAAATGCTGTTGTTTTTACTATTAAAAAAGAAACTTTTTGCTGTTGTTCTTAGTTCTTACTATTAATTTAGGCTGGAAAGAATGTGGTTCTCCCATGAGCACATGATGGCCAGATATGAAGAGCATGTCCAATGCCACCCTCTTATTTTTCCTCTTCCCATCTCAGTTCATCCACTTTTCAAATCATTGCTCTATCCCCCTACACTTTTTTATATTTTATTTCCATCCTACTGCCAACTGTTTTAAGAACAAAACAAGGGTAAAAAGAGAATTGCATTGAACATACCCTTATGCCCACTGATCACTATGTAATTGGAAACTCCATGACCACAAGAGACAAAAGTGGTTTCAAGTTCCAACACACCTACAACTTCTATTTGACGTCAAAATATGTTAGAACATGTCCCAGTCCATATATCACTATTGCAGACAATTTTCATTTCTATAATGATTTAGTGGAGTCTAAATTTTGGAGATTCATTTTTCCAAGATAAAAACTCTTCTAGAAAGAATGAAAATGTAGAAAGTGAATAATGGTTTAGAAAAAAAAAATGAAGAATGAAATTTAGAGATGCTGTTGTTTATGCTCTTAGTTGGTTGCTTGATTTTTACACTCTAAAGTGTATTGAACGACCCTATTATTTTTCTAGAGGTGACTATGCAAAAACCAAGAAAAAATATCTAATGGAACCATTTAATGCACAAAATATACAAACATAAGAACAGGAAAATAGCCTAGACAAAAGGGTTTACTTGGACGAAACTCTAAAATTAGAATCAAGAAATATAACCGAATAAAATTTACCTTTGGTGAACATCTATAAAATTCACAATAAAATTTACTACCTACAAAAATAAAGTTTAGTTAAACCTTACAGAAACAAAGAACAAAGTATAGAAAAATTCTATTGTGAATTTTATAGATGTTCACCATTGAAAGTGCAGGCAGCCAGGCGAAAGATTTGTTGGCAATGAAAAATACCCAAGTGAAGCGAGAGAAATCGCCGACAATCACAAGACAATGAGATTTGGATAAGGAGTGATAATTCGAAAAGTGGTAGAAACCATGATGACATATGTTTAATTTAGGCCTTTGGTACTCCAAGGGAGCGCGTGTAGATAGTGCCACGGAGTTTTGCTTCCTCGAAGACCATGACACGAGTGAATGTCCTAGCAAGTGACAACCCCCCGAGGTGCTTTTGCGGTCAATTTTGCAACCGGCGTAATCCGAGTCGGAATAGCCAAGAAGCTCAACACGCGCTCCCTTGGAGTACCAAAGGCCTAAACTTGCAGTGAATTTTAGATATCTCAAAATATGTTTTACGGCAACAAGATGCACTTTTTTAGGGGATGCTTGAAAGCGAGCACACATGCACATACTAAACATAATATCGGGTCGAGATGCGGTGAGATAGAGAAGTGAACCGATCATGGAGCAATATATCTTTTGATCCATGGGTTTTCCATCTTCATTTAGGTCAAGATGCCCATTTGTGGCCATTGGTGTCTTGATCGACTTACAATCATCCATAGAGAAGCGCTTGAGAAGGTCCTTTGTATATTTTTCTTGACAAATAAAAGTCCCTTCTCGAAATTGCTTGATTTGAAATCCGAGGAAGAAAGTAAGTTCTCCAATCATCGACATCTCGAATTCCTTAGACATCATTTCTCCAAAATCCTTTCATTGAGCTTTGTTAGTGCATCAAAAAATAATATCATCCACATAAATTTGATAAATGAACAAGTCATTGCCTATAGCCTTGAGAAATAAGGTGGAATCAATCGTACCGGTTTTAAATTCCTTTTCTAAGAGAAAGTCCCTAAGACGCTCATACCATGCTCTAGGAGCTTGTTTGAGACTGTATAGCGCCTTAGTGAGCTTATAGACATGGTTTGGGTGTTTTAGGTTTTCAAAACCGAGCGGTTGCTCGACATAAACTAGCTCATCAATATAACCATTAAGAAAGGCACTTTTCACATCCATTTGGTAAAGAGTAATATTGTAAAGAGAGGCAAATGCTAAGAGTAACCGTATAGGTTCAAGTCGAGCAACCGGCGCATAGGTTTCACCATAGTCGAGGCCTTTAATTTGAGTAAAACCTTATGCGACCAATCTTGCCTTGTTGCGGACCACTCCACGTTCTCATCTTGTTTGTTGCGGAAGACTCATTTAGTGCCAATCACGTTGTGGTCCCTTGATCTTTCCACAAGTTTTCAAACTTCATTGCTGATGAAGTTGTTCAATTCTTCATGCATGACGTTCACCCAATCCGCATCCACCAATGCCTTATCAATGGTCCTAGGCTCAACAATAGACACAAAGGCGTGATACTCACAATAATTTACGGTATGAGAACGGGTCCTTACACCTTGATTTAGATTACCAATGACTTGATCAAGGGGATGGTCCTTGGTGAGAGAGCAGTGTTGTTGAACGGGTACTTGTAGATCAATGGTTCTCCCTTGAGCTTGATCAATATCCATGTTTGGAGCTTGTAAGCTCAAGCCCCGCTTAGAGTACTAGTAGTTTTGGTATTGATGACAAAGACGCGAAGGCTAAGGACACTTGTGTTTTTAATAGTTTCTTTTATACTTCTTGTGTGAGTTGTCTGGTCCTGCTTCATCAGCAACATCTACATCAAGCAACAAGAGATTAGCACATTAGCCGGAGCACAATCCTAGACCTAGAGCCATGTCAAGTCACTAAAGTCAAAGCCTCAGTGCTAAGCCAAAAGCCAATTGTCATGAACCAAGTCAAGCCAAGCCATCTAGAGCTATAGTGTTAATCCTAGCTGAGCCTATTTATCTTAAGTCAAAGTCTTGAGTTGAAGCCAAGCTCAATCTTGGGACCTAGCCATGCTCTAAGTCTAAGTCTAGTCTAAGTTATGTGACCAAAAGCCCTAGAGCTAAACGTTGTGCTTTCAATTGTGCAAAAGACCTTGGAGCAATGACTAATTATGCCTAAGAAACCCTTGAACCAATGCCTAAGTGAGCTAAGCAAAGGAGAAGAGAGTAGGTGGAGAGGGCTGCTCGGGATGGGCTGAAATGCCCTGTTACCGGCCACCGGACGGCGTCCGACGAAGCCCTGAGCCAAAATTTGGCTAAGTCCCCAGGCGCTCAGGAGTGGGAGCTCACTGTCGGACAGCGTCCGACAGCGGTCAAAACGAGTGTCGAACAGGTTGCCCGCACCGAGTCCGCGCACAATACGTTCCATCGGACAGCGTCCGACGACTATCATATGACGTCCGACGGAGGCCAAATTAGCCTAGATCCGTCCTTCAGACGGCGTCCGACGGGCACTCCGACTTCGGGTCAAACTAGCCTCACCCACATGATCTCGTCCCGATCTAATCTCATCCGTCCATCTGTTGAGCTCGTGTCTAGGTCTATAAATAGAGCCCAGCCCCTAGTAGAAAATATGAGGAGAGCTATTTGAGAGGCCAAACTCATGCCACTTTCCCAAGTGCTCCTCCCATGGTGCTGCCCCTAATCCGAGTCAAATCCACCATGAATCCTTGTGTTTGAGCTCGAGTTTGGAAGGGATAAGGAAGGTAGGTGTTCCCCCAAGCCTCCCCTTCGGATTTCCCCTTGGTTTTCCTCGTGCATGGTGAGTTCCCATGTGCAAACCGTAGGTTCCATGGCCATACCCACTTGAGCTCGGGATTGTGAGTGATTGAGAGGGTGAAGAAGGGAAGAGGGAAGGTGTGTGCGTCCTAGGTCATCCCAAAGCCTATCCCGTGGTTCACTTTCTGTTTCCCCTCTCTCCCTTGGTGCTATCCGCCTAGCCCAAGGTCGAGGAGAGGTGAGCCCGTGCTCCGGTTGTGCTCTTGTGCTCTCCGACGACTTCGCGAGCCCGCGCCTTCACCACGAGTACGTCTAAGAAAGCCGTACCCGAGTACCTCATCGTCAAGACCGGACCTCGACGACCGTACCGCAAGCAAGCCCAAGGCCCAGACTTGGCCACTGGAAAGGTGTTTCCGGTGCTCTCCTTGGACGCGTCCTTGGTGTGCCCAAGTTCTCCGACGTGCGTGGGGGCTGGCTCCGCTTGTGGAGTCGGTGTGACGGGGCCTTCCGCGTGTGGAGGATTGTCGTCGCCTTTGTACAAGATTGCTTCTCTCCATGTGTAGGCGAGGGTTTTCTAGTGCTCGAGCATTAGGGACGAGAGGGTCCCGGGTCCCCTTAGCGCATGTGTTGTGCACAGTGTGACCTTGCTCAACGGTGAGTAGGTGCGCATATGTTGTGCACCAAACATAGGTCAAACAAACCCTTGTGTGAACTCTTTACTTTTCGCTTGATTTGGAGATTGCCTATGCCGTGTGCCTTCGAGCCACGAGGAGTTGAGAGGAGTTGGGTTTGATCTATTGCATAGATTGCTAGTGCTTGTCACTTCAGCTCGTGCACGTGACTAGAACTGTTAGGCTCCGCTCTCGCTACTAGTATTGTGTAGGTGCTTCCGTTACGCTTAACTGAAACTGGCTAACGAGGTGAAAACTGGCGTGCGTTTTACAAGTAGAAAAGTGATAAAAGTTTGAAAAGCCGCCAATTCACCCCCTATTGGCCTAGGATCCCTACAAGTGGTATCAGAGGGTTAGGATCTTGTCTTTGGCTTAACCGTTGACGAGATGGCCGACGGAGGTACTAGCATAGCTGGTAATAGGATTCCTCTGTTTACGGGCACCCACTTCGATTTCTGGAAAAGGCGAATGTGGGTGTATCTACAGTCCATGGGCACGGACGTGTGGAAAGTGGTAGATAAACCACTAGGTTTTGCTCTAGAAAAGGATGTCGAACCCACCGAGGCATAAAGAAAAATGCTAGAGTTAGATGCAAAGGCGCTCAATGCATTGTTTTGTGGAATTAGCATGGAAGTGTTCGATAGGGTGTCAAATCTACCAAGTGCACATGACGTGTGGACAACGCTCATAGAAATACATGAGGGCTCGGATGCGGTTAAGGAGAGTAAACTAGTCATAGCTAGAGATAAGTTTGATCGCTTTGACATGTTGCCTGGTGAAAATGCAAATGAAATGTTTACTCGTCTTAACCCCCTAATCAATGAGCTCAAAGGGCTCAGTACTTCTTTGTCTGATGCTGATGTGTGTAGGAAAATGATTCTGCCAATTGACGGGTACCACGACATTGTCACCTACCTATCAAACAGCGACGAGATGAACACCATGAAGCCTACCGCACTCTTGAGCAAGTTGACCTCACACGAGATACTCATAGCCAACAGAGTCAAGGCTGAGGCAGAAAAGAACAATTCCATTGCCCTCCAAGCTAGTGTCACCAAGGGCACCTCGCGAGCTACCTCACCCAACCGTCCCACAAGTCCCAGAGAAGCAGCCTTGGATGAACTTGTGGGGCTTCTTAGCAGGCGGATTGGGTCGAGAAGACAGGGCAAGATCTCATACGCATCATACCGATGCTATGAGTGCCAGGAGAAGGGGCACATTGCCTCTATGTGTCCTAAGAAAAGTGGAGCGAAGTACAAGGGCAATGGGAGTAGGGATGATGAGGAGCCTAATGCAAAGCAGAAGCCGAGGTACAAGGGCAAGACCAAGGAAAGGGAAAAGGAGAAGAGCAAGGGTTGGAGGAACATGCACAAGTCTGAGTTCAGAGGCACCTCCAAAAGTGGCAAGAAGGTGGCCTCCGTGGGAGGATGGACTACCGACAGCTTGGCAGGGTCACAAGGGTCTGATGATGATGAGGTTGTTGCGGTGGCCACTTCAGCTTTCCCCACCTGTCTTGCAGCTAGCTTGACGTCACCAGAGTGGCAAGAAGGTCAAGTGCGGGAATGGTGATTCGGTGAAGAAGAGGACTGGACTTCCTCAGGTACCACTTCACCGATAGCAGCTCGAGCTCCTACCACTACCCCGACAGCTGCTACCACTTCTGCACCAGTACCTGCTACAGCTCCACCAAGCTCTGCTACAGCTACCTTGTACCTTATGGCCAAGCCTTCTTCCAAGTCCTCCAAAAAGGTAACTCGAAAAGATGCTTCCTCTTCCTCTTGTGCCTTATGGCCAAGCCTTCTTCCAAGTTCTCCAAAAAGGTAACTCGAAAAGATGCTTCCTCTTCCTCTGGCTGGGAAACTGATCCCTATAGTCCTACTGAAAAGGAAATAGAAATGGCTGGTTATTTCTTTCAGGTTAAGGACTATTTTAAAAAAGAAAAGCTTAGGGCTAATTTGCTAGAGGAACGCCTTGCTGAGCTAGCTCGGAAACATGCTACATTAGAAATTGAACACTTGCTCCTCACTAGCTCATGCAAAGCAATGGAAGTAGAGAATAGGGCAATGAACGAGTCTGAGGAAGAACTCCTAGCCACAATTCAAGAGCTTAGGGATGAGTTAGCTTTGCTTGGCACTAAGAACAAAGAACTAGCTGATAGGGTCACTTCACATCACACTTTGCCTGTTGCACAATTGGTTGAGAGCACTTCTTGTGATGATGTTGTAGACGCTAGTCCTTTGCCTTCACTTGATGTTGCTCTTGTGCTAGTGCTGCTGCTACTTCTATGCCTGATACTAGTACTGTGACTACTTTGCCTGTTGGTTTAGCTGTTGCTAGTACTGAGTCTGTGACTACTTTAGCGGCCTTGCCTGATGCAAGTGTTTCTGCCAGTTTGCCTATTGCCTTTGATATTGTGCCTACTGCTAGTGTTGCTACTGTTGCACATATGCCTGTTGTAATTCCTGCTAGTGCTAGCTTTACTTCTGAGTGTGCAATGATTAATGCTTGTGCTTGTTCAAATGTTGCTCCTGCTACTGCTAAGATTTCTACAATTTGTGCATCATCTAGCATATCTAAGTCTCCTATCATAATTGCACCTGCTTGCATTGCATCAACTTCGAGTGGCATGACTAGTATCACACATGAGTGCACACCTGACACGTGTAAGTTTGCTCTAGCTGCTAGAGAGTTAGCAATAGAGAATGCTGAGCTTAAGTCACAGCTAGGCAAGTTTGAGAAAGGCCTAGGAAAGTGCTACGAGGGAAGCTTAGCCCTAGACAAGATGCTTAAGGAGCAAAGGCCTGCCTCTCAAAAGGATGGCTTGGGGTTCACCCCAGAGAAGCCACAGAGGTACTATAAGAAGAGTGCTCCTCAGGCATCTAGAGTGCGCCAGAGCTACTACCACACAAACACCAGAAGGAGACCACCACCACAAGCCCAGAGTGTGTACCCAAAGTCAAGTAGAGCACCACCAGTGGCAGGGATGTCCTAGGCGACACAGATTTTGGCAGGATAGGTCTAGGTACCAGGATAGGTGGGATAGAGCTCCGTGGCAAGTAAGGACATGAGATGGTCCTAGGGAGAGCTTTGGGTACAGGTCTAGGTACAACTCTAGGATAGATGCACAGAGGTACACCTACACTCCACCACCTCTACCTCCTAGGTACAACACGTATACTAGACCATACCCACCTAGGTACAACAGGTATCCTAACCGTCCAGCTTACAACCACCAAGCTCGACCTCAGAACCGCCCAAAACCCAGGCCTAAACCCAAGACCAGTCGAGTCCACATAGAACTAGATGGCAACTATACCCTTACGAAGAATGAGCGGGGTCAAGTGTTTGCTAAGAAGAATGAGCAGGGTCAAGTGTTTGCTAAGTTTGTGGGACCGTCTTGGGAGTACGAGTATAGACCATAGGTGTGGGTCAAGAAGTCTGTTTTGGATTCACTTGGTGCCACAAACCTTGCAGGTACACAGGCTAACCCTCGGGAACCCACTGTTTGGGTTCCCGGATCACACAAGTGATCCTCTTAGTGCCGGTGGGAAGCCGGAGTGGGGGTGTCTTGGAGCCATTGATCAATCAAGACGGCGTCCTCGGTTGCTCACCAGGAGGTGGGAAGATGGAGTCTTCCGTACCACGACCACTCGACTGGATGGCAAGATGATTGGACAAGGAGTACTTGATCCAAGGGAGAGAGCCCAAGCCCCAAGGCATGTACCACTACTTCCTCTACACCGTAGGTACACATATTGACTGACTCAGGTGACTTCTGGATGATGTGCTCTTCACGTGGTATTCCTGCGGTCCTGTGCTTTAGATTTCCAAGTGGCATTATGCCTTAGTTGCTCATGTGGTATCTTGCTTACTAGCCAGTCTTGTGCCTTAGAGCTGCTTGATGTGATGGCTTACTTTGTGCTTAGTGGTGTAGTATCTTATGCTCAGTTGCTTTAAGCCCTGCTTAGTTCATGCCTATAGCCTCATTTTCTCCTATAAGTGGTGTCATTGCCTGCTCCCATCACTCATTAGTCCAGATGTGTGTTGCTATATCATTCTGAGCTTATCATTGCTTTGGGAGTCTTGCATGTGGCATCATCAAATTGTGCATTCACACGTGGTCCAAGGCATGTAAACTAGGCATGGTCATATGAGTGATGTGCAATAGTTGGTAGAAAATCCTTATGACATCACTAGTATGAGTAATCTAGGCTTTGGCTATTATACTTGTGCTAAGGACTTGCTTAGATGCTCACGGTACGAATTTTGTTGGCTTTGGCTAGAGCTCATTTGCCACTTGTTCAATTAGGACTAAACTCAAATCGAACTCTAAATTGTGCCCTTGAACTTTTGATAGATGATCAATGGCTTTGTGGCTCACTAGTTGCTCTAATTCTAGGTTGAACTTGTGCTAATGGTCTATCTAGTATATGTCTAGTTCACTTGTTCAAATGCTTTGCTAAAAATATGAGCAACCCTTTCAAAAAGTTGAGCCCAATGGAAAACCTTGACTTGTCATGTCTTGCTACTTGATAATATGAGATATGAGTACATTTAGCTAGATTTGACATCATATGCCATTGTTTTGGAGCACCCTTGTAACACTTCAGAACTCTTATGTATAGCAATGTGCTTTGCTCTAGCCTCGCTCAAAAGAGCCAATGTGCCAACAAAAGAGCCCATGCGGCCAAATAAATGATGCTCATTAGAGCCAAATAAAATCAATAACGAATAAGCAAGCTATACATGCAAAGCGAGAAAGCGAAAGTTGAGCTATTAGCATATGACTAGTTCTTCAGGTGTTGCACTGAAGTGATCAACAGTGTCATGTGATTTCATTTCAAGCATTTGTAATCATGTCGCATAGTATTTCGTGGTAATTCAATCATGTCAATGCATTTGCTATGAAAATGGAATTTAAAAATGAATAAGTGCTCAACCCAAACTGTTTTGTAAGCCTCGCTTTAGCCTAGCATTTTAAAATGTGACCTAGTATATTCTAGCTAGTGCTATTTGTGCTTGCTTCTTCCTTAGGACGTGAGGTACTCGTGCGCCACTTCGCTGTAGTTCATCTCTCATTTTGGTTTAGGCCTTAATCACTCGAACACACAATAAAGTGTCCTCTTTGAGCTTGTGACATTTATGCCTAGCCTATTTCATTCAAATGAACTATGGTGATCATTTTTAAGTGGACTTGCATTCGTATAATCCCCAAAGCCCATGACTTGCTCCTCACTAGTGTTATCATTTGAATTTCACTCCCTATTGCATCTCACTTTGACATATGTTTGAGCCGCTCTAGCAATAATTGTGCATGCTAGATTTAGAAGGAGATTTCATTGCATAGAAGCAGTGGGAGCTCATGAGAGCTTGTAGTACTTGTGCGCTTCAAGTGGTTGATTGCTAGACTCAGGGGGAGGTCTATCGCTCTTGCTTGTGCTTAGGAGGCATTTTTGGGACAAATGTGCTTGAATTAAGTGTCCTTTGTTGGTTATTGATGACAAAGGGGGAGAAGTCATTATCTATCTCTTGCTCGTAGGCTTTGTGACAAAGGGGGAGAACTTAATGGGCTAAGGCTTGTAGATGACAAAGGGGAAGATCATATTGCTCTTAAGTAGTTTTCAAGTGGTATCATCTATAGGCTGAAAATAGTTGCCTCCAATTGGGTTATGAGAGATAGCATGGCCTTGATATATAGGGTAAGACGAGTGAACTAGTGCTGAGCTTAACTTCGCTTGTGATTGGCTTGTGAAAATAGTTCCATCGGACGGCGTCCGACGATTATCGGACAGTGTCCGACGGAGGCCAAATTAGCCCAGATCCGTCCTTCGGACGGCGTCCGACGGCGATCGGATGGCATCCGACAGGCACTCCGACTTCGGGTCGAACTAGCCTCAGCCACACGATCTCGTCCCGATTTAATCTCATCCGTCCATCTGTCGAGCTTGTGTCTAGGTCTATAAATAGAGCCCAGCCCCTAGTAGAAAATCTAAGGAGAGCTATTTGAGAGGCCAAACTCTTGCCACTTTCCCAAGTGCTCCTCCCATGGTGCTGCCCCTAATCCAAGTCAAATCCACCATGGATCCTTGTGTTTGAGCTCGAGTTTGGAAGGGAGAAGGAAGGTAGGTGTTCCCCCAAGCCTCCCCTTTGGATTTCCCCTTGGTTTTCCTCGTCCATGGTGAGTTCCCATGTGCAAACCGTAGGTTCCATGGTCATACCCACTTGAGCTCGGGATTGTGAGTGATTGAGAGGGTGAAGAAGGGAAGGGGGAAGGTGTGTGCGCCCTAGGTCATCCCAAAGCCTATCCCGTGGTTCCCCTTCGGTTTCCCCTCTCTCCCTTGGTGCTATCAGCCTAGCCCAAGGTCGAGGAGAGGTGAGCCCGTGCTCCGGTTGTGCTCTTGTGCTCTCCGACGACTTCGCGAGCCCGTGGCTTCACCACGCGTATGTCTACGGCAAGCCGTACCCGAGTACCTCATCGTCAAGACCGGACCTCGACGACCGTACCGCAAGCAAGCCCAAGGCCCGGCCTTGGCCACTGGAAAGGTGTTTTCGGTGCTCTCCTTGGACGCGTACTTGGTGTGCTCAAGTCCTCCGACGTGCGTGGGGGGCGGCTCCGCTTGTGGAGTCGGTGTGACGGGGTCTTCCGCGTGTGGAGGATTGTCGTCGCCTTTGTACAATATTTCTTCTCTCCATGGGTAGGTGAGGGCTTTCTAGTGCTCGAGCATTAGGGACGAGAGGGTCCCGGGTCCCCGTTAGCGCATGTGTTGTGCGCGGTGTGACCTTGCTCAACGGTGAGTAGGTGCGCATGTGTTGTGCACCGAACATCGGTCAAACAAACCCTTGTGTCAACTCTTTACTTTCTGCTTGATTTGGAGATTGCTTGTGCCGTGTGCCTTCGAGCCATGAGGAGTTGAGAGGAGTTGGGTTTGAGCTATCGCATAGATTGCTAGTGCTTGTCACTTCCGCTCGTGCATGTGACTAGAACTGTTAGGCTCCGCTCTCGCTACTAGTATTGTGTAGGTGCTTCCGTTATGCTTAACTGAAACCGGCTAACGAGGTGAAAACTGGCGTGCGTTTTAGAAGTAGAAAAGTGATAAAAGTTTGAAAAGCCGCCAATTCACCCCCCTCTTGGCCTAGCATCCCTACAGAGCTCCGTTCACCGCTTGGTCTTGAGTTGTTGGAGAGGTGTATTAAGCTTGATTTTCAATGGAGGTAGCGGGAGAGATTTCTTCCTCTTTTGGTTCCTCCGGTGAGGGTCGAATTTCCCCCACCTCCATGGCGTCTCGTAGCAGCTCATCACCTACATTGCTTGTCAAATCTCGCTGATCTTGTGAGCCATTAGAGTCATCAAATTTAACATCATAGGCTTCTTCAACTAGCCCGATTGAATTATTGAAAACACAGAAAGCTTTGGAGCGAGAAGAGTAGCCTAGCATAATACCAACATCACACCTCTGTTGGAACTTACCCAAGTGAGTCCTTTTCTTATAAATGTATACCTTACACCTGAAGACTCGAAAGTAAAAAATGTTGGGCCTTCGTCCAACTAGTAGTTTATATGAGGTCTTATGAAGGAATCGGTGGAGGTAGAGGCGGTTAATTGCATGGCACGCCGTGTTGATGGCTTCCTCCCAAAAAGCATGCAGCGTGCAATACTCGTCAAGCATTGTCCTCGCCATCTCGATCAATGTTCGGTTCTTCCTTTCCACCACTCCATTTTGTTGGAGAGTGTAGGCCGCCAAGAATTCATGTTTAATTCCTAGTTCATCACAGAACTCCTCAACATTTGTGTTAGTAAACTCGGTGCCATTATCACTCCTTATCTTTTTAGGAAAGAATCAAATTCTTTTTGAGCTTTTAAACCAAATCTTTTTAAATACATCACCGGCAAAAGATTTGTTGGCAATGAAAAATACCGAAGTGAGCGAGTCAACTCCAAAAATATCCAAGTCAACTCCAAAAATATCCGACGCGAAAACCTTCCGCCCAAGCCAAGTCGGTCTTATCCGAGTCCAACAGCCAACAAAAGAGCCTAACAAACAAGCCGAGCATCCGAGGGAGCGAGAGAGAGAGAGAGAGAGAGAGAGAGAGAGAGAGAGAGAGAGAGAGTGCCTGCTGTCCTGTGGCCAAGCCAGGGCCATCGGACGCGTCCGGCCAATGGGGCCACCGGACGCGTCCGACCACCGACCGGACGCGTCCGCTTGGACGACCAGACGCGTCAGGTGGGCGTCGGACGGTTCGGAGAGCCTCAGTTCCAGAAGGGGTTATGCTCGGGTTCGACTCGTACGGACAGGGGACCGGACGCGTCCGGTGAGGGTTTTCTGCGTCAAGCCAGTAGCGACCGGACGCGTCCGGTGAGTTCCCAGATCGCCACATCTGAGCCGTCTGTCTGTCTGTGTTGTCTCCGATGAGCGCCATGTGTCCAGTCTCGTCTATATAAGGAGCTGAGGGCTGCGGGTTCAACTTGAGAGAGCTCATTTGTTTCCACCCTTGGCTTGTGTGTGTTTGAGAGCTCCTCCCCATGGGTTCCCCCTTGCCCATGGCCACCTCCACCTAGAGTTTGGCTTGAGAGAGAGAGAGGAGAGGAGAGGAGAGGGAGAGAAGGAGAAAGGTACGCCATGGCTCCCCCTGCTCTCCGGTGATTTTGCCCCGAGTTTCCCGGTGTTTTGGTGAGTCTCCCGGTTGGTCTTTTGAGTGCTCATTTGGTCTTCCCTTGCCGGAGTGGGAGACTCCCACCTCGCCGTCCCCGAGCTTCATCGGTCTTGGTCCTCGCCGCCCATTCGACTACGTCTTCTACGACCTCTTCACCAACGAAGCCCTTGCCGGTGCAAGGCCACCTGGCTCGTGACCGGGTGCTTCCACTTCACTAGGATTGAAGTCCGAGGGAAGCCGTGATCGTCTACACCTCCGGGGCGCCGGGTCGTCATCCAAGGTACCGGGATGCCGCTGCCGTGATCAATACCTCCGCAACTTCGGCTGTCAAGGTCTCCATTCAAGGGTCACGTGTACAAACACCGTCTCCGCGAAGGTCGGCGCTGCTTCGGTGGTGCCGGGGTGACAGAGAGCTTCCAACTTGTGGAAGTGTTCGTCCTCAGTGTACGGGTCGGGAGCAAGCCTTGGGCTCACGCCCTAAAAGCTCGCCAAGTGGATTGAGGGCACGGGATGAGAGAGTACCGGCTTCCTTTCGGGGAGGTTCCTCCCCTTGGAGTAGGTGCTTTACGTTGAACCACATTAAAAAATGGTTTGTCTCCCTTGTCCAAATTTACTTTCCGCACTTTACATTCCTTGTTGCCTCGGCAATCTCTTAGTGTCGCTTCGGCTATTAGGATAGATTTAATTCCGCGCTACTCGATAGTTTTAGTTTAGCTAGTTGTAAAATTAGGTTTTGCCTTAGGATTGGTTTCCCTAATTTGACTAATTGAAAAAGATCCAAAAATAGGTTAAAATTGTCTAGAAACAGCCGCTTCACCCACCCCTCCCCCTCGCGGCCTTAGATCCTTACACGATGGCCCTGAAATTTTGAAGCCATTGGACTTAGCCCCTCTCCCTCTCACTCGACTACCGGGCTTGGTTCTTTAGCACTTTTGGCATATTGTGGACTCGGATATGGATCAACTTGGCTTAGGTGGGAAGTTTCGCGTCGGAAAACATTGGGCTCGGACTTGGCAGCTATGAAACCTTCCGGACACGTGGAACGTAGCCTCGGATGCTTCCGGGCACTTTCGATGCCTTCTACCCGAAGCAAACTACCCCGTGGACACCTAGCACTCTCGAATCATCTCGACATGGGTTAGAAGAGATAAGGACACAGACTCGAGTGCTCAGTGGGACCTGCCTGCGAGAGAAAGACCTGCACTTGACGTCCAAATGCACCAACACACACGCAACCAAAACCATGAAAAGAAACTAAGAAATAAAGTCCTTAGCCTTGTGTGGTTGGAGAGGACATGTGTCACCAAATGCCAAAATCTAAATGCCAAGGAGTCCTTGGGGTTACAATCTCTCCCCTTTTTGGCAATTTGATGACAACACTTGCAGAAACAATCTCAAAACGACAAATGCATACATTTCTATGGCATAGGGTTAGTCGCAAGACCATATGATCCAAAAGCTATCCAAAGTCATGGCATGTTGAGCAAATGGAGCAATAGCCAAAGTGATGAAGTCCTGAGCACAGCACAAGACCTAAGCACAGTCTAGTCAATGACACCACTTGAATTGAGCACAAAAACAAGCACAAGAAACCCTCTAGGCACATCTAATCATTAAGGCACAATCAAACATATGCACAAGTACTAGATCACATGGCTCCCCCGAGATCAATCGCACAAGTTAACCAATTTGGCTTCAATTCAATTCAACTTTGGGCTCAAATACTCATCTGCTCCCCCTCAACACATGCTTCCAATTAAGACTCAAACTCTCCCCCTTGGCCAGTTTTCATGCAAAATTAGAGATTGATTCAATTTCTCCCCCTTTGGCATCAAATTACAAAAATGATACTCAAACTGGCACTAACTTGACATGAACATTAGAAGGAGTGATCACGTGGCTTCGAGAGTTATATAAGCTCCTAGGCTATGCAAAGTACTCACCACACAATATATCAAACACACACATGGTTTGCCAAGTCAAATTGATCATAGCTAGCTATTTGTCATGTGATGTTTGCGTGGATTAATACTTAGTCTAGTGTGAGGTGAACCATAGCCACATGTCTCAACTAATTGCTCAAATTCAATTGGAGACTCAAGTGCTAATGAAGCTAATGACTATACCATATTACCCTTCATTGCAATCAAGCCATTTGAGTTAAAATTGATTTTTGAGTTGAGCATTTTGACATTTTCAAAGTTTTGGGCTGTTTGGACTCTTTTCAAATTTTGTCGTTGTCTCAAGCCTTTCTCGACGACGCCTAGCATTACACTGAAGACGAACGTCTTGATCATCCAAAACTCCCCCAAGTTCACACCTAGTGCAATGGTGAGCCGTCTCGTTGAGGAGAATTGGTGAGACAAG
Organism: Raddia distichophylla; assembly: GCA_005191435.1. Classification (NCBI taxonomy): domain Eukaryota; kingdom Viridiplantae; phylum Streptophyta; class Magnoliopsida; order Poales; family Poaceae; genus Raddia; species Raddia distichophylla. Next base: position 1,150,353 of record SPJY01025704.1, on the reverse strand, counting down.
TTCAACGATTATTTATATTTTTGCTCAACACTTAATTAAATTTTTGCTCAAAGCAATAAGCTATAGTATTAGATCACAAGTACTAGGTCAACCACAGAACTTAATCAATTGGATGAAAAAAAGTGGATATTGGGTAACCTAGCACAAGTTCTAAGTGTCAATTTGAGCATTCGAGTTAATAAAGCACTCACCACACAATATATCAAACACACACATGGTTTGCCAAGTCAAATTGATCATAGCTAGCTATTTGTCATGTGATGTTTGAGTGGATTAATACTTAGTCTAGTGTGAGGTGAACCATAGCCACATGTCTCAACTAATTGCTCAAATTCAATTGGAGACTCAAGTGCTAATGAAGCTAATGACTACACCATATTACCCTTCATTGCAATCAAGCCATTTGAGTTAAAAATTGACTTTTGAGTTGAGCATTTTGACATTTTCAACGTTTTGGGCTCTTTGGACTCTTTTCAAATTTTGCCGTTGTCTCAAGCCTTTCTTGACGACGCCCAGCATTACACTGAAGACGAATGTCTTGGTCATCCAAAACTCCCCCAAGTTCACACCTAGTGCAATGGTGAGCCATCTCGTCGAGGAGAATTGGTGAGACAAGTTCAACAATTATTTATATTTTTGCTCAACACTTATTTAAATTTTTTCTCAAAGCAATAAGCTATAGTATTAGATCACAAGTACTAGGTCAACCACAGAACTCAATCAATTGGATGAAAAAAGTGGCTATTGGGTAACCTAGCACAAGTTCTAAGTGTCAATTTGAGCATTCGAGTAAATTAAGCTAGAGATGAGCTAGTGACGAGGCCTACACATGAGCTTGATCTCCAAACCATATAGCAAAGCACAAAACATGTCTAGAGAACAACTAGTAAAACAAGCAAAGCCCAAGTCACTAGCTACATATGTACAAGGTATTATAATGGGACCTCTCCCGTAGTCCAGCTCAAGTATCAAAATGCATTTGATTTGTCCAAAACATTAAGCTCATTTCTCAACTTGCAGAACCTAGTTTCGTCTAGTGGCTTGGTAAATATATCGGCAAGCTGTTCATCAGTTCGCACATGCTCAAGCACTATGTCACCCTTCGCCACGTGATCCCGAAGGAAGTGGTGCCGGATGTCAATGTGTTTGGTGTGAGAATGCCGAACAGGATTGCACGCTATCTTAACGGCACTTTCATTATCGCAAAGCAAAGGTATGTGATCAAGTTTTATGCCATAATCGTAAAGCGACTGCTTGAGAAAGAGCAACTGAGCACAACTACTCCCTGCTGCTATGTATTCGGCCTCGACCATTGATAGCGCCACAGAGTTTTGCTTTTTCAAAGCCCAAGACACTAAACACCTTCCTAGAAAGTGACATGCCCCCCGAAGTGCTTTTAGGTCAATTTTGCATCCCGCGTAGTCCGAATCGGAGTAACCGAGGAGCTCAAACCATGCACCCTTCAGGAACCATATCCCAATATTAGGAGTGTGTTTTAAGTACCAAAATATGCGTTTTACAACTTTTAAATGCATTTCTAAAGGGGATGCCTGAAATCTAGCACACATGCACACACTAAACATAATATGAGGCCTAGAAGCAGTGAGGTAGAGCAATGCATTAATCATAGAGTGGTAGAGCTTTGGATCCATGGGTGTACCTTCGGTGTTGAGGTCCAAATGCCCATTAGTCGCCATGGGAGTCTGGCTTGCAATCTTTGAGTTTGAAGCGCTTAAGCAGATCCAAAATGTACTTCTCCTGAGATATGAAGGTTTCGGTCTTCAACTGTATGATCTGGAACCCTAGGAAGAAGCTGAGCTGACCCATCATGGACATCTCGAACTCCCTAGCCATCATCTCACTGAACTCGATGCAAAGAGCTTCATTGGAACTGCCGAAGATGATGTCATCCACGTACACTTGGCAGAGGAAGAGATCCCCATTAACCACCTTGGTGAACAGGGTTGTGTCAACCCTTCCTACTTCGAAGCCCTTGTGTGTGAGGAGCTCCTTCAACCGCTCATACCAAGCATGTGGCGCCTGTTTCAGTCCATACAGCGTCTTCGCAACATGTACACATGATCGGGATTCTGTTTATCCTCGAAGCCGGGAGGCTGCTCGATGTACACCAACTCTCCAATGTAGCCGTTCAGAAATGCACTCTTGACATGCATGTGCTTGAGCACAATGTTGTGACATGTTGCGAATGCCACAAGGAGCCTAATAGCATCCAACTGCTCCACTGGAGCATAGGTGTCTCCACAGTCAATGCCCTTGATCTGTGAGAAGCCATGAGCCACAAGTCGGGCCTTGTTCCACACCACGGACCCAAACTCATCTTGCTTGTTCTTGAACACCCCACTTGGTGCCGATCACGTTGCAGTCACTGGGTCTCTCCACAAGTGTTCAGACCTCGTTCCTCTCAAAGTTGTTGAGCTCCTCGTGCATGGCGTTGATCCAATCTGCATCTTCCAATGCTTCCTCAACATTCTTCAGCTCAATCTCGGAACAAAGGCCTGAAACTCACAAATGTTGGTTGTCCTGAACTGTGTCTGCACTCCACGTGTCGGGTCACCAATCACCTGCCCCTGCTGGGTGATCACGGGCAATGGTGTGGTGTTGTCTCAAGAACTGTGGTGCTGCTGCCTCATCCTGCTCAAAAGTTGCCTCTGGTGCTGAGTCTGAAGCTGTGCTATCGACTGGAGCTAGACTGGACTCGGAGCTGGAGCCATTGCGCTGAGGTGACGCTTCCCCTGAGTCTGGTACTCGACCAAGTGTCAGTGGAGGAACTGGTGCTGGCTCATCCTCTGGCTTAACCTCCACTGGCCTGACGTCACCAACTGCCATCTCTTGAACTGCTCTGGCTAGGGGCTCGTCTGCCACATCATCTAGATTGTCATGCTGCCCTTGCGACCCATTGGTCTCATAAAACTTATCCTCGCAACTCTCTGTTGGCGATTCTTACGCTCTCAGAAATTATTCCGCAAGCGGACATATATCACTTGTAGTTTTCACCAAGAGTATTCCTAGAGTATCGAATCCACAGGGAACGAGGGAAAAGGATAATTCTTATATCTATATTATTTAATATACCAGCCAGCTAGATAACGGGGTAAGGATAAATATTATGATAATAATATCAATAAAAGGACCGCGAAACACACACACTAGAGTACTACGACAATTAGGCAGGTTGTTGGGAGAACAACGAGAAGAGTAAAAGTTCCCAAGCTATGCAATCAATTATCAAGTTGAGCCTAGCAGATAAGGAATGATGGTATGTGTACGACGGGGAAATATGACTTTTTGGTTTAAATGGGTTTTAACCCGGTTCCTCGTCATTAGATACAAATTTATTATTTTAAAATGATTATAGAAATTCAAGAGATTGCGAGTACAAAACTTCTAGAATTCATATTTATTTCCATACAAATTTTGTTAATTACATCTCAAAAGAGAAAACCCCTGATTAAGAATTCCAACATGGATATTACATCAAATTGTAACATAAAGAAAATTACAAAAGACAAAAAGAAAATAAATGGTCTTCATGTCTTCGTGACGTCGATGATGGATGCTTTGTCGGAGACTTTTCAATTTGATTTTGTTTTACTAGCGTCATGGATGACTAGTAACTTGGATGCTTTTATGGGGCATCACAATTCGGGTTTTGTGCTAGTTTTGGTTAGCACACTGTGAGGGCTAATATTTTTGGTTCGGGATGAGATGCTTTTATGAATGCATCCTATTTTGATATATGCACCAATATTACTATGGTCATATGATGGCAAGTTTTATATTGTTACATTTGCGTAACATTTTTTATGCGAGTATAATTTAGGCATGTATACTTTCGTGTATCCTATTTTTGCAATACATGTATCCTATATGAATTTTATGCTACTTTGTTAGCACAATATATGAGGCAAATATTTTGGAATGCTTTTATGAGTGCATCCTAATTTGATATATAAAACAATTTTCCATGGTAATATAATGGCCAACTTTATGTTGTTGCGCGCATATTTTAGGCATGTATACGCTAGCCTACGCACATGCATATAGACATATGATTTGACCTTTTCTTTTTGGTCGGGATGCAACCTTATTCATCCTTCATGAAGATTTATTTTAGCCATGCACAAAAATATATATACTCTATATAGAGCTAGGTATGGGAATTTACTTTAACCACACACGCATGAATATACTCTATATATTGAGTTGTGCGCGAAATTTATTTTTAGGGTCATGCACATGTATACTCTATATGTTGAGTCGCGCATGAAAATTTATTTTGACCATGCACATGTATATTATTTTTAGTCGTTTGAGTGATATCATACGCTAAGCATAGCAATGATTTAATTCATTGTCATTGCATATGCGCAAATTTGATGGTTTGGCCGTTTTGATGACCATAACCAAATTTTAGGCTATGCTATTTTCCTTGAGCCATGACAAATAGCTATAGTAGCATAGTATTAATTGCTAGATACTTTGCTTTACTAGCCGATTGATCACAACAACATGTGGATCAAAACATGTGCGATGCACATGGTGCTAATCAACACATTTCCCTTAACATGCATGGGTAATGTATTAATTGATGTTTAGTTTTATTTGTGGATTAATTAGCAGAACATGTCCTATATGGCGCTAATCAATGCATTTTCTATTTTAGCCGTGTGGTATATATTAGCCATATCAGATTTGGTTTTACACAAATTTCCTTGGCAAAAACCTACACGCATTGATGCTGACCTCAACTAATTTGAAGATCAACTAGAAGCATACATATCTTTTTATACGGTCCTAGCCCGTATTCATGGACTGCTTTTAGCCTTAACCAACGTGTTCTTTTACAACACGCGGCGTAATTTCGGCTGACCATATATATATGCATGCGTCTATACAAAATATAAATCGGTACACACTAGAGATTGGTTTTGGTTTTCACGTGCTAGTTACTTTTTACTCACGCCAAGCATTTTGATTTTTGATATTGGCATAGCACAAGTTTGTAGTCATCTTTCATGATCGATATACATGTAGACGCTAATTAACTATGAGACCGTATATGCAGCGTGTATGGTAATACATGCAACTTAGTGCTATCTTCTCATGAACGATTGCATTTTCTAGCCAACGGTTGCATGCATTACTCATATAACACAGCAGCATGCAACATTCTTCTTGATAAGGCTTATCCAGAGATGGATCTCTTTCATGGCCTTGATATGAATCAATGAAGAATATCACATATGATGATGCTTTGCTAAGAATTTTGGAAGTATGATCATCCAGCGCTATGTGTCAACCCTTCCTACTTCGAAGCCCTTGTGTGTGAGGAGCTCCTTCAACCGCTCATACCAAGCATGTGGCGCCTGTTTCAGTCCATACAGCGTCTTCGCAACATGTACACATGATCGGGATTCTGTTTATCCTCGAAGCCGGGAGGCTGCTCGATGTACACCAACTCTCCAATGTAGCCGTTCAGAAATGCACTCTTGACATGCATGTGCTTGAGCACAATGTTGTGACATGTTGCGAATGCCACAAGGAGCCTAATAGCATCCAACTGCTCCACTGGAGCATAGGTGTCTCCACAGTCAATGCCCTTGATCTGTGAGAAGCCATGAGCCACAAGTCGGGCCTTGTTCCACACCACGGACCCAAACTCATCTTGCTTGTTCTTGAACACCCCACTTGGTGCCGATCACGTTGCAGTCACTGGGTCTCTCCACAAGTGTTCAGACCTCGTTCCTCTCAAAGTTGTTGAGCTCCTCGTGCATGGCGTTGATCCAATCTGCATCTTCCAATGCTTCCTCAACATTCTTCAGCTCAATCTCGGAACAAAGGCCTGAAACTCACAAATGTTGGTTGTCCTGAACTGTGTCTGCACTCCACGTGTCGGGTCACCAATCACCTGCCCCTGCTGGGTGATCACGGGCAATGGTGTGGTGTTGTCTCAAGAACTGTGGTGCTGCTGCCTCATCCTGCTCAAAAGTTGCCTCTGGTGCTGAGTCTGAAGCTGTGCTATCGACTGGAGCTAGACTGGACTCGGAGCTGGAGCCATTGCGCTGAGGTGACGCTTCCCCTGAGTCTGGTACTCGACCAAGTGTCAGTGGAGGAACTGGTGCTGGCTCATCCTCTGGCTTAACCTCCACTGGCCTGACGTCACCAACTGCCATCTCTTGAACTGCTCTGGCTAGGGGCTCGTCTGCCACATCATCTAGATTGTCATGCTGCCCTTGCGACCCATTGGTCTCATAAAACTTATCCTCGCAACTCTCTGTTGGCGATTCTTACGCTCTCAGAAATTAATCCGCAAGCAGACAGATATCGCTTGTAGTTTTCATCAAGAGTATTCCTAGAGTATCGAATCCACAGGGAACGAGGGAAAATGATAATTCTTATATCTATATTATTTAATATACCAGCCAGCTAGATAACGGGGGTAAGAATAATTATTATGATAATAATATCAATAAAAGGACCGGGACACACGCACACACTAGAGTACTACGATAATTAGGCAAGTTGTTGGGAGAACAACGAGAAGAGTAAAAGTTCCCAAGCTATGCAATCAATTATCAAGTTGAGCCTAGCAGATAAGGAATGATGGTATGTTTTAAGATCATCGTTGGGGCTCGGCCGATTCACTACCACCGCTATCAGTTAAGAACACCAAATGGTTATGATCACCCCCGATTGGGCCCTACTGGTCCAAACCTAACGCTGCAGATTACGCGTGAGGTAATAATACCTCGGATGGATAGGGCTGTCACCACCTACCACAAAGTAAGTTGGCTTGGGTTCAAACCAAGTCAGACTTAGCCTCAGATACCACGTTTGCTACTAAATCCAATCGCTCTCCCTGGGATCTTAGGGAGATGATCTAGGTTCAATACTTAGGCTATTCTAAGCATATGAGAATGAACCTAAACTCAGAACTAGATGAACTTAAGCAACCGCTCTAAATAATCCACACTTCTCACTAGTGCAAATATGCTATGCTCAGCTTGGGATCAACAGGAATACCTTGAGTGTCAAGATCGAGATGCTCATTTGTAGCCATAGGAGTCCGAATGGGCTTACAATCATGGAGCTTGAATCGCTTGAGCAGGTCGTTGATGTATTTCTCCTGAGAAATGAAAGTGCTCGTGTGAAGCTGTCTGATTTGAAACCCCAGAAAGAAACTGAGCTCCCCCATCATCGACATCTCAAACTCCCTGGCCATCAGCTGACTGAACTCTGTACACAGTGCTTCGTTGGAGCTGCCAAAGATTATGTCGTCCACGTAGACCTGGCTGAGAAAGAGATCCCCATCTGTTACCTTAGTGAAGAAGGTCGAGTCGACCCGTCCAAGTCTGAAGCCCTGCTGAGTGAGGAATTCTTTCAGTCTCTCATACCAAGCCCGTGGAGCTTGTTTCAGTCCATATAGTGCCTTTGACAACTTGTACACATGATCGGGGTGCTATGGGTCCTCGAAGCCTGGAGGGTGCTCAACGTACACTAACTCACCAATGTACCCGTTCAGAAATACACTCTTGACATCCATTTGCTTGAGCATAATATTGTGACATGTTGCGAATGCCACAAGCAGCCTGATTGCATCCAAACTTGCCATTGGTGCGTAGGTGTCTCCACAGTCAATCCCCTTGATCTGTGAGTAGCCCTGTGCCACAAGTCTAGCCTTGTTTCTGACCACTGACCTGAACTCATCTTGCTTTTTTTGAACACCCACTTGGTGTCGATCACGTTGCAGTCCTTTGGTCTCTCCACAAGTGTCCAGACCTCGTTCCTCTCGAACTTGTTGAGTTCCTCGTGCATTGCATTGATCCAGTCGGCATCTGCAAGTGCTTCCTCAACTTTTCTTAGCTCAAACTCGGAGACGAAGGCCTGAAACTCACAAATGTTGGCTATCCTGGACCTGGTCTGCACTCCACGTGTAGGATCACCAATCACCTGCCCGGATGGATGATCCTGGGCAATGGTGTTGTGTTGTCTCAGGTGCTGTGGTGCTGCTGACTCAATCTGCTCTGTGGCTACCTCTTGTGCTGACTCTGAAGCTGTGCTGTCCTCTAGAGGTGGAACTGGAGTAGGCGCTGACTCAGTGGAGCTGCTGTGTTGAGGTGATGCTCCCCCTGAGTCAAGTGTCCGGTCACGTGTCGGTGGAGGAATTGGTGCTGGCTCATCTGGCTGTGCCTCCACTGGCCTGACATCTCCCACTGGCATTTGTTGCACTGCTCTAATCAAGTCCTTGTCTGCCACATCATCCAAATTGTCAAACTGCTCTTGGGACCCGACTGTCTCGTCAAACTTCACGTCACAGCTCTCCTCAACTAGCCCTGTCCTCTTGTTGAACACTCAGAAGGACTGTGATCTGTGTGCATATCCTAGGAAGAAGCCCTCATCGACTCTGCTCTGAAACTTCCCTAAGTGCTGGCGCTTCTTGTAGATGTACACCTTGCAGCCGAAGACCCTGAAGTAGCTGACTGTTGGCTTTCTCCCAATCAGAAGCTCATAGGCAGTCTTTGAAGGGATCGAAGGCCAAGAGGAGGGGGTGAATTGGACTACTTTTAATTTTTTGTGTTTTATTGATGATTATGCAAATTAAAAGTTAACCACTTAACTAGCGAATTCTAGACCTACACAAGGAGCAGTATCACACAACACAAGCATGCATATAAGAGAAAGCTTGCGGGAAAGTAAATTTCGGAAAAGTAAAGAGACACAAGGATATATTCCCGAGGTTCGGAGACGAACTCCTACTCCCCGTTGAGGAAAGTCCTCGACACACGAGAACCGGCTCCCTCTCGAGCCTTCCTCCTCAATCCACTTGTGGATACTCATTCACCGACACACGGCGAGGTGAGCTCCTAACCCCTCAGACGGTCTTAAGTGCTCTCACACGCGATGAGCTCCTCAAACCCAACCACCAATACACGGAGGCGTCCATAAACACATGATGGACTTCAATCCATCACCACCAATGCACGGCGGTGGCCACCGACACACGGTGGACTTTCTCCCAAGCACACGGAGGCGCAAGAAACCAATGAAAGCTTGATGAAGACGGCTTGGTGAAGATCCTCCTTCCGGCAACGAGATCCCAAAGAGCACAAATCTGGAGGACACTCACCTCACCAACACTCTTCTCACATGCACATGGAAACCCTAGGGCTAGGATCCATGGGAGAGAGCTCTTACACTTGGGGAAAGGTGGCTAGGGTTGCAAATGAGTATCTCACACCTCTTCCTTGACCAGGAAAGCCCTTATATACTCCCCACTTCGAAACCCTAGAAAATAGATCTCAGATCAAGATTCAAGCCTGATGCGCGCGGGGTCGGCCCGATCTTCTGATGAGAACGATACGTCGGTTTGGTGTACAACGAGGTAGATAGATCGGCTACTAACCACGAGATCAGCAACCAAGCAATCGCAACGTCACCTCGCTGAACCGATCAACCAAGTCGAAACCCGATCGATCCTTGAACCTGCTGCAACCGAGAACAAGCAAGAACAAGATGATAACTGATAAATCACGAAACCAAGGGTGAGGTTCTGTTTCTCGTGACGGGTGGTCTAGTCGACACACGCGAACACGAGGAGGGACACACAAGGGGTCAACCAAAACACAACAAAACCTAAGCGTAAAAGAGAGGCACCGGCCACATATATAGCGGCGGCCAGGGGGAGTGGGGCGGCCAAAACAGGGGCACCCACCAAAACCCTAAGTTACATGGGCCATAGGCCCAAAAGTACGGTGACGCAGCACCCTGAGTTTCTGGCCCGAAACATTGTTCTGCATTTTCCCGACGCTCCTGGACGAATTTAGATGTGGGGCTGGATCCATTGGAAAGCTTATCTCCTAATCTTTCCAACGAGTGGTCGCACGCCGAAATCGGAGTTCGGGAGCCCGAGTTACGCCCGTTTGAAGTTGACGTGCTGCTGGATGGCCGAACCGAGCTTTTTGGCGTCTTGGGCTTCCATGTGGGCCTTCCTTGAGTCGTCGAGGCCTCATGAGTGTTTTTTGGCGTCTTGAGCTTCCATGTGGGCCTTCCTTGAGTCGTCGAGGCCTCACGAGTCTTGGACTTATTGCGCCGCTTCTTCGGAGAAGGCTTGAAAGACTGGGCTTCTGGATTAAGGCCCCTTGGCGATGAAGATGGAGCAGCGTCGGTCGTCGTTGTAGCGGTCGGAGAGGAAGGAGGGGCAGCGGTCACACTGATCGTATCCACGCTGGTGATGCCCTCATCAAAGCCCTAGGCCGGACAACACCCCGGACATATCCCAGACAGTCCGGACCAAGGCAAGCGCTTCTTGTAAGAAATGAGATTCAAGACAGGAAGGACACAACATGGTCCGGACAGTCCGAACAAAGAGGTCCGGACAGTCCGGCCGAAGGCAGGCGCTTCCTGAAAACAAGAACTTGCAAGCCAGGGATTTTACAACTTGGGCCGGATAGTCCGGCCTGAGGCATTAGCTCAACTGCACAGTAGAAATGAATACTCAGCTAGGACAGTCCTACCCCCAGGGAAACCTACCGGCAATTTTCAGCAGATCACGTGGCTTGAGAGAGAAAGTTTGGCATCGGAGAAAGTATTTGGAGAGTTGGAAAAGTTTGGCGCTACTAAAAGAAAACTTAAGGACAGGAAGCCCGGACCCAAAACCTTTTGAAGGACTTCTGAAACCGAGATAACTAATGGCTCAACTGTGCTTCTGGGACCCTGCAGCCAGAAAGAGAATTCACACAAGCAACTAAGTTACGCCAACAACTCACCCAAGAACGTAGAAGAAATATGAAAATAAAGTCCTTAGTCTTGAGCGAAGTCGACGCCAGAAAATCACAGCTTCGTGGGGTCCATGAAAACCTAGAGTTCCCATTTGAGAATTAAGTGCATCAATCTCCAAAATTAATAATAAAGCCCATGGGAGCTTGATTCTTACAATCTCCCCCTTTTCGTGATTGATGCCAACATCTGCAATTCTATTTCAACAATGGAAATTTCTGGCACAGGGGTTAGTTCCAACAGAATATACAAGGCCAAGAACAAGAAAGAATGCAATGCATACTAGGATATTAGCTCCCCCTAGATTAATGCACTCAGGTTTAGCACAGAGATAATAAGGTTCAACGCAAAAGCAAATACCAGGAAACAAGTTCAACACAAACACAAACAGAATAACAAACACAAGATACAAGATACAAGAGATAGATCGAAACTCCATACTCCCTCTTTGGCATCAAGGACCAAAAGGGACAACTCCTGGAAGGGAACCTCACTTCTTAGTGAGGCGACGAGTGAAAAACTTAGAGATGTTGCACCTGAGCGGTGGCCACTGGGTAGAAGGTGCACTAGATGCTGGAGGTGGGGAAGCTGCAGAGGACGTGCCCTGATCAATATGAGATGAAGATGCCCCAGCTGATGTACCAAAGTCAGAAGGATCCATAGATGAATGCACTTCGGCCTGAGAAGGATACTAGCTAGGATCAAGAGCCATCCCAAAAAGCTGCTCACTCAAAATCTGAACACCACCATAAAGATCATCTATGCGCTGAGTGTGAGCAATGTTCTGAGTCTACAAATCAGCCAGCTGTGATGACACATTGCCTTGCCAATCCACTGCATCGTTATGCCAGTTAGTTGCCTGATTGTGCCATTGCATGTACTCCCCATGCCTCTTATTTGCCTCATTGTGCCAAGACACATAGGAGCTATGTCTGCCAGTCTGATCAGCAGCAAAGTTGTCAAATCGATCCATGAATCTAGAGAAATCAGGCCACTCACGAGGCGGTGGAGGCACAACTGGAGGTGCCGGCGGAACTGCAAAATCACCATGTGCGGAGGTAGAAGGGTAATCACCCTGCCGGCGTTGAGCCTTTCGCTTACTTCCTTGCTTGGGGATAACCATTTGATACTCAGTCATCTGATGAGTGAACACTGTGTCTGAGACAATCTGCTTCTGAGCAAGATAGTAACACAGAATATGTCCAAGTGGCAGCTCCTTGTGAAAACCCCTCATGATGCCCTTCTCCATCTCACCAACCAGCAAGTCCGGCAAATTTATCTGAACCTTATTGACAATATAGTGGCATGTCCACTTGAGGATAGGCAAAAATCTATCACGGTATCCTTTTTTGTTGATTAAGGACCTCCTAAGTATTTTCTCAAGTACCAAGGGATTATCTTGAAGAAAATAGGTTTTGTTGGTACTGAATTCAGGATCATTGGTGTTTTTGAACACATAAGCAATAAGGGTGTCAGCTGGAGAAATGCCCTCAGTAGCCCATCTACCATGGAACACCTCACTGTGGATATACACACCTGCACATTGGAGATGAAACATAGTCGCTAGATCACCTTAGTCAAAAGAATACTAAGAGCCACCAAAAGAGAATACCAATTTAATGTGATATTTAGTAATCCACATTGTCGCATATACCTCCATGATCACTCGAGGATCATAATCAAAAGGAGCAGACAGAAGTTCAACCAATCCTAGAGTAACTGCACAACCCTCCATGATATCATTTGAATTAGTGGCCTTAGCAACACGGTTCCACTGGACAAACTGAGGTGCGAACACTGAGCCCTTGGAAAGATATCTCAGATAAAGGTCCTTATGCACTTGATGTTTAAAAGTATCACCAGTGGGCTAAGGAGGGCGAGGAAACCACTTAGAGAGTTGTGGCCTTCTCAATTGACGAATGTACTTATCTGCCCACTTAGTTAGGTCACGAGATATTGTGCCATAATCGGCAAAAGAGCATGCATATCCCCTTGGGGCAACAGGTCGAGCATACTCTGTTTCCTCTTCCTCAGCGCTCTCATCTTCTTCATTATCCTCGAAGACATCATCGTCATCTTCTTCCTCATAGTCCACATCCATCTCAAAATCGGACTCCTCAGAGTCGTCTTCCTGATAAACATATGTGGAGGGATTTTTCCTCACCGGCTGCTTTCCACTGTTAGCCCTAGTTTTCACATTATCCCCAGAATACCGATGCAGATCACTGGTTCCATAGCTATTGATGCCAACTGTTTTCCTTTTGGAGTGCTTTGTACGAACCATGATTACCCAATAGCTCAATCACATGAAATCATAGCACTTCTGAAAAAAGATGACACAAGAAGCCCCAAAGCCCCCTACAATAGCACACCTGCACCACAAGCATGCCACACACATTTGAAACAAGTACCAACTAGGGAGCGCATATGACTGGGCATGGTTCGCGAAGATAAATCAATGGAATGGATGGAACTAAGCCACAAGATGACTCACCACGCCCAGGAGACAAACCCCGCAAGGTTTAGCCGGAGAAAATGGAGCTAAAATGCCAAAACCAAGCCATGGGGGCACAAGCATCCATCACCTTAATCTAGCCAAACGAGGCCCTCCCTCGAAGAACCAACAAGAGGAGGTTGAAGAGGACCTCGGGGGCATGCAAATCACCGGAGGAATCAAGCTAAAACACCGGGATGGAGGAGATCGAGGTGGAAGAAGTGTTGGAGAAGAGGGAGAGTGAGAGGGAAGAAAGCCACGGGTTGGAGAGAGCAAGTAACATAAGGAGGAAGAAGAAGATAAAAAACAGCAGGAGGAGTAGAAGGCTGGCTTGGGACAGTGGGCGCAGAGCCTCGGCCGGACAGTCCGGGCACCCAGGCCGGACAACGGCGCATGGGAGCGCAGGCGGAGCAGCGAGGCCCAGACAGACCGGATTTATGGGCTGGATAGTCCGGCATGAGCCCAATAGCCCAACTGGAAGAAGTGGACGCGCGCACAGCAAGGTGGGCCGGACTGTCCGGATCCGGACAGTCCGGATATGTGGGCCGGACAGTCCCGGCTAAGGCAGCTCCTCGCGGCCACTGACCAGACAGCTCCAGAAGATGATTTTTGCACTCAGCAGGCTCCAAAAACTGAAGAGTTCATTTCAGAAGCACTTGAGTTGCCAAAATAAGGAATTTTCTTGAATTTGGTCTTTTGAAATTGAAGAGATAAATAAGTGACCAAATTTGGAGAATATTTGAGCTTTAAGAGCATGAGATCTTCGAAAGGGAACGCAGTGGGCAAAACACAACCAAAAGAGAGAGCATGCCTCAAACACTTACACACTGGAGCTTTGGAGGTTATACCAATTGCAAACACCTCAATGATCACCAGATTTCGAAATTGGGCCATAGCTAGGTTAAATTCTCACAGAGATCAATATTAGCCACAATTAACTTATGAAATTTAAATAATCATTAACCCAAGAGCATAAGTTAAGAAAACTGTAGCTAAGAGTGCCAAAAGTGCTCAAACTTTCTTTGGAATCAATAGATGCAAACTAGGGCCAGAGAGAAAGATGCAAACTTTCTTTGGAATCAACAGATGCCAACAACAATTCTCAAACATTTTGAACGTTCTCATAAAAATTTGAAGGGAAACACATTTCCCAGATTTGTTTCAGTCAATTTTATTAGTTTTCATAAAATTATATGTCTCAAGCCTTTGTCGATGCCATCCAGCATGACACTGAAAATGAATATCTTGGTCATCCAAACTCCCCTAAGTTCATGCCTAGTGTAATGGCAAGCTATCTCATCGAGGAGGATTGGTGAGACATGTAGGGCCCCTTTTTGGCCTTATTTTGCAGTTTTAGCACCAACTCATAATTCTTCAAGTTTTTATAGATTTGCCCATTTTCAACAAGGCAGAAGAGAAGAGTGATTTATCAAATCAACTAGGCTAGTAGCACAGGATCAACCAAGAGAGTAAAGCAACAGTAATGGAACAACTAGTTATAGGAATCCTATCCCATGCTCTCAGACAACAATTTAGTAAAGAGATTTAAAATTTAAGCAAATATTGAGCAAGTAATTAAACAACACCAGTAAAGGCTCTCAAAATCAATAAGGTAACAATAAGGCATAATCTGAAAAGGTATAACAGGCAAAGCTCCATAGAGTACGCTCAAGGTAACACAAAAAAGACAAAATATAAACAAGAAACACGCACAAACCCGGCAAGCTCAAGCAATGTTCGACCTGTCTAGTATGTTGAGTTCATTCCTTAATTTGCAAAAACGCGCCTCATCTAGGGGTTTGGTGAATATGTCAGCAAGCTGATTCTCCGTCCGCACATGCTCAATCACAATGTCACCCTTTGCCACATGGTCCCGAAGGAAGTGGTGGCGGATGTCAATGTGTTTGGTGCGCGAGTGTTGAACCGGATTGTTGGCAATTTTCACCGCACTCTCATTATCGCATAAAAGAGGCACATGGTCAAATTTTAGCCCATAGTCAAATAGGGATTGGGTCAAGTAAAGAATCTGAGCGCAACAACTCCCTGCCGCTATATGCTCAGCCTCAGCGGTAGATAGCGCCATGGAGTTTTGCTTCTTTGAAGCCCAAGAGACAAGACACCTCCCAAGAAAGTGACAGACCCCGGAAGTGCTCTTGCGATCAATCTTGCATCCGATGTAATCAGAATCTGAATACCCCAAGAGCTCAAACCGCGCACCCTTCGGGAACCACAGCCCTATGCTAGGTGAGAATTTGAGATATCGAAAAATCCTTTTCACAGCAGAAAGATGCAATTCTCTAGGAGAGGCCTGAAACCTAGAACACATGCATACGCTAAACATGATATCCGGCCTAGAAGCAGTGAGATACAACAATGCACCAATCATAGAGCGATAGAGTTTAGGATCAACCAGAGTACCTCCTTCATCGAGATCCAAATGATCATTTGTCGCCATGGGAGTCTTGATGGGCTTACGATTATGCAAATCAAACCGTTGGAGCAAATCTTGAATATACTTCTCCTGAGAGATAAATGTACCGGTCTTGACCTGCTTGATTTGAAATCCCAGAAAGAAACTGAGTTCGCTCATCATTGACATTTCGAGCTCCCTTGCCATCATATCACTGAACTCCTTGCAGAATGCCTCGTTTGAGCTTCCAAATATGATGTCATCAACGTACACTTGGCATATGAAGAGATCTCCATCACAGATCTTTGTGAACAAGGTTGTGTCAATCCTTCCAATCTTGAAACCCTTCTGTATAAGAAAATATCACAGTCTTTCATACTAAGCTCTAGGTGCCTACTTGAGCCCATATATAGTGCTTTGGAAAGTTTGTACACATGATTTGGATGCCGAGGATTCTCAAAACCTGGAGGTTGCTCAACAAACACCAACTCTCCAGTGTGCCCATTTAGAAAGGCACTCTTGACATCCATTTGTTTCAGAATGATATTATGACATGAAGCAAATGCCAAGAGCAACCTTATTGCCTCTAGGCGAGCCACATGAGCATAGGTCTCTCCATAGTCCAGCCCCTCGACTTGACTCACTACAACACAACACGGATGTAGGGGTGTGGACTGCATGGGCCCCGGGTATCCTCTAGAAGGCCCATAAGGGAGCAGATAGGGGGCGACCCAGATCGGTTGGCCGAAGATGGAAACCACTCGGATCGCGCCGTAACTTAAGCCGCAAGAAGGGATCCAAGTTTATGGGATATCCCCATGTAATTAGCAGATCAATGCACACATTCCATGTAACATCATAACGGAAACAGTTGCCATATATCCCGCAACTTTCTGTAAACTCTATCCCCCCTGTACTATATAAAGGGAGGGGGTAGAAATCATCGACAGGAGACCATCGAATCATCAATAGGAGCATCATCTTGCATCTCGATCCACAAAATAATCCCAGAGCACAGGAAGTAGGGTATTACCTCCTCCGTTGAGGGCCTGAACCTGTATAACCCTGTCTTGTGCTACCCATCTGATTTGGTTCTTGATTAGCGTCCCATCGTACAAATTCATTGCCGGCGGTGACCCCCCAGTTAGTCACCTGTCGACAGTTGGCGCGCCAGGTAGGGGGCATTATATCAAAGAGGATTACAGGTGGAACTCGGCGAGATCAGCAGGTCATGAGTAGATGGCCATGGCGATCCCCAACCCGAGCGGGAGGCGTTCTCCCTAGATTGGATCTGATCCAAATGAGGGAAGTGGAGTTCGCCGAAGTCGTTGGTGACACAGTCGGCTCCGGGGGTAGAGACAACGGCGACACCGTTGGTCGATGTCATCGAGCTTGACGAAGATGATCTTGACGCTGCCCCTACCTGGCGCGCCAACTGTCGATTGGTGATTAACTGGGGGTTATCGTCGGCAATGATTATATATGGGGCGATGCACAAGATCCAAACTTGATGGTAGCACAAGACAGGGATTTATACAGGTTCAGGCCCTCATGGCGGAGGTAAAACCCTACTTCCTGTGCTCTGGGATTATATGGGGTATATGTGTACAAGATGATCGAGAGATGTCTCTCCATGGATGGGTGTGGAGATGTTCCTCAAGATGATCTAGATGCTCATCTAGAGATGAAAATGCCGAACCAAGGGCTCCCTGCCTGCCTTATATAGTGGGGGGCAGGATTACAAGATAGAGTCCTGGTCGGTTACGAGGTAGGATTCCTATCTCTATCCTCTAGTAGTTATCCGAGATTACAAGTACATCTTCCTTATTAATTAGGGATAGACTTCTTTCCTTGCCGGGCAAGCCTTCTAGAGTCCGAGTGGTACACGTCCTTATTCACCCGACTTGGTCCATCCCCTGTCGAGTGGTCTCTTAGGCCCGCCGTGTGGATACCCGGGGTCTATGTTATCCACAATCGGAGCGACCACCAGCGGGAGCCGTTGAGGCTTGGTCATCCCAATGGGGCAATCCTCCTTAGAGAAGGAGATGGAAACCTCGGTCCACTTCATCGGCTCTGGCTGTGGTTTGCCCATCTCGACATTGTGGACCTCTCAAGCAGCTTCCTTGAGGCTGCGCCGAGTGGGATAGGCCGAGGAGCCGCCAAAGATAATGGCTATGTGGTTCAAGGGCTCAGGATAGTCATCCTCATCGTCCCGATCACTATCATCGACTTGGCGCTTGGCCTTGCTGGCATCACCTTTTTTCGGGCAGGGTGGGCATGGGGCCTTTACAATTGTAGAAATCCTCGAGCTTTGTAGCCTAGGTCCTGCAATGGTGGATATCGTGGCCGTAGCCCTGGTTGAACTGGCAATATCGGTCACCAGGACCTTTCTTGCCTTGATTGCCTCCCTGGGCAGGTTTCTTGCCCTTGTAGTTATTGGCGGGCTTCTTCTGCCCGTTCTTGGGAGGAGGTGCGTGATCTATACCCGCAACGGTATTGTTCGGCGCACCTTTGTTGTTCTTTTTCTTCTGGAACTTCTTGTCACCAGGATTGGTGTTGTTCTTCTTCTTCTCATCTACACCAGGCGGGGCGGGAAGCTCGCCCTTGTCAAATGCCTTTTTGTACTGAACACGCTCTGCCGCGTTGGCATAGCGATCAGCCGCCTTGAAAAGATCATTGGTGGTCCAGGTCTCATTGATCTCAAGATCCTGGGTGAGCCGCTCGTCGCGGACACCGCTTTTGAAGGCACGGACAACTGACTCATCCGAGATGTTCGGGATCGTGTTGCGGATCTTGATGAAACGCTTCACGAAGTTGCGGAGGGTCTCCCCGTTCATCTGGATCATTAGGTGCAGGTCATCCTCCTTGCCCAGACGCACGTAACAGCTTTGGAAATTGGTGATCAGAGCGTCACAGAGTTGGTTCCAAGAGTGGATAGAACCTTCTTGCTGATTGAATAGCCACGTCTGAGCAGCACCCTCAAGAACAGTCGGAAGGTAATTAGCCATGACTAGCTTGTCACCCCCGGCTGCCATGATGGCGGTAGTGTAGATGGAAAGGAACTTCTCTGGGTTTTGGGTCCCATTGTACCTCTCCAAGTGGCCAGGTTTGAACTTGGAAGGCCACCTGACAGCGCGGAGCTCATCAGAGAAAGCCTTGTAGCCCAAGCCGTATGCCCGACCACCTTCTCCTGCAGACCCTAGTCTTGAAAAGACATTAGTCCTGTTGCTCGGAGGGACTCTAGTTGAATGGTAAGATTCTGCCTGGTGGTATTCTCTCCGAGACAGTCCTCCGCGCTCCTTCCTTGTGGTCATGACAATGTGTTCGTCCCGAGGGGATCGTCCGTGATCGCTGCGCGCCCGCTTGCCCTTGTGGTCGCGGCGACCACGCGAACTTGGTAAGCGTCGTCGACCCCGGGGATCTTGCTTGTAGCGAGTCGCCCTTTGAAGGTGGTGAGGATCACGCGATCGATCGGAGCGCTCCCTGTCCGAGTCCTTCCAGGCAGGTTGACTGCATTGCCCGGAGGAGGTGTTAACTTCGCCTATGAGCTTAAGGCCTTCAGCCAATCGCTCTAGGTGAGAAGCAACATCGTCGCCCATGAGGGCGAGGTTGGCCTGGTTGGTGGATCTGATCACCGTTGCCATGGCTTGAAGTCGTTCCTGACACTGCTCAAGGGCTCTTGGGATCCCTGAGGCATCCGCGTTTTGCCCGACCGGGGTCTGGTTACGGGGGAATTCGCCCCGAGCAGGTAGAACGTCCTGCCCTTCTGAGTCATAGCCCTCAGGAAGAGTTTCTTGGTCGCTGAATGAGTTCGACATGCTCGAACAGGCTTGATCTACTAAGTCCCCACTAACGGCGTCAACTGTCGACGGTTGGGATATCGGTCCCAAGTCAACTAAGGTTCTTGAGAAGGGGAGATAGAAGACACTGCCGAGCAGGGCGAACAGCAATCAATGAGCAGCGGACAAACATAGGATTTTTATACTGGTTCAGGCCTCTCCAGGGAGATAATAACCCTGCGTTCAGTGCTTCTTTGTATGAAAAAGGATTACAAGAAAGAACTCGGCGAGACGAACAGGTCTCGGCGAGATTCTGGGTGTAGAAGAAGTAGTATTCGATCTTGGACCGTAGATCTGATGTTCCCCCCTACATTCCGTAGGGGCCTGGTTTCTATAGTGTCGAACAACCGACCTACCGGGGGATAATCGGGCCAGGCTGGCGCCCGTAACGGACTCGTATACATGTCAAATATATCTCGAGGTAGATAAGGTATATCTCTAATTCTTGAGGATCATGACGTCTGCTCCAGTCCGGGAAACTTGCGTCTGGGTCTTCACGTAGCCGTGCGGAACTCTGTTCGAGTTGGACTCGAACAGGAAGCCTAGGCCGCCACGCACCGTGCCAACCAGGAGGCTGTTCGGCAGGATGCACATAGGCCTAAATAGAGCATTCTAGAGAGCCAGGCCCTAGGAGGCTGCTCGGTTAGGCCGTCAGGCAGTGGGCCATGGCAATGGGCCATGATTTTATCCCCGACAGTGCTGGCTCATCCTCTGGCTCAACCTCCACTGGTCTGACGTCACCAACTGCCATATCCTGGACTGCTCTGGCTAGGGGCTTGTTGGTGATCTGTGCGGCCCACCCTGAGATGGGCCTTGGGTCGGATCCGTACCGGCTTGCCACGCGTACAGAAAGTCTGAGAGGTCACCCTTGGCCATACCAAAAGGAACGTCTAGCCCGCCGGGGCCATCCTCGGGCTTGACCAAGTCAACCGCGCTCCCAGCGGCATTGCGTACCTCCCGGGCTATCCTTAGCCCGGAGGAGGGCCCCGCGGATAGTCCGCCGGTCCCTGGGCAGGTGGTGACAACTCCCACTGCCATTTGCTGCACTGCTCTAGTCAAGTCCTCGTCTGCCACATCATCCAAACTGTCAAACTGCTCTTAGGACCCGGCTGTCTCGCCAAACTTGACGTCACAGCTCTCCTCAAGTAGCCCTGTCCTCTTGTTGAACACTCAGAAGGACTGTGATCTATGTGCATATCCCAAGAAGAAGCCCTCATCGACTCTGCTCTGAAACTTTCCTAAGTGCTGGCGCTTCTTGTAGATGTACACCTTGCAGCCGAAGACCTTGAAGTAGCTGACTGTTGGCTTTCTCCTAATCAGAAGCTCATAGGCAGTCTTGTTGAGCAACTTGTGCAGGTACAATCTGTTAATGCAGTAGCAAGCAGTGTTGATCGCCTCAGCCCAGAACTCATCAGGCGTCTTGTACTCGTCCAGGCAGCATTGTCCTTGCCATCTCAATCAATGTTCTATTCTTCCACTCAACAATGCCATTCTGCTCTGGGGTGTATGTGGCAGAGAACTGGTGACCTATTCCTAGCTCATCATAGAAATCTTGCACATCAGTATTCACAAACTCCAATCCATTGTCACTTCTCACCCGTTTTATTAGACATTCAAATTCATTTTGAGCCCTTTTTGCAAACCTTTTGAAAATATACCCAACGGGGCTTTTATCTGGCAAAAAGAAGACCCACGTGTAACGGGAGAAGTCATCTACCACAACAAGACGGTGCAAATTGCCTCCTAGACTCGCATACGTGGTAGGACCAAAGAGATCCATGTGCAACATCTCCAGTGGACGTGAAGTAGACAAGATGCTTTTAGCTGTGTGTGGACTAGCAACTTGTTTCCCCGCTTGACATGCACTACACAACCTAGACTTCTCAAAAGTGACATCCTTGACACCCCGAATGAAATCATTTTTCACCAACTTTTTTAAATTTGCCATTCCCGCGTGTCCAAGGCGCCTATGACAAAGCCATCCGAGTTCGACTTTGGCGAGTAGACAAACCGAGTCTGACGTGGCTTCAAACTTTGCAAGAAACAGGTTTTGGAAACGAAAAGCTTTGAACACCAAATTCTCATTTTGATCCAAGAACCTCATTTCAGTCGGTGAGATGTGACAATGGAACCCCAGGTCGAGCAACTGGGCAACGGAGATCAAATTATTGTGCAAAGGTTCTACAAGGAGGACGTTTTGAATTGAAAGTTCTGGAGAAATACGTACCTCCCCTGTACCGATCACTCGACTCCAGCTTTCGTCACCAAAGGTTACCTTCTTCGGGAAGCTTCCTTCTTCCCCGGGTGAGGTGAACAACCACGCGTTTCCCGTCATATGCTGAGTACACCCACTGTCCATGATCCAATGAAGGCCGCCGGTCCTGTAGTTCACCTGCACTCACAGTCAGAAGAGAGAGTCACTTCGAAGACTCAGGAACCCATTTAATGGGTCCCTGAGGGTTAGACTTAGGAGCAATAAAAGCATCAATCAGTGACTTCTTGACCCAGACTCGTGCTCGGTGGTCATTCTCCTCTGGACAACCCACAAACTAAGCAATTATCCTACCATGCTCACCCATCCTAAGCATGTAGTTCCCATCTAGTTCTAAGTGATTCCTAGGAAGATGTGGGTTTGGTCTAGTCCACGTGTTAGGTCTAGGCTGGGCCCTAGGTAGTGCTCTAGGTGGAACTCTCCTACCTGTGTAACCCCTTGGTGCTCCCACAAACCCACGTGGCTCAAAGCTTGGTGTAGCTGGTCTGTAGTTCCTATCCTGACCATATCCATTAGACCCATTCCGATCTCCCGTCCTAGCTGAGTATCTACCCCAAGAGTCACCCCTACTAGTATCCCAAGTGTTTTGCCTATAGTTCACTATGGGTCTAGTGTTCCAAGTCCTAGCCCTACGAATCTCCCATTGCCCATTCCTATTCCAAGCTCTAGGCTTGGGTGCTTGTGTTCTAGGACGTGGAGTTCTAGTGTATGGCCAGGAGTGGTAGTAGTTGCTCCCCTAGGTGTAGCACGGGAGGTGTTGGCACCATTGGTAGATGCACAAGGACCAAGACCCTTTCCCTTTCTCCCCTTGGGCTTCTTCTCAGAGGTAAACCCCAATCCACCCTTCTCGGAGATAGGTCGCTGGTCCTTGAGCATCTTGTCCAAGGCCAAACTCCCCTTGTAGCTCCTAATCTCAAACTTAGCCAACTTGCCTCTCAGCATTTTCATTCACTAGCCCCTCACTTAGCCATTTTCGCTCTTAGCTCACAATTTTCCCTCACAAGCTCCCCATTTTCTATTATCACCTTTGCAGTGGTCGGGATCACACAAGCCACCATTACCCCTAAAACCATTTGACGAAGAAGCAATCATAGCTGGACCATTAGAGCAAGCAGTTGAACTTGAAAGCACATGCATAAGCAAACTCTCAACAGAAGCAACAGATTTTTGCTTGTCACTAGCACTAGGTACAGTGGTTAATGGTGTAGGTGAAGTAGATAAAGGAGCATGTGAATAAGGAGCATTAGCACAGAAGACAGTAGGAAATGAGATATCAGCAGGAATGCTAGAAACAACTGGCTGAGGTACAAGCAAAGCACTACTAGCTGCGACAGACAAAGAACCACTAGTGGAAGCAGTCACATCAAGCACAGAAGCATCACTACTAGTACGTGTAACCAAAGTGATAGGTGGTATATCACTAGCAGGAGCAAGCAACTCAGAACTAGCAGGCAAAGGATCACAAGTCATGGCATCTAGTTCAGCAGGTGTGTCAGGCTCAATCAACTCATTATCTACACACTCTTGACTAGAAGCATATTCAAAGGTAGGCAAAGCATTCATAGCATCATTCAAAGCATTTCCAGCCACAAGCATGTCATTCCTATCTTCTAGTTCATACTTCTGTTCTAGCAATTTGTCTATCATATCTTCTAGACTTGTGTTTTCCTTGCACACTTCAGCATATTTAATCTCAATTTTTTCATATTTATTCATGTATTGCCGTGCTAGTTTTTCTCCTGTCTGTACTAGACCCCATACCCATTCTAGATGTTCAGGAGTTCCAATCTCATACAGACAAGAGGTACAGTTAGAAGAGGCTGAGTCACTCACCTCGTCGTCGGTCGGCTTGGAGGAGTGTGCCATGAGGCACCGAGGAGGAAGTACTGGCTCTGGAGCAAACTCGATGTCGGATTCCCATCCATCTTCGTCAGAGGTAGCCGCCAACAAGCTTGTAGGAGGAAGAGCAGGTGGTGGAGGTACTGACTCCGGCAGTGTGAGGCCGATCAGTGCCTTCTTCTTCTCTTTGGTCTTCTCCTTAGCAACGCCTTCACTTGAGGCAGAGGATGAAGACTCGTCGCTCGTGCTGTTGTCGGTCTCCCACTCACCGACGAAGGCTTGCTTCTTGCCTTTCTTGTCGATGCGGGTGAAGCCAGACTTGTATCTTCTAGACTTGTGCCTGGGATTGCCCTTGTCCTCACCACTGCTCGACTTGTCCTTGTCCTTGCCCTTGGACTTGTTCTTCTTGTTAGGACACACCAAGGCGATGTGGCCTCGTTCATTGCACTCATAACAGCGTATGCAGGCAAGAGCCTTCTTGTCCTTGAAGTTTATGGCCCCATGCTTCTTGAAAGCTCGGGTGAGACTGTTCACAGCAAGTGCCAGGCTTGGACTCACTTGCTCCCCCTCTGAGCTAGACTTGGACTTGTTGGTACTTGGCTTTTCACTTGGCTTGGGCGTCTTGACTTGGAGAGCGATGGCCTTCTCCTTGGGCTTGGGAGGCTCATCGTCTTCGCTGTCGTTCACCAACATCTTATGAGCAACAATTTGCCCAAGCGGCTGCCCGGGAGTCGTCGTCTTGGCCTCCTGACTCTTGAGGATGACGAACTCCATGTACCTATCCTTAGGAAGCACCGACATCATTCTCCTGCATACATCCAGGTTAGTGATGGCGTAACCGAGCCCCTTGAGCTTGTTCACCAAAGGGTTAAGTAGAGTGTACATGGCGTTTGCATCTTCGCCTGAAAGCATCCTAAAGCGATCAAAGTGCCTTCTCAACACTACGATCTTTTCTTCTTTCACTGCATCCGTACCCTCATGTATTTCTACCAAAGTTTTCCATATATCATGTGCCGTGGGAAGATTGCTAACCCTCTCAAAGGAATCTACCCCAAACCAGAAAACAAAGCATTTTTAGCCTTAGCATCTAGGTCAAGTTTTATGATCTGAGTAGCAGTGGGACCGGTTTCTTGTCTACTTCAAAACCTAGAGGAGACTCTACCACAGCCCAAACTTGATGACCTAGGGATTGGATGTATGTAGTAATATTTGTTTTCTAGTGACTAAAGTGGGTGCCAGTTAACAGAGGGATCCTATTCCCGGCGACACTTCCCCCATCGGCCATTTTGACTCTATGCGGTTAAGCACTATCGGAGAGGACCGGCGCTCTGATACCACTTGAAAGGATCTAAGGCCGCAAGGGGGGGGGGTGAAGCGGACTAATTAGCAATTTTAAGCCTCTATTTTTATTCTTTTATATTTTATTACCCAAATTAAACTATCCAACCAAGAGCAAGGCTAATTTGACTAACTACTCGTCCTAGGACTAACGAGCGAAACGTAAATAAACTAACCTAATAACCGAAGCACAAGATGGATAGAATAGCCAAAGCAACCGAATAGTAAATGCGGAATCGTAAAGAGAGGCTCACCGATTTTTAACGTGGTTCGGTGCAAGGCACCTACTCCACGATGCGGATTCTCCTCGAACAGAGACCGGGACTCTCTCGTCCCGTGCCCGCAAATCCACTCGATAAGCTTTTAGGGCGTAAGCCCAAGGCTGCTTCCGACCCTCACACCGAGGCCAGGTTCCTCCACAAGTCGGAGGCTTTCGCGACACCCCGGCACCACCGAAGCAGCGCCGACCTTCGCGAAGAAGGTATTTGTACTAGTGACGCATGTACGCAGACTTGGCTTGACGCGGAAGCCGGCGGGGTCTTGGTCACTTCACACGTCCCGGCAACTTGGACGACAAGTCCGGCTCCCCGGAGTTGATGACGTCCGCGGCTTCCCTCGGTGTTCGGCTCCGGCGAAGAGGAAGCACCAGGTCACGAGCCGGGTGGCCTTGCCCAGGGCAAGCGCTTCGTTGGTGTAGAGCTTGACTAAGAGTTGGTGAAGACTTGGACGGATGAAGCTCGGGGACGGCGAGGTGAAGTCTCAAACCCGACGAGAAAGACCCAAAGAGGACTCGAGTAGAAGACCAGGAGACTCACACAAGACCGACCACAGCACGGAGGGGAACACCGGAGAAGAAGGGGGAACCCATCTCTTACCTCTTCCCTTCTCTCCCTCTCCTCTCCTCTCTCTCTCACCAAAACCCTAGGTGGAGTTGGGCATGGGCAAGGGGAAACCCATGGGAGAAGCTCTCTTGCAACACAAGCCAAGTGGAGGTGGAAATAATGAGCTCTCTCAAGTCTAATCCTCAGCCCTGAGTCCTATTTATTACCCCCATCCCACCTAGGACACGTGTTAATGCATGGGACGATCGCAGTTCAAACGAGCGGCAAGGATTAATTCGAATCCCGCTCGGACTGCCCGTCGGACGGCGTCCGACACACGCATCGGACGCCGTCCGATGGCATTAACTGCGCACACGGGAGGACGCGCGGGAGGTGTTCGACGCCGTTTCTAGCCGTCGTTGGACGCCGTCCAAACATTGGTCCGACGCCATACGACAGGAGGTTTGTAGCGCAGGCTCGGCTGGGACTTAGCCAAAATTTGGCCTGGGCTAGTCGGACGCCGTCCAATGGTCTTCGGACTCCATCCACCGGCTGCAAACACGGCAGCCTGCCTCACTCCTCTTCTCTCTCACCTCCTCTCTCATCTCCTCTCTCTTTCTTGCTCCTCGGATGCCTTGGCTAGGTTGTTGGGCATATTTTGTCGGCTTTTGGACATGGATAAGATCGACTTAGCTTTGGGCGGGAGTTTTCACGCCTAAAGGATTTGAGTGAACTTGGTGGCTACGAAAACTACTATGACACGTCACAAAGTGCCTCGGATCCTTCCGGGCCCTTCCGGTGACTTCGACCATAAGCAAACAACCCCTCGGACACCTGGCACTCTCACGATTGCTCTCGAAGGTTCTAGACTCCGCTAGACTCATAACAGAAGCGACGACTGGAGTGCTCAATGGGATCGACCTGCCAAAGTCTGAGACTCGCACTTGACGTGCTCGAGCCTCGAACACACACGCAACAAAAATCATTACAAGAAGAGCTAGGCAAATAAAGTCCTTAATTGTGGTTGACATGGCACCAAATGCCAAAACCCTAGACCTAGGAGTCCTAGGACTTACAATGAGGGAGAGAATGAACTCACTCCAATGGAAAAAAGAAACACAAGTGCAAGGATGGGGGGTACTAATGAGTCCATCTCATCGGATCTTGTGTTTAAAGACATGGTCTACATAACTTCTTTATTTTTCTGGAATACATTCCTCAAACCATAGTCTTTGAGAGGCATTTTTCTTTTTCTTTTTCTTTTCTTTTTTTCCACAATAAGGAGATGATAATTCTCTCTTCTCTTTTTCTTTATTCCTTTTTCTTTGCCTCTTTATTTTATAATCGAGGAATGACTCGTTGATAAAGCTTTTTGAAGTCTTTTTGGTAGACCAAATAGGTAGGTATATGGTGGACACATGATAAAGAACTTGGCTTATTTTGTAGGGAGGAATATCTGGCGGAATGGATACTTTCTTCCGTTATGGAATTTAGCATTACCAGATATGAAAAGGCTAGCAAACAAAAGGGTACGCGAAAGGAGATGACCAGCTTTGAAGGACCACTGATTCCTAAGGACTCAACTTTTGACAAAACTTAACACAACCATAAGTGGCTAAATATAGGTTTGAATCTTTTTTATATTTTTGGATCTGGTGGGAAGAAAAGTCTAATGAGGAACTTGAAATATTTTTCTTCCTTTTTTAAAATAAATTTTCCGAGACTTTGCCTTACTAGGGGCATAAGTAACTAGGCTCTAGTCTTAGTCATATCAAATCTCACAACAACTTAGAATTGGATCAATAATGTCCACGCTCATTTAACTAAAGACTCAGGCAAGATACTTCCGATACCAATAATTGTCAAGCTTTTAATGAGAGTACTAAGTTGTAAACTTAGCATTTATTTCATAATAATAGAGCAATGTTCATCATTTCCTTTGGTAAAAAAACAACATACTCTTTATTAAAAGGGAAATGTTTTTGGTATTTTTTAGGTTTTGCAAATTTTTATAGAATTTTTTTAAGGGTCGGCCGACCCCACTTTTTCCTCTTTTCATTTTTTTGATCTTTTTATATGCAGGGTAAATGCATGGTAAAAATTAAATAGGCAATAGAAGAATGCACGAAAATAAATATGAATGCAAGATAAGTTCCGGCTTACCTCCCAGTGAGGACTCAGATTTTTGTTTTGCGGTCCTCGAGTCGGACCGCCTCCAACCTTCATTCTTCATGAGATGTTTCCGCAACCGGAGTTGTTGCGGCTGGTAGGATTTCCTTCTTACGCCACACTTATTTTGTTCGAGATTTTTGAGTGGCGTTGACCTTCGCCCGCGGCTTCGATTTCTCAACCGCAGGTTTCTTCTGCCGGGGCTTGTTTGCTCCCTTGTTCTCCGTCCAATATGGACGCCGGAAGGCTCGTCCAAAAGTTGGAGAGTTCTCCTCATTGCTGCAATGAGACTATCCACCTGAGGTTTTGGTATAACCTCTGCTTCCCTCTGCACAATTTTAGGATTTTTACCATAAAATGTGCGTACCTCTGAGCATTGCTTAGCTCTGGGCCTGAAGTTGAAGATCTCATCTCGGCCATTTATGTTAAGTTGAATCTCTCCTGCACCAACATATATGGTCACATTTGCCGTGCTCAAGAACGGTCTCCCAAGAATGAGAGGCGTCTTGGTGTCCACCGCCATATCCAGCACCATGAAGTCCACGAGTACCAGAAGTTACAGACATTCACTGGTATATCCTCCGCGACTCAGACAGGGCGGCGGATTGATTGATTCGCAAGCTGTAGGGTCATGGCAGAAGGGGACAAGGTAGAATGATTTAATTTCTCATAAATTACCTTGGGCATAATGCTGACGCTTGCTCCCAGGTCACACAGAGCACGTTCGAAGTGTTGTGCATCGATTGAGCATGAGATGGTAGGGTAGCCAGGATCCTTCTTCTCAGGGAGAGTGTTCAGGATCGCAACACTGCATTCTTCGACCAATTTAATGACCTCCACTATCGGTAATGGGTGTTTGTTGTTGAGGATGTGCTTCAGGTACTTGGCGTACGTTGGTACCTGAATGGCATCTAGCAATGGAATATTGACATATAATTGTTTGATTATCTCAACAAACTTGCCGAACTTCACGTCTGCAGTTGGCTTGCGTTGGCGACGCGGGAATAGTAGTACTCTCGTATCCGTGAACTCTGCGGGACTCGTCTTGGTCCCTGCATCATCTCTCGTTTTATTTGGTGGCTCATCATGTGGTTCCTCGTCATGCCCTTCTTCTTCGATCTCCACAGAGGTGTCGTGTTCCTTCCCTATAGGGTTAGGTTATGGTGGGTCTTGAGTCATCTTACCCGGCCGAGTTGCAACCGCACTAACATTCTCCTTCGAGTGGGACTCCGATTGTCCCGGCAACTTACCCGGAGTAGATGTGGGAATAGAAGCAGCCAATTGAGCTATTTGTGTTTCTAACATTTTGTTAAAACTCATTTGGCTATGCATGACAGTTGAAAATCCCTCTAGTATTGAATCTGTGCTCTCCGGAATTTTATCATTAGCAATTAATTTCCTATTAATGTTATCATTCACTTTTTGTTGAGTATTTATGACTTCATCTAAAGTAGATCTATTGCGATTGAAATTGGCAGCATTACCTCCTTGATGACGATTGTCGGAGGAGTTCGGCTTGGAGTTCCATCCCAGGGTGTCGAACTGTGGTCGGAACCCGTTGTTGACGAAGTTGGCATCCTCCGGTCGGGTCTTGGTGCAGTTGTCTCCCGAATGCCTAAGGATTCCACAAACCTCGCACGTCATGCGAGACTCAAGGGCCTGGACAGTTTGGTTTGGTGTTTCCAGCTTTTTCATCAGCAGGTGATCCATCTTGGCTGCGAGCATGTCCATATTATCAATTTGGTGGATTGCTCGTCTGCGTGGCTGAAGACGTTCATCGTTCCATCCTTCGCTTGAGACCATCTTCTCAATGAGAGTGTGTGCAACACTCACACTGAGTGAAAAGAAAGCTCGGCCGAAGGCAGCATCGATGTGCTCACGGGTCGTACGGTTCAGCCCATGATAAAAGCTCTGGATAATAAACCAGCCTTGCATCCCATGGTGGGGGCAAGCCAGCATATATTCCTGAAGTCGTTCCCGGGCGTCCGAAATGGACTCGTCAATGTTCTGCTAGAACGCAGAGATCTTGTTCCGGAGGGCATTGGTCTTGCCTAACAGAAAGTACTTGGCGAGGAAGGCATTTGAGCACTTCTCCCAAGTTGAGTCTGCTTCCTTATTGGCGTAAAACCACTATTTAGCCTTTCCGACCAGTGAGAATGGGAAAGGCGTAGCCGGACAGCATCGAGAGGTTCTCCCTTGATCGTGAAAGTGCTGCAAATCTCCAGAAAATGGTGGAGATGCGCATTAGCATCCTCCGTCTGCTTGTCACAGAAGGGGCTAGCCTGAACCATGTTGATAAGAGCCAGCTTCAGCTCGAAGCCTCCGTTACCCACATTGGTGGCAGGTCCAGTGGGGACGTTGGTGCTAGACGGGGCTGAGAATTCAAGAATGGTCTTCTCGGCAGCCATTTCAAATGACGGTGTCTCGGTAGAGAGGAACGGATTGCTTTTGAGGTTTTTCAGGTCAGATACTTAAACTTACAGAGGTAGGACTCAAGGTCTCGTCCTTCGTACGAGTGACTCTGGATTTTGACGGAAGTTCTCCGAAAGGTCAAATCCGGTCATACACAGCTCTGCTAGTTTCACAAAACACAGATAGAGCAGGGTAAAACCCGTTAAGCTAGGCTGATAAATTAAATAACCTAGATATAGTTTTGTAAATTTTGGAAATATTTTTTGAATTACCTTTAACCTTTGCTTTCCCCGACAACGGCACCAGTTTACTTGTTGGCGATTCTTACGCTCTCAAAAATTAATCTGCAAGCAGACGGATATCGCTTGTAGTTTTCACCAGGAGTATTCCTAGAGTATCGAATCCACAGGGAACGAGGGAAAAGGATAATTCTTATATCTGTATTACTTAATATACCAGCCAGCTAGATAATGGGGGTAAGGATAAATACTATGATAATAATATCAATAAAAGGACCGGGACACACACACAAACACACTAGAGTACTACGATAATTAGGCAGGTTGTTGAGAGAACAACGAGAAGAGTAAAAGTTCCCTACCTATGCAATCAATTATCAAGTTGATCCTAGCAGATAAGGAATGATGGTATGTTTTAAGATCGTCGTTGGGGCTCAGCCGATTCACTACCACCCGCTATCAGTTAAGAACACCGAATGGTCATGATCACCCCCGATTGGGCCCTACTGGTCCAACCTAACGCTGCGGATTACGTGTGAGGTAATAATACCTCGGATGGATAGGGCTGTCACCACCTACAACCTACCACAAAGTACATTGGCTTGGGTGCAAACCAAGTCAGACTTAGCCTCAGACACCACGTCTTCTACTAAATCCAATCGCACTCCCTGGGATTAGGGGTGGGCATAAAAATACCATACCGAAATACCATACCGAAACACCGAACCGAAATACCGAAATTTCGGTATTTTGGTATTTTGGCATTTATCTCGGTATCTGTTTTTGCACAGTTCGGTATTTGGTATTCGGTTCGGTATTCAGCTGACAAAAACCGAAATACCGATCAAGCCCACATACACAGCTCCTTATATGCAATTTCTAGCCCAATCATCCACCACGGCCCGTTTGGCCCAAAATGTCCTCAACTCCTCATCCAAACCCCAGGTCCCCAGCCCACTCCTGCGCCGGCCTCCTCCCCCCATTCACCTGTGCCTTGGCGGCGGCCTCCTCTCCTCACCCGGCGACCGCGTCTCCCGGCGGCCGGCGCGGCCTCCCCGGCGGGCGGCGTCCCCTGGGCGCGGCTTCCCCGGTGAAGGCCTCCCCCGGCACGGCCTCCTCCTCCGACGGCCTCCCGCCCTCCCCCGGCGACTGGCGCGGCCTCCCTCGACGACGGCCTCCCCAGCCCCCGGCGACGGCCTCCCCAGCCCTCGGCGACGGCTTCCCCCGGCGACGGCGTCCCCTCGGCGACTAGCGCGGCTTCCCCTGGCGACGGCTTCCCCTGGCGACGGCATCCCCGGCGCGGGTAACTCGATGTCTCGATCTACCGAAAATACCGGAATACCGTACCGAATTAATTCGGTATTTTTGGTATCGGTAGCTATTTTTCTAGTCATAATTTCGGCATCCATTTTGTGAATACCGAACTTTTTGAATACCGTATATACCGAACCGAATACACCGAAAATACCGAACGCCCACCCCTACCTGGGATCCTAGGGAGATGATCTAGGTTCAATACTTAGGCTATTCTAAGCATATGGGAATGAACCTAAACTAGAAAACCAGATGAACTTAAGCAACCGCTCTAAATAATCCACACTTCTCACTAGTGCAAATATGCTCAGCTCAGATAATGAAAGACACTTGTATTGTAAATGAAGTAAAGTCTTACAAAAGAGAAAGGATACAAGGGCTATTACCCGAATTCCCGAAGACATTTCCGGAACTCCGAGCTTTAGCTCGACTTGACTCTAACTCCCAACTCCTACTCTAACTAAAGTAGAAACTCTAAATGAAACTACTGAAGTGTTTTGAGGTGTGGTGTAGTGTGTGATACAAGTGAGGTGAGGGGTCCCTTTTATAGCCATCCGCAGCTAATGGGGTAGTTCCACGCCATGGAACAAGTGTCACCTTCTCACTCTCCAAAGGGGGGTCCAATGGGCATCCGAGAGAGGTCGGCCAGCCCAGGGTGGGTCGGCCGACCCACTCCTTTGCCCATCTGGCCCTCCAATTTGCTTGGGATGCTCCTTGGACGGTGTAGATGCCTCCTTTGGCCGATCGTGGCAGTTAGAGGTCCATGTGCAATGGAAATTACCCCCTAGGCTCACGTACATGGTTGGTCCAAAGAGGTCCATGTGCAATAACTCCAAAGGACGAGAAGTGGATATGAAACCCTTAGCGGGATGTGGATTGGCTACTTGCTTCCCCGCTTGGCATGCACTACACAACCTATTCTTCTCAAATGACACATCCTTGACCCCCTAATCATGTCATTTTTACCAACTTTTCAAATATGCCATTCCCACATGTCCAAGACGCCTATGCCAAAGCCATCCAAGCTCAACTTTGGCAAGTAGACAAGTCACAAGTGGGAGGCGACTCAAATTTTGCAAGGAAAAGGTTTTGAAAGCGAAAAGCTTTGAACACAAGTTTGTCATTTTTGTCCAAAAACCTCATTTCCTCGGGTGAGACATGACAATGGAATCCCAAGTCGATCATTTGGGCCACGGAGATCAAATTATAATTGAGAGTTTCGATAAGCAAGACATTTTCAATTGAAAGCTCTGGAGAGATGTATACCTTGTCTATACTGATCACTCTACTTTGGCTCCCATCTCCAAAGGTAACCTTCTTGGGGAATTCGCCTTCTTACCCGAGCGAGGTGAACAGCCGAGGGTTGTCGGTCATGTGCTGCATACATCCGCTATCCATCACCCAATGCCGGCCTCTGGTTCGGTAGTTCACCTGCACACATGCGAGTCGATCACTTGTGTGACTCAGGAACCCTTTTTATGGGTCCCCGAGGGTTAGTCTTAGCAACACCAAACCATCAATCAAGTCTTTCCTAACCCACACTTGTGATCTATGGTCATTTTTGGATGCAAGCCCAACAAACATAGCTTCAATTT
This sequence comes from Raddia distichophylla, assembly GCA_005191435.1. NCBI lineage: Eukaryota > Viridiplantae > Streptophyta > Magnoliopsida > Poales > Poaceae > Raddia > Raddia distichophylla. The sequence goes on along the minus strand of SPJY01025704.1, from coordinate 1,116,814 downwards.
TACCTTGCCCATTCCTCTTGAGCATGCAGTTCCCATCTAGCTCTAGGTGGTGCCTAGGGTTGGGTGTTGTCCATGTGTATGCTCTAGGTGGTGCTCTCCTTCCTACATTGTTCTTAGGAGCACCATCATACCCAAGTGGCTCAAAGAATGGTCTAGCCGGCCTGTAGGCTCTCCCCTGCTCATACCCATACCATCCATATTGTCTAGCTGGTGCTCTAGCCCAGGTGTTGTTCCTATTGCCATTCCAACCACTAGTGTTCCATGAGTTAGGCCTAGAGTTCATCCATGGTCTAGTGTTCTAGGTGTTCTGCCTATTGTTCATCGATCCATTGCCCATTTCTATAGCTATTGTTCCAAGTGTTAGGTTGCCAAGTGTTTTGTGCTTGCCACCTAGGATATGCATTTCTAGTGTATTGATGAGTGATAGCAGTTGCTAGCCCTAGGAGTCGCATGAGAGGTGTTGGCTCCTTTGGTAGATGCATGAGGACCATGACCCTTCCTCTTTCTCCCCTTGGGCTTCTTCTCAGGGTGAACCCCAATCCGATCTTCTCGGAGATAGGTCGTTTGTCCTTGAGCATCTTGTCCAAGGCCACACTCTCCTCATAGCACCTCATCTCAAACTTAGCCAACCTAGCCTTAAGCTCAGTATTTTCTATGGCTAGCTCTCTAGCAGCTAATGCACCCTTGCAATGATCAGGATCACATATGCCAGCATGAGTAGAGGAACCATTGGAGCATGATGCAATCATAGAAGAATCAATGGAACAAGCATTTGCAATGGAAGGAACAATCACAGGTGAATCATCAGCAGGAGCAATGGACTTTAGCTTATCACAAGCCACAGTCATAGCAACAGCTATAGGAGCAGGTAAAGCAAGCACAGAAGCATGTGAACTAGGCACGATGTCACACAACTAACAAGAGGTAAGGCATCACTAGTCATACCATCATGTGTAGTGGGTGAAGCAAGTGTGACAAAAATCTAAAGCAACAAGTGGTGCCAAGTCATCATCACAAGCATCACAATCAAAAGCAGTAAAAGCATTCATGGCATTTTCTAGAGCATTTTTGGCTAGGAGTAATTCATGATCGCCCCTAAGCTTGTGATAGAAAGAAAGCAAGTCATCTACAGATTCTTGCAGGGCATCCTGCTCTTGCACAAACACATCGCTTTGCCTAGCCACAACTTTATATTCCTCCTCAAGCTTCTCATGTTTTTCATGCAGGATATTTTACCTAAGGTCTAGCTTATGCATGACTTCTTCAATTACTCATGACTTTTTCATGCAGGACATTATACCATATACTCAAGATACTTAGGAGTTATCTCAAAACAGGAGGACGAGTCACTTACCTCATCATCCATGGACTTGGAGGAGTGAGCCATGAGGCATCGAGGAGGAACAACCGGTGCAGTCGCAAGCTCGATCTCGGATTCCCATCCTTCGTTGTCTCCAGAAGAAGCTACCAAGCTCACCTGTGGAAGAGCCAGAGGTGGAGGTATTGACTCGGCCACCGTGAGTCCAACGAGAGCCTTGGTCTTGTTCTTGTTCTTGTCCTTGGGCTCTTCATCGCATGAGGTGGAGGAGGATCCGCTCGAACTATTGTCGATCTCCCACTCACCGACAAAGGCTTGTTTCTTGTCATTCTTGTCGGTGCGGAGGAAGCCGGACGTGTACCTCCTTGTCTTCTTCTTTGGTCTTGTCCTCATTGCTACTAGCTTTCTCCTTGCCCTTGGACTTGTTCTTGCTTGGGCACACGGAGGCGATGTGACTTCACTCGTTGCACTCATAGCACCGCATGGAGGCAAGTGCCCTCTTGTCCTTGAAGCTCTTGGAGCCCCATCCCTTGATCCTCTTCTCGACGCCCTTGACAGCTAGCGCGAGATTCTCCAAATCCTTGTGCACTTTTGAGAGTCCTTGTTCATCTTCAGAGCTTGACTTGTTGGAGCTTGCCTTGGACGTCTTGGCCTTGAGAGCATTTGTCTTCTCCTTGGCTTTGGGTGCTTGATCATCTTTGGGCTCATTTATCAACATCTCATGAGCGGAGATGCACCCCAGGAGTTGAGTGGGCGTCATGGTCTTGAGCTCGGCACTATGAGAAGTGAAGACGAGGAAGTATAATTAGCTCGAGGAAGGAGTCGGAGCATCTTCCTGCATATCTCAAGATCACTGAGAGCAAAGCCGAGCCCTTTGAGCTCATTGATTAGTGGGTTAAGGCGAGCAAACATACCATTTTCATTTTCGCCAGGATTCATCCTAAAGCGATCAAAGCACTCCTTCAACACTACAAGTTTCTCTTCCTTAACTGCACTAGTGCCCATGTGGATTTCAACTAGAGTGGTCCATATGTCGTGAGCGGTGGTGAGGTTGCTAACCCTATCAAAATTCTCCATGCCTAAACCAGATAAGAGTGCATTCATAGATTTGGCATTCAAATCTAGTTTTGGGATTTGCTTGGCGGTGGGACCTGTGTCTTTGTTCACCACAAAGCCTAATGGAGACTCTACTAGTTTCCAAACCTCATGCCCAAGTGACTGTATGTTGGTCATCATTCTAGTTTTCTAGAAGTGAAAGTTAGTGCTGGTGAAGAGTGGGATCCTATTACCCGCTACGTTACCTCCGTCGGCCATTTTACTCTACTGTGGTTAAGCAAAAGGTAGAGTCCTACCTCTGATACCACTTGAAGGATCAGGCAACCGTGAGGGGGTGAAATGGGAGCAATTTACTCTTGTCGTGATCCCGGTGCTAGGCACAAGGAATCCAACGTCCAGACTAATATGCCCAGGAGGGTATCGCAAGACGGACAAATAGGGGATATCATCGCACACAATATTAGCTAACAAAGTAACATTTAATGGTGACAATCATATGTCTTACAATAATTCAACCGGCATACCGGCCTAACAATACAAGATAATGAAACAACAATTATAATAATCAGAATAGCGGAACAGCTAATAAGGTATGCGATGGGATCCAACGCCCATCTAGAAAGCCCCAGCTAGCTTCGCACCTTCAGTGCTCCTGATGTCCTTGCTCGTCTCCTGAATAAAAATATCCACAATACTTGTATAATGAGGATGTGGCTTCGAAGCAAGCACATCCTTATATGCAATGCACAGGCAAGGGTAGGGGTGGTTCTTTTACAAAAAACCTATGTTCTAATCAAATTTTAATTGGACAATTTAAGTGAGTGAATGCATGCTCACAAATTCCCGGTAACAACAAAAGAAGGTGCAGACACGCACCAACCCAACCCAACCTATCCACTAGTCAAATTAATTATTTAAAATGGTGGGACTACTATGTGGAAATATCACTACCCGTACATAACCGTGGGCATGGCTATCATGATAGTTTTAACCCTGCAGAGTGTGGACACGTTCCCCGTCAGGTCCTGTTTCATCCCAGAGGGAGATACGGTACAAGGCCTTTCAACCTACTTTGCTCACCACCCTCTCTTTAGGTTTCCCCGCCTCGACAGGGTACCTATTGCAGGACCCGGATGCAATTATGGGACGTTCCCCACTAAAGCCTTTCGGTCGTAGGTTCATACCCACTTCGGTCGGGGGAGCTAACCCTTCCCGAGAGTACGAAAATGCGATCGGACATCCTACGAGCAAGCGGTTAGTGGGCTCCATAGGACACTCAGCCAGGGCCCGAAGGCGCCTGCGGCTGTCCGGTTAGGTTTGGTCTAGCATGCCACAAGTTCTAGTCCTTAAGAGAGGAGGCCTCCATAACACAACCACAACCCAGAACATCCTTGCTGGTCCTCCCCCTGACACATTGCTTTTAGTTGATTACTTTAGTTTAACCAAATCACAGCTTCGAAGCCATGGCTTCGTCACATAATTTTTATTAATGTGAACATCCTACATCTAGTCAAAGGATAGGCTAAGGAATATAATCAAGTGTTTCATTAATTGATAAAAGTTATTCGCACTAGTAAAGGATTAGTACGACTAGGTACACACACGCCAGAACATCCTTGCTGGGCCTCCCCTGACACATTGCTTTTAGTTGATTACTTTAGTTTAACCAAATCACAGCTTCGAAGCCACGGCTTCGTCACATAATTTTTATTAATGTGAACATTCTACATCTAGTCAAAGGATAGTCCAAGGAATATAATCAAGTGTTTCATCAGTTGATAAAAGTTATTTGCATTAGTAAAGGACTAGTACGACTAGGTACACACACACTACAGCTATATGTCATGCAAGTGTTCGAAATGTAAATAACAGGTGAATCCCCCCGTGTGATACTCCGGTCCCAACCAGAATCAAAGGGGTGGGGTCTTTCATATCGCACGGTGTTATTAAAACTAGGTACGAATATGGCAAAACAAAGTATTAAGACTTGCCTTCATTGAAGAGGTCGCCACTCTGCGGGTCGTCACCAACGTCTACCGGTACTACGATCGTCCTCGCAAGAAGTTGTCGGTGCTCTCGGGTCAGCGACTTCAATGGCTACGTCTCGGTCCAAAGTCCAGTTCTTTCGGGAGGTCATCGGCATCCGTGGCTCTGGTGTTAGCGACGGTGCCATTCCAACTTGAGTCTTGGTCTTGATAATTTTCTAGGTCTTGATCGACACTCACGACTCCGCTAAAAATAGAGGTTCGGCCTATGCGCAAAACGAGACAAAGATAAATAGACATCAACACAGAAAATTTATATAAATATGTAATAATAATAATATGAGGTAGAGTAAAATATCAGGAGGCTAGGAAAATTAGTTTGGAGTGAATAAGACTTACGGTTTGGAAAAAAGAAAATGATGAAATCACACTGTTCATACACATATATGTGTACAACAAGGGACGAGCAATAGAAGTAGCTAGATAAGGGAATTGGGTTGTGGTCTTGTTAGGTATTGTGTCGAATATGTGTACAAGTAGGTTACATGGACTCTGTGTTGTGATAGGCAGGGTTGGTTAGTGTTAGAGTCGGTCTCTATCCAGGCCTCTACTATATAAAGGGAGGCAGCCCTGGTGTAACCGAGCGAAGGACTTCATAATAGTAGCATAGGCAAGAGGAGGTCGGCGGCCGGCATGTGGCCGTGACCTGGTTAGCCGGTGTGCTGCGGTATTATGGATTGGGGAGGAGCACCCATAATTAGAGCCCCGCAGATGTAGGCGAAAGCAGAACTGCGTTACCAAACATCGTGTCTCTGGGTGTCATTCGTGATCTTGCATCGGCGCATATCCTAACAAGTGGTATCAGAGCTTGGTTGGCGAGGTTGTCCATGCGGAAGATCTAGGGAAGACATGAGGTTTATGCATACACGGGCGCCGCAGAAAATACCCTATCGGCGCAAGGTGGAGCATGGCGACGATCGACGATTCGATCGGTGGTGTCGGACACTTTGGACAGGAGGCTCAAACCATTCGATGGGCTACCGTTGGCGGGGATCTACCAAGGCCAGGTGATCAAGGGCCGACAAAGTAGCCGGCGACGTTGGCATGCGACGACGACGACCTCGGCGTTCGCGATCAGACCGGCAGGCGCAGATGTATGCCGGATAGATCGGAGCAGCGGGAGCAGTGATGTGACCTGATGTTGCATAGGAGGCGCTGCATCACGTCACTGAGGGCAAAGCCGTGACGTGGATACAAATGGCCAGGGTGTGTCATGTTTTGCCATGCACGGATGTGGTGCATGGTGGCAGGCTGGGAAGCCTGCTCGAGCACTCAAAGATTGGATCTAGAGATGCAGATTCAAGGGGAGTCAAACGAATATCCAAAGGAAAAAGCAACTAGAGGCCGGGTACAAGGTTCCTGCAAAATACTGGAACGACTTCAAGATGGAGAGACCATATTCTTCAAGGTGGAGTTTGTTAGGTATTGTGTCGAATATGTGTACAAGTAGATTACATGGACTCTGTGTTGTAATATGCAGGGTTGGTTAGTGTTAGAGTCGGACTCTATCCAGGCCTCTACTATATAAAGAGAGGCAGCTCTGGTGTAACCGAGCGAACGACTTCATAATAGTAGCATAGGCAAGAGGAGGTCGGCGGCCGGCATGTGGCCGCGACCTGGTTAGCCGGTGTGCTGCGATATTATGGATTGGGGAGGAGCGCCCATAATCAGAGCCCCGCAGATGTAGGCGAAAGCCGAACTGCGTTACCAAACATCGTGTCTCTTGGTGTCGTTCGTGATGTTGCATCGGCGCATATCCTAACAAGTGGTATCAGAGCTTGGTTGGCGAGGTTTGGGGGCGGCGGTGGCTGCTCGGCAAGGAGAGGCGTGGGGCGACTCGGGTGGCTAGGGCGCCGCGGCTGTGCGGGCTCCGGCAGAGGCTGCTTCGGCGAGGGGCAAAGGCGGCGGCAACATGTGGCAGCTTCGGCGACGGCTCACCAGCAAGGCAAGCAAGCGGTGCGGCTAGGGCGGCGCACGGCGGAGGGCGGCGCGGCTCGGGCGAGCTGGGCGGCGCTCCGGCTAGATGCGGGCCAGGTGCGCAGCGGCGCTGCAGCGAAGCTCCGGTGGCAGCTCAGCTGCGCGCGGGGCAGAGGCGACGGCGTTGGGAGGCTTGCGGTTTGGGGCGGCGCGGCCGCTGCTCGGACAGAGACGGCGGCGAGCAGGGTGTGGCGGCTCTTGGCTTGGGACGGCGAGTTCCAAGACGGCGGCGTCGAGGCACAGAGACGGCGGCGACTCGGGTGCGACGGCAACAGCGGCTACGCACGGGACGAGGCAAGCAGCGGCTAGGGTTTGATAAGATTAGGGATTAGCCGATGAATATATATGGTGTATATGGATCATGTGGGATTTAGGTCCAACTAGCAAATATATGCATGTGCGTTGCAATGGGCATCGTAAAATGATTTCTAAAACCTTAATTTTGATAGCCTTGCCGAATGACTTCTAAAATCAAAAACTGATAATCCAAACAAATTTTGAAAATGCTTATCTTATGAATTTCAGATTTCAAAGAAAGAATAACATAGGAGTCAAACCATTAAGAAAATAATCAAATGAGCCAAACATTGCAACATTCAAATGCTTGTGCCAAGAATTAAGCACGCAAGCTGCTAAAATTTCACACAAATCTTATGCTAACTATTTTACGATCCTCAACAGTTTATTACACAAATTACATGGCACCAAGCCATTTTGCTACTCAACCATAAAGAAGAGGACAGATTTAATGCCGATTAGATGCAACTCAATGGGTACGGCGGAATAGCATATCCATCAATCTACCAATCAAAATTTACGGTCGAAGAGTTTTAAGGTTTGCACATCTTCTCTTTCTATCATTGACGTTCCAATTGTTGGGTGCACATAATTAATTTTGTTTTGACAGCGGTGAGTTTGTTGTAGTGAACAAGCATCTTCTCCATGATTTGACTGAGATGGGTGTCTGGTCTCCAGTTCTGAAAAACAAGATTATCTATGAGGATGGTTCTGTCCAAAAGATCACTGAGATCCCAGATGATCTTAAATCAATTTACAAGTATGCGATTTACCATTTTATGCAGTCGTTTCAAATTTGTGACGAGAGAGTTGACGACATGCTTCATTCATGGTTGTTGAAGATAACAAACAAAAATGTGTTCCATGGCTTATCTCTAACCCTTAGTCATGCTCTGAGATTCGTGTGGAGCTCATGTCTTTCTCTCTCTTGGTCTTTTGCAGCCCCCAAAGATTCATATCAAGAGTAATTGAGTCCTTCTTCCTCCTATCATTCCCCTAAGTTGGCTTCCACTCGTCGTTGCTGTCGTTAGCAACCACCGCCTCAACCACATGTGACCACGGCAAATACGACACGGCAACTCAAGGCCACGCTGTCGTTTTCACGTGTAGCCGACATGGTTTCGCTGTGGGGCATGAAATGGGCCGGATGACAGCGGTTTCTAACATGTCTACTGATTAATCCTGTTTGCTTGAAATCCTTAAGACCTCAAAAATCATATGATATTTGTTGAAAGTTATTGCTGGGAGATGTGACCAATCCAACACCACTGAAGCAAGGCCAAAAAACGTTTTTGTTTTTGTTTTTTTTTTGAGGAAAAAAACGTTTTTGTTGTCTTAGAAAGAAGCGTCGCTGACTGAATAAGCAAACTGATAGGATTGGCCGATTTTTGTGGCGAAACTGCAGAATTTTGTGCCCAGAGATATTTCTACTCTTGGAAAGTAAAGATCCTAAAAGTATTATCCTGAAAAATATTTGGGCCTTGTCCCTTAGTCCAAATTAACAAGAACTAAGTGTTCCCTCCCCTGGTCCAAATTAGTAAGCGACACTCCAGTTAAAAAAAAAGGAACCAAGTGACATGCATGTCTAGAAATCGAAGAGAGATGAGGATCCTCCCATGGTCTAGGCTCCAGACCAGACCTGAAGCTCGGTGGTGCGGGGTACTCATCCATGTCGACGTAGTTCTTGTTGATGGCCCCCATGATGAGCTTGTCGCACTCGGGCTCCATCTAGGTGGTGACGAAGGACGCTAGGTTCAGCCGCGGGTTGCCGTCCAGCATCAACTCGTCGGTGATGATCTGGTACGCCGCCTCCCTCGGGATCGACCGCTCTGGCAACCGGAACCTGCAGCCAAGAAATTAACGCCCCCCACCCACCGAATCAGCAATTCAGCATCCCCCCCAACCCAATCCCCACCCGGCGAATCGGACGGATCGAGTCGCCACCGTGGGAGCTCCTCGCGCACGTAGCGCGACGCGAAGGTGCAGTGCACGGCGTCGCTCCACCACATAATCAACGAAGGCTGGAATAGAGCTATTACCCGGCAGTGGGGTCTCGAACCAGAATAAAATTCGTATAACTTCGTATAATGTATGCTATATTGGTTGCACTTGTAAAGATTTAGATATGGCGAGGATTTGGCTCAGCCGAGAGAGACGAGGTTCGACCGTTCAGAGTTTCAAGGGTGGTCGGCCTGGTCGGGTTAGGGTTCCGGTCGAGGAAGGATTTCAAAACAGGTCGGCCGAAGGTGATGTGGTCAAGAGGTTGGTTTCGACGGACCCGTGCTCGATTGGAGTTGGACCCAATGCCCAAGGCATAAGGGGTTCGGCCAGAGAGACAAAGGGAATAGAAGAGATAGGGGAGAAATTGGAATTGAAATCTTTATATTTTGTAAATCCAAATTATGAAATAATATTAAGAAAATATATTTGCTCGAAATTTTAGGGGTTTTCACCTAAGAATTATAATAAATAAATTTAAATAAAACTCGGGACATTCTAATATTTATTAGGATGTCACAACTCTATTTTTGGATTTTTACCTTTTTAGTCAATATTAAGTGAACCAAGCTACCGGTTAAACCTAGAGCTACTAGCTGAAGCAAGAGCGGAAACTACAAAGGAATGCGTAAATTGCGTAAAGTAAATTGAGCAAAAGAGATGCAAACTAATTGAGCAAAAGTTGCGTCGGGTAACTCATCGGACGCGTTCAACAGGAACTTTCGCTCCACGGACTTAGGCACTGGGGAGACGTGTGGCTTCATCGGACGCGTCCGATCCCGATCAGATGCGTCCGACAGTAACTCTCGGACTCCACCCGTGGTGGGACTTAGCCGCTGGTTGTCTCGGGCTCCAGGGACTTAGGCGCAACACTCGAGGCTGCCGTGGCACCAGGGCACAGGACGCGTGTTACAGAAAGTCTGAAAGGCCACCCTTGGCCGTGCCAAAAGGAACGTCTAGCCCGCCGGAGGCATCCCTGGGCTTGACCAAGTCAACCGTGCCTCCCTGAGCCCTGGCTAGGGGCGTCGCGTACCTCCCGGGCTATCCCTAGCCCGGAAGAGGGCCCCGCGGACAGTCCGCCTGCCCCTAGGCAGGCGGCGACAGCTGTCATGCCCCACCATACTTTCCCCGGCCTTTACCGAGAAGAACTGTACCTCCCCAGGGCATCCACAGCCTGGGGAGAGGTGCGCGGGCAGCTTGCCTTGTCGTTTGCCCCTTGGGCGGATGGCAACGGGCGCCGCGCTATGCGACGCCCCCAACGGGTGGCGCAAGGCTGGCTCCGACAAGTCAATGCTATATTGAGGTTAAAGGGAAAGTGATTTCATCCTTGAGCAGGCTGCTTCCCCGTGTAGGCACACCAAGACGAACACGTGTCCAGTACTAACCAGACCAGCTTCTCCTTTCAGGCCACAGACAGGGCGGAGCTCGGATTAAGAAAAGGGCGCTGCTACTAAAGATGAACAAGGCAGAGGTAGGCATCGGGCCCGCCGTATCAACCCTGGGCAACACGCCACGCCTATAAAAGGAGAGACCCTAGATCCGATCGGGCCAAGCGAACAGAGCCCAAGAGAACGTGCAACACAAGCATCTGAAACTTATTTAGCAGTAGCCATAGTCCTTAGTCACTTCAGTGTCCTACATTCCCCTGTAAGCTCGAGCCCGGTGCCTTCTAGCCCAGTCTTGGCACACTTGTACTGTTTTCCACCACATAATCAACGAAGGCTGGAATAGAGCTATTACCCGGCAGTGGGGTCTCGAACCAGAATAAAATCACTTGTCTCCACAGTTTGTATTTCCTTCGCTTTCCCTCTCTTCCCCTCTCTTTCTCATCGTACAACGGATCTGTACCTGGATCGCCAAGTCGCACCAGGTGTAGTCCGGGAAGACCGCGTGGCCAGAGCCCCCACGAGCTCGGCCGCCGCCCCGGGCTGCTGAGAAGGGTTGTCGTTGGGCCTCACTCCAACTACAAATTCGTCTGCCGATCCGTAGACCCGCTGCCCTTCGAGGCGCGTTTCCCAAACGCCGACAACGCGTCCGATGCCTCACCGGACACGTCCGATGGCTCTAAAATTTTCAGGCCATTGGACTTAGCCCCTCTCCCTCACTCTCGAATACCCGGCTTGATTCTTTAGCACTTTTGACGTATTGTGGACTCGGATATGGATCAACTTCGCTTATGCGGGAAGTTTTGCGCCAGAAAACATTGGGCGGCTTGGACTTGGCGGCTACAAAACCTTTCGGACACGTGGAAAGTAGCCTTGGATGCTTCCGGGCACTTTCGATGCCTTGTACCCGAAGCAAACTACCCCGTGGACACCTGGCATTCTCGAATCCTCTCGACACGGCTTAGAAGAGATAATGGCATAGACTCGAGTGCATAGGGGGACCTGCCAGCTGCCAAAGAAAGATCTGCACTTGACGTCCAAATGCACCAACACACATGCAAGCAAAATCATTAAAAGAAACTAAGAAATAAAGTCCTTAGCCTTGTGTGGTTGGAGAGGACGTGTGTCATCAAATGCCAAAATCTAAATGCCAAGGAGTCCTTGGGCTTACACCTTGGACGAACAGTATGCTTAAGACGATGAAGCCACTAGACGAACGAGGGAAATGGGTATCCAACATACAAGCACCTCCAAGGAGGAACCTACGACCCAAAATGCCCCATAGGAATGGGCTAGCACCATTTGTAGCGGTTGTTGAACCTAAACACGCCTTCCAGAAGAAACCTAGGTTTGACATAAGTCCAGTTCTGCCCCTTTCAATATGTGAGACCATCGTGGCAAGCCCATGATAGGATGATGAGTATTTGGTTTAGTTTGAGTGTAAGCAATACCCAAATTGAGTTAGTCATGGCCGGAATTGATTTGGTCATCGATCGAATCCATGTGCGAGGATGATTTTTAGTTTGGTCGGATACCCAGACCGGTCTGGATCGCCCTGGCATTCTTAAGCATGGTGTCTCAAGCTTTATCGCAACATAGCTTAGCCCTGCTCAATTTTTGTTCTCACCGAGCACTTTGGTAATATAATTAGACCGATCTCGTTTTGCTAAAATAAAATTAGCATTTCAAAAAATTTTGGATTAAAAAAATCGAGTGCTTACAAAAGCATTTCAAGAAGACGGAGCACTTAATTTAGCTAGGCTTTAAAAACTTTTTAAAATGGCTTTAAAATTTTTGAGTGTTTTCGTTGAATGAAATAGGCATGAACACTCCACAAGACAAACTGGATACGGTCATATGTATGAATATATGTTTTTACATACCGACTAGAATGCAGGCGTCTGCGTTTTGCATTTAGTGCAGGCGATTTTTTTTTCAGTACGATTGTACAGAAATTTTAGCATACAGAAGTACTAAAAAACAATATAAAAAAGTGAAAAAACTCCGTAAGCTGCCAATCGAGCAAATCAGAGAGGTAGAGAAGAGTAGATCGACGGGTTGTCGGTGGGTGGCGGTGAGCAGCGGGCCACATCGGCGGCGCAACAGCGTCATCGGAGGAGGAGAGCAGCGGCGTCGGCGCGTGGCGGTGGGCCACATCGGCGGCGCAGCAGCGGCGTCGGCGGCGCAGAAGCGGGCCACATCGGAGGCGCAACAGTGGTGTCGGCGGCGGACGCCTACGCGAGCGCGAGCGAGCGCCTGCGCGAGCGACGAAATGCAGGCGCGCACAAATAAGTAAAACCGATTTTTTTTTTTTTGCATTGCAATGTCATTCCTTTTATAGAAGAGTGACGCAGGTCCAAGATATGTTACCGTTGTACTACACGAATCTGAAAGATACACGAAAATAAATGAAGCGCTAATAAGAGAGAATTAATACTCCAGATGCTTTCGAAAGGAAGAACTGGGCAGCACCCGCGCGATGCCGGCCCAACACATTTGGCCCACCGGAAGGAAGCGCACGCAGATCCGGACAAACATTCCTCAATTCATCGCCTGCTCGAGCTCCCTCCAAAATATAAAAGCCTCCTCGCACTCACTCACTCGCAGCCTCGCCGCCGGCAGCATTCCATTTCTGTCGCGTTCCGCCTCGCGTCGCGTGCGTCCAGAAACCCTAGCCAGCAGCCCGCTCCCCTTCCTTCCTCCCCCCTCCCATGGAGCAGGATCCCTCCGGCCGCCGCCACCCCCCGCCGCGCTCCGGCTCCGCCGTGCTCGACCTCGCCGCCGCCTCCCCTCGCCGCGGCTCCTCGCCGACGTCGACCCCTCTTGCCGCCGCCCGCGCCGGCGTGTCCGCCTTTCTGGGATCGAGATCCGTCGCCTACGGCTACTGCTACCAGATGCAGTCCTCGCCGCTGGCTGCCGGTGGCGCCTGGGGCGGCGCCGCCGCCCGTCACGCTCCCTCGCAATCGCGGGCCATGGGTTCCTCTCGCCCAACCAACTTTCCGATCCCATCGTTGCCGCGGGATTCCATGCTGAGCGGTGGTGCAGCCGGAAGCAGCAGCGCCTCGTGGACGTCGCCGGACTCCGTCCGTCTCCCTCGGCGAGACGCTTACGCAGATCGGGCTAAGCTGGTCTCGTATTCGTCGTCCCCACCGCAGCTGAGCTTCCTCGGCCAGGGCTGGCAGTCGCCGCCGGCGCCGCCGGCTACTCCGCAAAGCGAGACCACGACCACCAGTGGCCTGCAGTACGAGCTGCCGCCGCTGCCCGCGAGCCTTCCGGCGCTGAAAATGGAGGAGGACGAGGACAGCGAAGCCCCGGCGAGCATTTCTTCCGGCGACGTGGTCGTCCTCGACGGCGCCGACGACGATCCCGAGGAGATCGACATCGTCAGCCACTACTTCGACCTGGACGGCATGTGCGGGGAGCAAAATTCCGACGGGGACGTCGTCAACATCAAGCAGGAGATCATCGATGCCCCGACGACCGGTGGGCAGCCCTACGGCGCCCTGACCGACGGCGCCGACAGCTCATCAGGGAGGGCCGCCATGACGAGCACCCGCTGCAGCACATCGAAGGTGCCCACCTTCACGGGCATTGAAACGAAGACGAAGCTGGCATTGCTTTCCAAGTGGTCGGCAGGTGACGGCGCCGCCGGCAGCAGCATCAGCATGTGCCGTGGCCGAAGTGTGACATCCATGCACGGCGGCCGCCTTGTCATGGGGTTTGCCGATGGGACCTTCACCGGCGATGAGATCAACAAGATCATGGCAGAAGAGCGGCTCAAGGAGCTTGTGGTCTCAAATCCTAAGAGGGTCAAGAAGTGAGATCGATCGATCGGTTTCTTCTTTTTCTTCTTATCCTTGTTACCTTGAGTGCTGTGTGATTGTGGGAAGTACATTTTGTTTGGTTCTTATGTTTGTTTCCTTGAGTGTGATTATGGGAAGTACATTTAGTTTGGTTGTATTGAAATTAGAACTGATCATCGATCACTAATAATTCCTGTAAACTTTCTAGGATTCTTCGTAACCGGCTGACCGCAAAGTTATCGAAAGAACGCAAGATCCAGCATGTTGTGGATCTTGAGCGTAGGGTTAAGGTACTGGAAAAGGAAGCTGACACATTATCTGCGCAGCTGGAGTCCCTACAGGTTTGTTCTCGTAATTAGCACATTGATCTAAATCTTGATTAAGCATTGAGAAAATCTTGTTACTTACTGTTTGATTTGTCTGTACGTCTTCAATGCAGAAGAAGTCTGATGAGCTTACGAGTGAGAACAATGAACTGAAGATCAGGCTGCAAGGAATGGAACAGCAAACAAAGCTGACAAATGGTATATACACATTTGCTTCATTGCTTATAGACATTTTATGTCCCGTACTTGTTAGTTGTTGCAGCAATCAATGGTCAATACAAAACAAGATTGACAAAGTCGTGGTGTCCGGTGTGTGTATAAGAGAGTTTTGCCATGGTACTTCGCAAAGCACATAAGTTTTCGTGCTTTGCATCATGTTTAAAAAATTACGGGATCACTATAGGAAACGAGAACAGGGTCGGCGGTCAAAACATCACTGTCGGCGACGCGAATCCTGATGACATTCTACGTTGGCGGCCTAATAACAAGCCGCCGACAACTATACACCCTAGAGAGTTTTGTTGGCGGTTAACATCAGACCGCCGACAAATGACGCATTGATGTTTGCGCGCATCCGAAAATTTGAATCTCGGAGCCCGCTAAAAATTTCTATGTCGCCGGCCTAGCTCCCAGTGACGACACAGAAACCCCCCCTAACACCGCCTTAACGACCAGAACGGAATGAGTTCAGGTTGGTCTTGCATGGCAGAGAGAAGGATCTCTCTACCACGTGGGACCAACTTGGAACCTCCTTACCAAGGATTTGGGCGCCGACAAAGAGTGCAATTCCTGTATTGGATCCAAACGGTCGATCCACACCATTCAAAATTTTCATCTTGTTGATATCTCACGGCGAACCAAACTTTATGTTTTTTTAATCTTTTATTTGTTTTATATTTTGAATTTTATTCCTTATACCTGATTGACTAAAATTGCTATTGTTACGTGAAAGAAAAATAATCTTACAAACTCATCTAGTTTTCTAGATTATTGCATTAATTCTGACTAGTTTTTTGTTAGGGCAATTTGCATTGATCCCATTATTAAATTGCAAATTGTGTATGCCAGGCAATTCTGCAAATTAATAATGGTAAGGATACAATTAACCCTTTGTCAATCGGTTACGCTGTAGATTGGACATGTTGTATTTTGGCCTTTCCATTTGAATTTTGTATGGACTCTCTCCATGAAGTGTGATGATTCGGTGAAATTAACAAATATCTCAAGTCATTTAATTTTGCTTGTTATCAGTTACCTCAATTTTTCTATCATTCGATTCATATGTTGATTTTGGTGATATGGCCAGCTTCTATATTTATGATTCTTTAGGAATATATATTTATATTTTTTGAAGCTAAATATTTATGTGTTATGATCATGCATGTAGTATTTTTCACCATTCTAATTAATGACTGTCACCTAGAGCACATATCTCTAAAACTTTTGTTTCCGTATTTGATTCTAGATCAATTATACTATATTAAAGTTTATATTTCGTTGTTTAGGTGGATAAAATATTTGATACTTAATGATCATGCGGTCTTCTTTTCTTTGTTAATGGTATATGTTGACACACTAGTTTTTTTTGTTGAATATGTGATGTCACTCGACATACGTATTTTTCCCTTTGGACAAATTTGACATTGTAGAAATGTTACATATGGAGAGAAAAAAAATGTTGTCATTGCTCAACAATTTTGAATCTCATCAGTAGTTACTACTCAACGATTAAATTCAATCCATTTAGTTTCCTGACCAGTGACCTGATTTCCTTTCTAACATTATCTATATAGAATTCTTATGCTAATTGGTCGTCATCAGGTTACTCTATTTTCTTTTTTATTAGAATGCAGGAAATTAGATAGTCAATTGTTGATAGTGCTGAGAATTTGTATTGTACACAAAACCTTTATTGTATGATCAACTAGATTTTCTACGTATTAGGAATGCATTATGTTGCATTAAATATTATTGAATGCCTGAATAGGTTGTTGCGCTTCATATGACAAGTTATTAAGCTTATATTTGTTGCTGGTCAACATTTTTTTCACAGTGATTGAATTCAATGTGGTCGACATGAATGCATGTTGTTTCTTACGCATGGACACCCTTCTCACGAAACTAATCAGTTTATGTGTTGTCCTTTGATTGACTGCAAGTTGGCATATCTAAGTCCATGCATTTATTTCAATAAAAAATCTTGAATATATTTGGCACTATGGAATTGGTCCTGTTTACGTCAAGAATTTTGCCCCGCTATACTTGTCATCACATTATGTTTAATACAATCTTCATGCCTTGTGTTCTTTTCATTGCAAAAGGAAACAAAATATGGTTATTAATAATACGACAATAATCTTATTATTTGTATGTAGATCTCAATCAAGCAATAACTGCCGAGGTCAATCATCTAAAGTGGGCCGCCAATGAGATCAATGGACATTATTACATACAAGAAGAGCATCTGCAAAGAAAGAATCATTCATCACAGACCCAACAAGCTCAGGAACCACAATGGAACTATGGAAATGATGTCATGCACAATATTTTGAGATGACATTTAGTATAGAAGTCTAGCTAGGAACATCAAATATCCTTGATATGTAATGCCTTTTTTTTTCTTTAGGATAAAAGTTAATGGTTGAACAATACCCATTTGAGTTATGCGTGCGAGTTTTGCTTTTTGTTGGGTTTAACGTGGCTTAATACTTGGATTTTGGACTATGATGAATGAGCGCCCGCATAACTTTGTGTTGTAAATGTCAAAACTGTTTTGGGCATGCAATTTGTGCGGAACTTTTGTTTGTACGATAATTCCTATTTCTTACTTTGTTGTCCCTAATTCATAATATCAATATGCTTTTCATCATTTTAAGATACATATACAAGGGGTGATTTTTGTTCAAAAATACAAATGTTTGTAGTGTTTAAATTACATTTAAATGAGTAACAAAAATAAATTAGGATTGTTTACTGTTTGTGGCTGAATGCATGCAATCATAACTCACATAGGAGCGGCAAACATGTCTGCAGCAAAGACATCACCATTGGGTTGAGGCATCGGATGGTGAGTTTCACACCTTGAGGACTTGATTAAGCATATGGCACGTGAGATTTAATTTGAATCATATAGATTAGCTAGCTCAATATATTAGAAATACATGATGGCCATGGTATCACGTTTTATTAATTTAGATTGTAATGAGTTTATGCAACATTACTAATTTTGTCTCTACGTTATTGTTGATTGCGATTAGTGTGGTTACACATTTATAGGTAATACAACTCACAGGGGTAATTAAGGAAAGGGATCCCTGTTGCGCGACTAGGGCATGGGATATTCCACCATATATATATGCATGATCAATTGTGGTATATATTAAAACTTTTTATTAATCTGTGTGCTTGTCAATACACAACATATAGGAAATTACTATATACTCTGAAAAGTCACTCATAGTATTTGCTTGATTTTGATAATTTCTTTTATTACTGGTTTCTCGTTGCTCTTATATCCCACATCTTACACGTGCTTAAATGATAAAATGCTGCATAGTAATTTTCTCAAAATGAAATCCATAAACATGCATGTAGCAAGAAAGCAGTCCTATGTGGTATTGTGCAGTTTTCAAGTTAAATTTCAAACACCTCTTACAAGCAAGCCATATAAGGTAGCTGGGCAAGTCTATCCAGGGCATGCGATAAATGTGTCGAACTTAAGCGAGCAAAGCTTGTACACCACAAGCTCAGTTGAGTTTAGGTTGAAACTTGCATCCTAGAGCTAGTTGAGGCCGGCTCAAAAAATGGTCGATAGGTAATTAAGTTCTAGCTTGGCTCTTCTAGGCTAAATAAGATCAATATAACTCCATTAATAAAACAAGCAAAGCTATAGTTAACTTTGTTTTAACAATATAGCTTGAGTGAGCTTGAGTTTGCATCATTTAGACTAGGTGGAACATGATTTTATCAAAAAAGAAAAGAAAAACAAACTTAGAATGTATAGACTTAATAAATTTTGGGTAGCTTAAGTTCAGAAGCGAGCTTGTTTCCTCATGCAAAGCTCTAAGTAAGTCTAGCTAGATCTGTATGTTGAGCTCCAACAATTTGGGACCGTCAAGTCTTTTTTAAGCCCCAAGTCTATCCTAGGTTGGTAATGATGTAGTAACTATCAATACCTTCATCTAAAAAAATTATCATGCATATGACGTGGTAACAAGGATAAAATGTCCTTGCTCAAAATTTTCTAGAGGTTAGTGGAGCTATAATCCATAATATTTTTCATATTTTTTCAATCAAAATTTAAATCTACAAAATTGTATCCTTAGAACTAATTGCATGGAAACTTCTATTTCATCCAATGTGTGTCTAAATTTAAATGCAACAAAAAATGCTAATCGTACCCCACTCGTAAGACTAACAATCATTGAAATTTGGGTGTTCTTCAATTTTTCCACTATTCACAGTGGCAAAGAAATTGCCACGTTTCACAACATAGAAGTTCTTCCAGCCTTTCAAACAATGTTCACTGAGGTGCTCGTTGTTTTATGTTTTGTACTTGCGCGGAAAAACAAGCATGTTTTTTTAGCAAAAAGAGCAGGTGCTCTACCATTTTATTTAGAAGATCATAAAAAATAATGCTGCACATATTTACAAGGAGAGCTACACTCGCTCACACCATTAAAAGGGATGCATTACCAAAGCGCCAACAACTCACTACCGTCCTGATTGCCACCGCCTCATCGGGTGCACGGCTACATGACAATCATCACTACTGCTAGGGATGCACGAACAAGACGAAAGGAACTACTACTGACCGAACCACTGCCACCTCTGGTGATGCAAGGCCAAGGTGCCTATCTCCACCAACTGAGGCGCCAGGCACCACCACCGTGTAGGATGCAAGACAAACACAAGACGCCATTGAAGCTAGCATGCCGAGGCGCAAGTGCATGATAGCACATGCTTTAGTCCTCACCACCACAAGAGATGCAAGATAAGTAACCCATACACCGCTAACCAACCCAGTCATCACCACCACGGGATACGCAACGAGAATCACCACCACCATGAGGGATGCATGACCGAGAGGCTAGGAGTGAACCACTGACTTGAACGCCACCACCTCGTGGGATATAGACTTAAACACTAGATGCCAGCACAACCAAACCAAGGCACGGGCACAAAAGGCCTCCTCCTTTCCATGAACTACGAGAGCCATACTTTATAAGGTACTTAAGAAGATAGATGGCGAGAAGAAAAGGCATGGAGAAGCTTGGAATCAGTATGGTTGCACACCCTTGTTAGATGGATGGGCAGATATGAGGGACTTTCTTCTTATAGTGTGTTGATGCATCCAATAAGTCACATGATTCCATGATGCTTGCTGACTTGCTGAAGAATGGAATTGAGATGATTGATAAAGACAAAGTTCTCCAACTTGTCATTGATAATGGTTCTAACCACAAGGCAACATGCAAGCTTTTGATATAGAGGAAATCTGGTTCGTTTTGGACCTCTGCACCGCACATTGCTTGGATCATGTGTTAGAAAACATAGGAAATTTGAAAGATTTTATGAAGCCAATTGTGCATTCCTAGTAGGTTACGACCTTAATTTATTATCATAGCATGAATTGAAGTTCCTAGTTTTGAGTGATGCGTTCAATGGGAGTAGGGCGACCATGATTGAGGCAGAAAAAAGTGCTTGACATTGTCATATTTGGAGAGTTCTAGCTAGAGTTCAGTTGAGGACTGAATTAGTGTTTTAGTACCATTTATTGTTTGTGCTAAGGTTGGTTGATGGTGATGAAAAGCCGACCATGCTGGAGGTTTAAGCGACCATGAACTTAACAAAAAAATTATAACTTCGTTTTGTGCCCAAAACAAGAAAGCTTTGCTCACTCACATCAAGAAGATTATTGAAGAATGTTGGGTGAGACAAATGGACACCCCACTGTATGGATCCGCTTCTACTTGAACCCTAGAAAATTCTATAACATCAAAAACAATAATGTTGAAGGAGTACAAGTTGAGGAGCTAAGGATTGTTTCACTTAACGATGTGCTTGTACAATTGGTACAAGCTAAGGGTTTTGGCGAAAATATTGATAGTCAAGATGTTAATTATGAGAACCAAAGAGAGCTATCTGCAAATGACATGGGAACAAAACATGCATAAACAAGAAACACAAGTAAGTAATCTATTTTTTTCATGTTAAATGTAATTTTGACAAATAAATTTATAGTTTTCAGCATGCTAGGTTCAATTTATTTTCATTTTTAGTTTATTGGTGGCTTGCATATGGTGGCCGATCCGTTGAGGTATGTAAGTTTGCAAGAAGGAGAGTTAGTCTTTGTGCTTAGTCATATGGTTGTGAGCATAATCAGAGCATATTTGAATTTGTAAGCAAATTTATTGAACTATTTAGAATTCAATTATTTCATTTATAGCTTCTTTTATTTAATCATCATTGATTGCTTTCAACTTTCTTGCCAATTTTAGATTCATACTAGGAAAAAAAGCGGTTGGAGCACAAAAAGCTGAATGACTTGGTCTATGTCTCGTACAAAAGCAAGATGGTATGTATGTTTCAAAAAATACATGACGAAGGTAAAAATATTGGATCCGTTGGTTCTACAAGAAGATTTGGAAAATGAATGGATTGATCCATTGGTCAATCCTACTCAAGGTAGTTGTGTGAGGGTGAAGGTGACTTGAGATGGGACCAAGTTGATATAGCTATTGGTGCATCAAGAAATATTCAAGATCGCGATCTCCCTAGGAGAGCGCTCATGGTTAGGGTTTTTGCTACCAACAACATGCGAGAAGAGTTGAGGAACAAAAACTTAGAAGAGGATGCACATTCGGACTCAACTCACTCAAACAATGACGATGAAGAATATGAGCTCGTCTTAAATGATCTTTTTGTATATGATGATGAAGTCCCAAGAAATAATGAGGATGGGGATTATGAAGACACACATGGCACTATAAAATTAGATGACTTGAATTATGGGTATTGAGATATGATCATACGAGAGTTGGGTTTTTGTGCTCAGGGGTCATTTTGTGGACTTATGCATTTTCCACTGTGGACTTATTTTATTTGCTAGACTTATCACTTAATGTTATTTCATTAACTTAAGCTATTGTGATATGTGTGAATGTGATCTCACGTAGTAATGTGTTTCATCACTTCATCCTTAATTTTATTTTCTACCTTATTTTTTTAAGTTTGTGGATCAGGAAAAGATAGGAGAAGGATCATCAAAAAAGTATGTCGTACAGACAAATCATATTTAATTGAATTATTCGAATATAATTCTTGTAATATATTGTAATGATTCACATATGGCATGCAAGTGGAATATGTACATCAATAAGGGAAAAGGATGTATATATGGTACTTGGCCTCAAACTACATGGGAGAAAGCTACAACATCAAGGTACATATGTGATATATCATATTTTCTATATTTGTTTTATTGCATGTTTTTAAAACCCCATCTGAACATTCATTTAAACGTTTAATGTTAAACTTAATAAAATTTCTCTCTTGTCTCAATATTCAAGGTAGTCGTCACTCTTCGACTCACTGTCGTCACCACAAAACTTTGGTCTGGATGAGAAATACTCTAGTTCTAACTTAGGGGAGGAGGAGGTGCTCACTGACGAGGAGCCATGGCCCACTAATGAGGTATCATAGGACGACGACAAAGAGGACCTGGTGGCTAGGAATAAGTAGTTCTTGGTCCTACTGCCATTTTCTCGTCGCCCAAGTGGGAATGCTGGTTGTCTTCACTACCAGCATATTAAACTTTGGTGCGTAGCCTAGCTTCCTTCAACGACGACAATAAGGATCGGCACATCAATGCTAATGATGATGAGAAGGAGGAAGAGTATGACCACAAGTCAAAGGAGGAGTATTGGGTTTGATGTCTTGACAATGATAACATCGATTACTTTGTCGACTCTTGAGAGAACCCTAAACATGCGTCCTTCTCTAACTAGGAGGAGCCAAAAGACTACAATGACGATGATGTCACCACTTACAGCGGTAGGATGTAGGTTGTAATAGGGGGTAGTTAGCCCAATGTATCTGCGCTAGGCAGCATATAAAAAATATTTAAAAAATGTTGCCTGTTCCATCATGAAGTCCACATGGATGTGTCACGCTAGTTCTTGTCTATCAACGCTAGTTAGAACTGGTATTAGTTACTGGTATAGAACTAACACAAATTAGCTCTTTTGTATTAGTAAAATGGTCATGCTCTTCATGGACCCTTCCACACACGGTTCTATTTCTTTATGATGTGATGCTTGCATTAATCATCTTATTTTCTTCGTGCCATCGAATATTAGTGCTCATGGCTCCAGACATGCCTTCGAAAATTGGTATATTTTGCTAAGCTCCTATCCGACTTTGAGGTGTATCTTTGTTCCACATGGATTAACATGGAGTTCTAGCGAGACTAGGATTGGGATCGTGTAAACAGTCAGTCTTGTGTTTGTATCAGCTAGCCATATATGATATCCAAGAGCATTTTTGTTTAGTTTTTCAATTTATTTGATTAGTTAATTTTCACAAAAGGTGGTTTGAAAACATAAAAAAGCAAAAAGACAATCGCACTATTAGAAAAATCAAACATTGACATTATTCCTAAAATAAATATGATATTTTCATGTTCATTAATAATCCATATCAAAATGATTTGGGTGTGGCTTGGGGAAAATATTTAAGATTTGGTGCAAATCATTTTCATTAAAGGGCAGTGAAGAGGTTGGCCAATGCCATTAATATTGTCTATCTATGAGTGTTCGTCCAGAAAAGGAAATAAACATATGAATATCCATATCAAACGTGGCACAGAAGAATCCATATCCAGTAGACAAACCAAAAAGGTGATCATCTTTTAAAAGAAAAGAAACCTACAAGGAGAAAACATATCGAAAAGATTTCTATTTTATATTTATTTTTCAAATAGTGGCATAAATATGTATATCAAACTTTCATGATAATCCTCCTTATGGGAGATACATTGAAATATTCAAACACAAAATGTAATGATAATCAAGACTTTGGTCGAGTTCATCTTCTTGTTGAGTGCTAAAAAACCGCATCCTAACCATAGCTATTGCTCAAGTATATTTTTTGTTAAAACCGCTGAAAAACCCACTAAGCAAAATCATGGTAAATAAATCCATTTGCTGGTTACATTGCTAGTTTCTTGTTTCTTTTGGAGCGAAGTGGTGTTGTATACTTTATTTGGGACTTGTTATTTCTGCCTACCGGGGGCGTTCAAATAGGAAATACAAAACCGCAAGAGGATGGATTTTCAATGCCATTTACGACACAGGAATCAAGATCCGTGCTTGTGTCCACTTAGCCCCACAATGTAAATTTATGAAAACAGCTCTAAAATTTTTTCAAAAGAACAATCGAGTCCTTCTTCCTCCCCACACCCTTTCCTCCTCCCAAGCCGATTTGGCCTTCCTCTGGCACCATTGCGCCCATGCGTCTAACGGCGTCGATCGAGCCACCGATTCCACCCGCACGCCCACCAACGGCATCCATAGCCGGCGATCAATGGCCAACTGGTGCGCAACCACAACGGGCTACTCTCATACCAACACGTTACACGTCGGCCACCGTGGAGGGGCCGTGTCCCGTTGGCCACATGTGGGGAGGGGGGGTGTCGCTCGCCATGTCTCGGGTAGGTGGAGAGAAAGACATAGTGAGAGGAGAAAGATCGTTTTTTCTAAAAAATTTAAGGGTTTTTTTTACAAATATTCTCGTGGGGCTATGTGAGAGCTAGGCATGGATATCGGCACAATCGGTCACCAATGTTTACCTAAAATAAAAAAAGGTGGTCACCAATGTTCTTTACCACCGGGTTGCATTGAAATGCTTCGCGCTCCTCCCGCTCCTTTCCATACATATCACCGCAGGTATACCAGTCTTCCAAAGCCCTTCCAGTTCCAGCTTTCCATCCCGACGCCACGCCCCCATGGAGAACGCCCCCACGCGCCGCCACTTCCACCAGCCGCGCTTCCCCTCCGCCGGCAACCTTCCCTCCCCGCGCGTCTCCACGCTCCCAGCGCCGCCATTTGGTCTCACCGATGGTAGCACCGGCGCCGGCCGGAGCTCCCTCCACCAGCGTTCGTTCTCGCAGCCGTCGTCGTGCTTCTCCTCGGCGCCCGACTCCCACCAGTTCTCGGATCTCCTTGACGCCGATCTGGGCGCGCCGGCATGGCTGCCGCCCATCGCGGAGGACGCGGAGCTGGTGTTAGACGACGAGGTCGGCGACCTCCTCAGGGAATACCTCAATCAGGACGACGACGACATGTTCAGCCTCGCCGGAACTTCTCTGATCGGCGGCGGCGCGCACCCTCCACCGACGGCGAGCCCCGTCAACGGTGGCCAGATCGGGACCTGCATGGAGTCGACGGCGGCGAAGGCCAATCATGGAAGCGAGCAGATGCTGCCAGTGCCATTGCTTCATCCAGGGGCAGGTGCAGGCAGTAGCAGCAGCAGCAGCCATCCACCTAGGGCAATGGCGTCCATGGGCCCCGGGGCTGCAGCTGTGTTCACGTACGCCGACGGAAAGTTCAGTGAGGCTCGGATGAGGAGGATCATGGCGGACAAGAAGCTCACAAAGCTTATGCTCAGAAATCCTACCAGGGCTAAGAGGTTAGAGGTGTCCATTTCTACTACTGTATAGTGTATATCTGTTTTATATAGTGATTTACTGACCAGTTAAATTTCTTCCAGGCTTATTGATAACCGGTATTCTCAAGCCAAGGGACATGATCGCAAGGAAAAGTACAGGTCGGATCTTGAGCTTAAGTTTAAGGCCCTGGAGACAGAGATAACCACATTATCTACTGAGCTGGCTAAGCTGCAGGTCTGTTTCTGTTCATCAGCTAGCATTCTGATTAATTTCGGATTAAGTTTCATCAAGAGCTAGTTAGTTTAGTTAGTTTCTGTTGTATCGCCTGTTTGCAGAGCAAGAATGCTCAACTTAGAACTGAGAACGATGATATTGAAATGAAACTGCAATTGGGTGAGAGGGAAGTACAGCTGAAAGAAGGTATGCTTATTTCACTGTTTGTCAGCATATGCATGTAAAGTTCTCATATAAAAAGCAATTAGAACGATGGTTATGTCCTCAATATATATTACAAACCAGTAGAATTTATTCTATCGATTTTGCTCAAACGCATACGCCATCTTTTAAGCAAAATTGCAGTCGGTTTTGCCGTGTTGGCTCACTTGGCGTCCTTTGCGTCATCTACTCCATTTGTGGCGCCGCCACCGCCGTTGTCGCTGTTTTAGGGTTGGAATTAGGGTTCAGAGTGAATTCATTGTATCAGCTGGGTTTAGAGGGAGACGGTGGCCAGGCGGTGGATCTACCGGAGCCACAACGTAGGGCTGGTTGAAGACAGTTGGGCGGTGGTGGTGGAGGGATCTGGCACACGGCGGCGAGATTATGGTGAGCAGGGCCGAGGTGGCGGTGAGAGGACAGGGGCGAAGCGGTGTGGCTGTGAGGGCGCCGCCGGCCACGGGTAGCTAGGATGGCGGTAACAGTGGTAGTGGAGACGCGCGGAGCAATCCAAGAAGAAGGTGGAAGACGTTGCGTGAGAAGGCAGGAGGAGGGGCGGTGCTACCGAAGAGTGAGAAGGAGGCAACTATGGGGGAGAAGGGACAGCGCAGTGACTGCGTTTTGATAAAAACACAATCGCCTACATGGAAGCCGCTATCTTATTTTAGAGAGATGTTCTCCCCAAATCACAAGCGGCTGGAAGCAAACTCTCTCACCATTATTCCTGTGTTACGATCTGTGCATGGTGAAGGGATCAAGATTTTTCATGAGGTAGGAAGCAAGATCCAATGGTATTGATGTGGTTATACTTGTGGAATGTCATTTCCGATTATTTTATGCTGAGGAGTGATGTACCATGTTATATATGCTCTCCACTATCACATGCAGCAAGTTCTTTTTGTTATTGATTTTTTAAGAAAAGACCGCAGGGGTTATCCCATTTATTGATTTATTGGATTTCCATTTTGCAAAGTTCATTAAAATAATTCAAGATTTGTGGTACATTCAGTGTGTTTAAAAGGATATAGAATTGTGTGTGCAGTAAATTGCCGTACTATATACCTAGTAATAAAATCCCTGATTGTGTTAAAGTTTGGCATCTCGTATATATTCCTTTCTAACAGTACCTCCTTTAAGATCTTTTTATAAGGGTAAACAAGTAGTTGATTATGTTACTGACTAAGAATAAGAATTATGTCCCATTTCGAAGAAAAAAACCTTCTCTTATTTGCATTGATCCTTATTTTGTTTTTTCAACCATTATTTTTATTGACACGTATAATATGATTTGCTGAATATTATATAAATAATTCATCACTAACTTTTTGTTAATTTGATGGATGCACAATTTGTCATCTTTCTCTAGAAATTAAGTATTGGTACATGTTTGGGACTTGGGAGGATTAGTTTACGGGTGTGCTTTCTCCACACACAGGAGCGTGCGCACACAATTTTTTTTTCTTAAGGTACTATTGTATGAAAAACTAGGCGTGTGATTCCTTATTCATGTTATGCCTTTGAGTTTTCACCTTCCTGACACATGGCAATATTATGCATTGGTCGCTGCTAGCTAGGAGTGAATAATACATACAATTAAGAAAATCAAATGATGAGCTGATAGAGGTTGGATATAACACTGAACGCAATGAGTTGAATGTAATTAACATACGCAGAATCACCAAATCAGCACATATAAGCTTTCGTCATAGTTCAGTGCACCTGCATATGATATCATAAAACA
Organism: Raddia distichophylla; assembly: GCA_005191435.1. Lineage (NCBI taxonomy): Eukaryota > Viridiplantae > Streptophyta > Magnoliopsida > Poales > Poaceae > Raddia > Raddia distichophylla. Next base: position 1,089,767 of record SPJY01025704.1, on the reverse strand, counting down.
TGGTGAATGTGAAATCCATTTTGATCTTAATATGATTATTGCAGTTTTTTCCCTTCTGATAACTGATGAATTCCAGTAGAACCTGCGTGTAATATCCATTTTTACATATATATCGTTGTAATCTTATATTTTATAGAATAGATTTATTCTTGATATACTAAAATTTATTCTTTATATACTTACATGGCATTAGAAATTTTTTAGGACTTGTGTGGCAAGTTTTTTCATAAATTCATAATAATATTTTGGTGCCCCACTTTATCTATTCATTAATTTAACTTGGTTATATATCTGTTCTGAATCCAGCACAAAAGGAACTAATGCAGTCTGAGATCCAGCTTTTAACAAGCTTTCTTGTTGCGGAGACAAGAGACTCTCCGATGCCAGATGGTCCACCAACCGATGAGCTCCTAGATATCGACTCAATCCAAACAGTTGCAAATGCAGGAGGAACCCTCGAAGCGCCTGACTCAGCCGCATGGCCTACATATCTCTTAGAGTGATTTAACACATTCTAAAAGATTTCTTATAAAAAATTAATTTGGAGCATCAAATATGTGTTCGAGAAAATATATGTCTTCTGTTGGGTTTTTTATGATGACACTGGTAAAGGATTTTTCTTTTGTGTTTTGTCGCCTGGATATTTAGTTAAAGTAATACTTTCGATGCAGTTTCTATCAAGTTATATCGTGACATTATAATTCTATCATTTTGTGCTGCCTGATGTGAACATTTTAAAAATAATATTTTTGTGCAGTGCGAAAATTGTGATTCGAATTCATATTAGTAACCAGAGCTGCACAAAAAAGAAATATTAATAATTAAACATTTAAATATCAATCAAACGATTCCCAATGATATTATTTTGTTTTTATTTTTTGTCTTAATATTTGTAAGCAATGATATTTTGTATGATTTAGTAAGCAAGGAGAGGATTGCATCGGAGGTCTCATGCAACATTTCGAAGAAAAAACGGGCTGAATCGAAGACAGAATAACAGCTTCTTCGTGTTCACGGAAACTAGGTTCAATAATTTGACTACTGTTATTTTGATTGCCATTGAAAGCTTTGGAGCCTCAACCATTCCAATTCAAATGTAGCTTACATTTAGGAGCATATGGTAGATGCCTCCATGCTAATGGATGGTTAATTCATCAAACAATTTGACAAGATACGTACGTACAAATTTTCCTATGGACATGTGCTCATGAAGGCGGTGGGGGCAATTGATTTGTACTCCATTCATTTTCTAAAAACATGATGTTTTAAACATTGACATGGTTTTTAAAATAACCATTTCATACTACTAATCATGATTCCAAAATTCTAAACAAACATATTATGTAAATGATTTTTAAGTCGAATCTAAATGTACGATTTTCATGGACCCATCTAAATAATTAAAAAATATTTTCATAGATAAAATTGAGAACTTTGATCTAGGACAAGTTAAAATGTTAGGTTTTCTGAAACTGGAGAGAGTAAACTGGAACATTGTGTATATGCCAAAACCCTTGTGAGGTTTATGGCATCTCCATTCTCCAACAGTGCCCCATTTTGTGATTGCTCCATCAGTATAGCAGGGAAATTTTGGGCACAATGCTAGAGAGGTAAATAGTGATGGAACAATGAATAGTGAATTTAGAGAAAAATAATAATAATATGAATGGGATGGTGAATATATAGCGATGGAGCAATACCCCAACATATAGATGAATAATGATGGGGCAGAGAAAATATGGCATCTGCTAGAAACTAATGCTCCTACGAATCCGTAGACCGTAGACCTCGCAAGATGGAGCAGGGTCCTAAGCTGCCGCTGGCTTTGGCTCAGTGGGAAGGATGAGGAACACCTCTTAAATCTGGATGTCACCCCTCAATTTTTACTTACCTTGAGAGAAAATATGGCAGCTGCTAGAAACTAATGCTCCTACGAATCCGACCGTAGACCTCGCAAGATGGAGCAGGGCCCTAAGCTGCCGCTGGCTTTGGCTCAGTGGGAATGGGAAGGATGAGGAACACCTCTTAAATCTGGACGATGGAATTGCCGACCCCTGGTCATCGAGGAGAACACATTTGACTTATTTTAGGACAGATCCTCGATCATCATCGGCGATGGAAAAAAAATAACCAATGTTCTGGACCAGCATATCGGTCCAAGGACTTTGAAGGACATTTCTCCAATCTTTTACAAGATAACTAATGGGAGAAGACAAATACTCACAGCCCTTAATGGTCTACAAGGAAACAGTTGGTTAAACCCCATGCGCAGAATTAATTCAGTACAGCAGCTAAAAGAGATCATCATCGTTTGGATTATCACTCACCATGTCAACCTTAACGCTGAGGTGCAAAGCCAACATCACCTGGAGATATGATGTTCAGCATTTGGGAAGTTCAACACCAGCGAATTGGCCTATTTGGCTTAGTTCCTGGGATCCATGGCCCAACAAAACCTCTCTTTTGGAAAACTATAAAAGGTCAAGAACAAGTGCCAATTCTTTATTTGGGTTCTCTTTCATAACAAAATTCATACGGCCGATGTTTAATTTGCAACGGAACGGATGACCTCATAAATAAACCATGCTCTGTGTTGGTGGAACATGTTGAAGCTATTTCTTTTCTAGAGAAGAAGAGGGGGATAAACTTAGTGAAAAACTGCATGGGATTTCAGAAGTAGAATAATAAGCTCAAGTTTATTACTTAACCTATTGTAGTAAAAAAAATCTCAGGCCGTGATGTCGGCAAGCACAAGTAAATCAAATTACTACCTGAAATTAAGAGACATGTACGTATTAGAAGAATTAAGGTTTAGACTAGTCAGCTGGTACTTATCTAGCTGCTACATGCGCTCATGCCGACTAAGGCTTAATGTGTTGGTTTTGCTATAATATTTGGAGCATACTCCTAAGTCGGTTTGTAAGAGTATAAATAAACTTGAGTTAATCTTGTAATGGTAACGTTGTAACTTTGTACTGATGACTACCAATGTTGCTTCACAGCTTTATGCTTCTCTGCTCCCTTTATCTAATGTGATGCTTTTGCCGACCATACTGACCCTAGTTCCTGTAGTGATTGCTTCATGTGAGAGATCAATCCCCAACAGAACAATGAGACCGTGGTCCATCTAATCCTCCACTGCCCTTTCTCGCTACACAGGTTTTGGAGACGAGTGTTGCTACCTTTTGAATCTGGACGCCACCATTTTACTTCACCACGCTGAGTTAGACCGTCTCCAGCCATATATTTTCCCTTATTCCATATTCCCTTTCCATTTTCTTCCCCAAATTCTCTCCCTTTATTCCCTACCATATCCAACATCTTTTTAAAGAAATTTGTGAAAAAACGGAGAGATAATTTTATTCTAAAGGGAACGCACAAAGAAATTTTTTCTGAAAATAACTACGAAGAAATGCTGTTAGAGCGCGTCACACGAAGAAATTTCTTCTAAACAGGGTGTGAAGAAATTCTGGTTTCTTGAGACGTTCCAAACAAAGATCAGAATTCTTCACGTAGAAAAAAAAATGGATCCTAAAGTGATACCGTTGGAGATGATATACCGTTGGTTGGAGATGATATACCCTAAAGGACCTTTTTTTTATGGCCAAAACCGTAGAGAAAATTCTACGTAATGGTGTAACATATGAGACCTTTTTCAATGCCATAGGTCGACTGTATATATGGCAAGAAAAATCCGCGTCGCACGCGGTGCGTCCGTTAAAATTTTCTAAAAAATTGAGGGGGTGCCCGTGCATACCGGGCACCCCCGCTGGATCCGCCCCTGTCCCTCCTCCTCCAATCCCCGACACAACCGCCGCCTCCTCGCGCCCAGCGCCGCCCCTCATCTTCACCGCACGGCGCCTGCCCGACGGCGCCGCCCCGGCCGTCTCCACGCCCAGCGCCGCCCGGCCTCGATCTGGCGCCGCCCCGGCCTCCTCCACCGATTCGGCGCCGCCCCGACCGCCAACGCCGGCCCCCACCGCCCAACGCCGCCGGACGCCGCCCTAGATCCACGACGCCCCGACGCCGTCTCCACCGCGCCGCCCCGAGTCCTCCTCCAACTACGGCGTGGCACGGCGGCGTCCTCACGTCCAAGGCGCCCAGATCCAACACCGGCACGGCCTCCTTCCTTGCTCACGCGCCCGGCGCGGCGTCTCCACGGCCGCGACATGGCGGCCCAGCGGCGGCGCCCCACCTGACCATCTCCACGGCGACGGTCCCTGCTCCTCCACGATAGGCGGCGGCAGCCCGGCAGCGACGGCATACGGACTCCAGAGCAACGACGGTGTATGGGTGGCAGTGTGCTCCCCCGGCAGCGACGACGTGCGGACGGTGGTGGCGTATGGGTGGCAGTGTGCTCCCCCGGCTTCGATCTACAACGATGGCATGTATGGGTGGCAATGTGCTCCCCCAACCCTGCACATGGGTGGCGACAAGCTCCCCTGATCCCGGTCTTCAACGGCGGCGTATGGGCCGGCGTGCCCCTGATTCCGGATTGCGAGGATGGCGACGGGTGGCTTAGAGCTCCCCTCAAGCAGCAAACAACAACGGCGGCGGCGTCCTTTCCGATTTCCATGGTGATCCGACGGCGGCGTGTCCTCTGCTTCTTCCGGCACCCTGCTCCTCTACGCACGCACTAGCAATGGCGTCATCTCCAGTGCGGCGCGCTTCATGGTCAAGGCGGCGGCGTCTCGGCGCGCCCACAACTCCTCATGGCGACGCCCAGTCCGGCATGCGACGGCGACGGCCCCTGCATTTGCCCGGCGCGGCACCTTTACCGCTCGGCTACAACGGCGCCTTGTCCTTCATCCATGGCAACGACTGGCGTCTTCACCACCGCGGCCCAGACCAGTGGCGGCGCCGCCGAGTCCCCCGCCAACCAATGCTCGGCCTGGCTCGGTCTTCCTTCCAGCCATCTCAACTTCTCAAGTGCGGTGGCCTACTTTGTGATGCACGGCCAGTACATGCATGCATATTTAAAACTAATCAAGGTGATTAGTGAAAAGAGATACGCAGTGTGTATATTTGTGCATATGTATGCTTGAGCTGCATGGAAGCAAATACTCCAAGAAATAGTTAATGCACGTATCGTTGCCAAGTTCAATATACATGCTGCTGTGCTGTGGAAATTCTCATGTTGGGGTTTGCCATGCCAATGAAGAAGCCATGAGGAGATGTATGCCAAGCGTCGGTGCATGGAGGTGCTGATTAACACAGGAGCAGCATATGTATACATACCGTATATTCGTCTTGTATAAGACTTAAGCAAACAAGCGAAGAAGACGGGTATCTTGTCGAAACAACGAATAAGCCATGCTTCAACACTAAGATGAAAGCTAGAAGAACGAAGAGTTGCAACTCCGGCCTACAAAATATGATGGCTCCGTCATCTCCATCGAGCAAAGAATCGCGAGCGACGACACAAAATAACAAGTTTTCCCTAGCGGAAACGCGTTCCGCTAGAGAGAATCGTCCTCCAGCTTCGTCCGTGGAATTTTCCTTAGCGAAATCACGTTCCGTTTGAGGAAACCCGAAGATCGTTCGACAACGACCACGTTATCGATAGCGGAAGCCGTTTGACGACCTTCTCCAGCGACCCCGTCAACACCGGCGAGATCGTCCGTCACATCAAACTTAACGGGATTCTGTTCCGTTCAGCGAACACTGCCTGGAGGTGAACAAGACCCTGAAGGCAGCGGTATCGCGGAGATCCCAATTTCGCGGTGCTGATCTACGTATCATTCCAAAAAACCCTGCTCCGTACCTTGAAGGTGAACAAGACCCGAAGGTCAACGGTATCTTGGAGAACCCAATTCCACGGTGCCGGCGTACCTCCTACCGATGGACTTTCCGTTAGGAGGAAGAAGATGAAAATGATCAAGACCGTCAAAGTCCACATTCAACCCTGGACGTGCTGGAATATCCCCGAAGACGCCAACAAGCTGTCAACCTCAATTCCCAGTCGAGTACTAACCGTGCATTCCATCCAAGTCGAATTACCTCAACGTGAAGCTTGACGAGGACAAGTTCAAGCGACACGGACGGGCATAGCCAAATATCAACGGCTGTGCTAGGCATTACACGGGCCCCGCTACCCTATGTATTCTGCCGTCGCCACCTCAACTCCATCTACCAACTGCACGGTGAAGCGCAAGACGAAGAGAAGAAGAAGATAGCTCCGCGGCTTAATCGGAGGTGTTCTGCGTATCCACGCGCGGATGTAATTAACCGGGTGTCCTTCCGAGGTCCCGGGATCTAAGAATATCACAATCGTCAACCAAGATGGCTAGCAATCATGGCTATGGAGCGCAAAAACAATGAGAACCTGCATTTCATAAACATTAATGGAATATCGGCGTTCTTCCTATCTTTTGTGTTGTTTCGATAAATACACTGGCACGCCCGCAAAACGCGTCCCGCGTCGCGGAATTTGTGTGCGTCACAAGGGCGTGAAGAAATTCTGGTTTCTTGAGACGCTCCAACAAAGATCAGAATTCTTCACGAAGAAAAAAATGGATCCTAAAATGATACCGTTGGAGATATATACCCTTTCATACCCTTTTTGCGGGTGAACCCAAGGACCTTTTTTTATGTCCAAAACCGTAGAGAAATTCTACATAACGGTATAACATATGAGACCTTTTTCAATGGCATAGGACTGTAATCCGCGTCGCACGCGGTGCGTCCGTGCTCCCCCGCACTTTCAGCTCCTGCATGATGTGCACTTCTCTCCGGTTCATACATATCAGTCCTCGCAAAACTAGCTAGGTAAGTTTGTTTTCTTCAGATGATTTTTAACTCCTTTTGATACAAACAAAATTCATAATAATCCATCCAAAATTAAGATATAGCTTTCTATTTTTTTTATGAATCTTTTTATTTTTAAAAAATATTTTCAATAGTCGATACGTCGATCGATACTTCGTGGTACCTACTCATCCTAATTCGGTGGAACTTACTTGATACTTGCATCACCGGTAATTGATGAAACCGCTGATTCTTAGCAACACTTGATGTTTGAGGATATAATCAGTCGTACCACTCCGATACTCGATTATATATAATAATCGATGTCCAATACTAAAAATACCTTAAATTACACACCAATAGTGCCTGATATTTGACGATATTTTCAACCAAATATTTAAAAATAATTATGATACCTACTAATGATACTTGACATAGCTAACTTGATACTCGACAATGGATATAATACCTACACATGATATATATCCGATACTTAGGCCCAGTTCTTTTCAGCTTAACGGCTTAACGTCTTATCATCTTAACCACTTATCTACGTTTTGAAAACACATGTTTTGAGTTTTTTGAGTCCGTTTTTTTGTTGTTTTCAAGATGGGTCCTAATGCTTTAAAAATAAAGTCAAACGAAATGTATCAGAATCTTGAGACTATCTCAAAAAGTACTCGAAGTTCGGTCATTTCAGCGGTTTAGCCAATCAGCCGTTCAGCCAATCAGCCGTTCAGATCAGCTCAAAAGAACAGAGCCTTAATTTGCACACTCAATATCCAATGACATCAACGGTACTTGATGTTACGTATGATACTTACTCATCATTCTCGATAACATGACAATACGACCAGGTACTCAATTGACAGTCAATGGCACTTAAAAGGTACCTACCTGATACTCCACACCACAGTACCTATGTAACACCCTGACGTTCATAAGACCTTGGATGCTACCAACATTAACATTCAATTTAAACTTGACAGCACCCCATTGCAATTTTGTACATCCAAACAGAGATTTCACAATAATAGCAAGTCATATAGCAATACATAGGTCCGAGTCACTCCTTGGCGTACAAATCATCCATAAGTAAAACACATTTAACAAACCAGACCTTTTGTGACAAAATAAGAAAAAACGTCACAAAATTAATGACGAATGTTTCAACGTCACAAAGAATTATGACGACATCAATCGTCATTGTTTAAAACAGAAAACGTCACAAATAAGATGCTGCCACATGGTAGATGACGTGGCAGGTGCCATGGTAGATGACGTGGCAGGTGATATAGTGGAATGTAGTGACGAATTTTATCGTCATAATTTATAACACAATTCATCATCATATAAATAAACCACACAATTTTTTATGTAAATAAATCCATTATAAATTCACTAGTTACCAAGTTATACAAATATTCACAAGTACATGCTACATTGCAACATAAATACAGTTGGATTTCAGTGTCACCAAAACATAGTTTAAGTATAAGTTTCAACGCAATAAAGTAATAAGCTCTCAACTTCTATAGCTTCATTGCAATAAAGCATAAGTCTTCAAGTTCTACAGCTTCACGATTAGATGCTCCCCAACCTTCAATTTTCCTTAAAAAAAAAAGAAATTTAAATATCAACTAATAAACTCTCAATTTTCTAAAACAGGATAATTAAACATGTTAGAGCAAACCAATGAACATAGGATTAAGAAGTCATCTTTTTAAGCACATAACCATAAAAAGAACAAATGAATGAAACACAAGAATTTCTAATGGTAGCTATTACAACATGCTAGCATTTTGGTATGAGAAAGAAACACAATATTCTTTACACAGAGGTTGTTATGCTGGCTTATAATTTTTTTCTAGTTTTATACTACCAGTCTACCACAAAGTGGCCAATTTTCATATTTTGCCAGTCTATTACATATGCCAAGTACTGGTGTTTTACCACCAGGTAACTGAATAGGTTCTAGCAAGAAATAAATCTCTCCATATCCAGTATCCACCATATTCACTGAATTCATGATATTCCTTGTGTGTCTACAATTGAATTAACTTTGAAAATATACATTCACTAAAGGAGAGTACATAGCACATATATCATGTTGTCTATCGGAGAATCAACTAGGGTTCTTGTCCTGCTTCTCGAAATCAACAAACTAAACATCTCTGAACAAAGATAGCCTACAAGGCGCACCGAGTAGTATTCAACAGTGTAGCTAAACTCTTTGAAATTAAGTAGCACCAAGAATGCAGTAAACAATTATGTGCATTCTTCCTTGATCAATCTACAAATCAGAAAAACTAATCAATTGAATAGCTTGGCAAGAGCTAGTACCAAATCGATTGCGACGCCAGCACGCACGGGGCAGAGACGCGACGGCACGGCACGCCACCACGCCGATGCAGCGCAATGTCCGCCGTCGCCTGGAGCTCGATTCACCTGTAGCCCGCGTCGCCCAGCCATGGAGCTCTATTCACCTGGAGCCTGCGTCGCCCAACCATGGAGCTCGATTCACCACCCCGAGCCCGCGTTGCCAGCCGCCGTGCTGCACAGCGCAGTGCCGGCTGTCTCCCGCATCGCCAGCCACTCACTGGCGTCCCGTGCTGCCGCCCTACCCGCCGGTTCGCATCGGCACTCCCGCGCCGCCGCCGCCGCGGCGTCGTGTCTGAGGGAATAGCTAGGGTTTGCTCCGTTCGAGTGTGAGCTGTGAGGACTAAAAAGAGCTAGTCACCTTGTTGGGCTGATGGGCCGACTGTGAGAGAGAGACGAGGGTATTTCAGATTTTAAGTGAGGCGGGAAAAGATGAAATTTTTGGACGGGGCGGGTGGAGACTGGTGCGACCAGAAATTTTTTTAAATTTGCAATTGCTAGATGGGGTATGGAGCACGATTTAGGTTTACATTTTTCTTAATGAGTTTTGAAAATAGTTTTGAATTCGTGTGAATTTCAAATATGATTTTTTTGAGCAAATTATATCCTATGATTATAAATTTTATTTAGAAAATAATATTTTCTTTAATAAAATTCATCGTTATTTAACTAAACGTTGATCAAAATTTTAAATAATTGAGAAAATATAGTGATTTATCTATGTTTTCTATTCACATCCTAAAATTAAATATTTTAGGGTGTGACACATGAATGCATCAAACATGTTGGAGAAGCTTTAGAAAAATGTGAAAAACATTTTGGGACGTGACATTTATGATGATAGAAGATGCTATAATAATAAATATTATGTCACAACTCACAACAAATTGTTGGCGCTTAGTGACGATTTCAGATTGGATATGACAAGAACTATTTCATCACAACACGTTGCTATATTGCTTTATGACAATTTTGGATTGGCCTTAGTGACGTCTCCGACACGTTCGTCACTAAAACGTAGAGCTACATCCCCTATGTTATTGCTTATGACATTTTTTAGAAGAAACGTCATAAATCAATGACAGATTACTCTGTTGTCACAAAAAATACGTCACAGAAGGTCATTTTTCTTGTAGTGTGACAGCACCCCCATTGCAATTTAGTACATTTAAACAGAGATTTCACAATAATAGCAAGTCATATAGTAATACATAGGTCCGAGTAACTCCTTGGCGTACAAATCATCCATAAGTAACACACATTTAACAAACCGGTTTCGCACATAACATTTCCACCTGAATATATATGTAACAACAAGGGATGTACTGGAACTTGAATCCATATGACCACAATTGTTCTTATCATCGTTGGAGTTGGCTAGCAAAGCTAAACGTATGCCACATACGAGTTTTATATGTAGGTTCGATTAGTTAATTATAATATTGCAACACTCAATTCTAGTTTAGATCACTAGGTTATTTAATTCTTACGGTGACCATGACTCAAGTGTGGACACAAAAAATGTGAGCTATCCTCTCCCATGCATGCTGCTTCAAAAATTAACTAAAAAATAAAAACAAGACTGAATCGAAAGACCCAACAAAGTACATAAATAGTGATGGCATTAAGTAAATCAAACTGCCATGACCCCTACGTCTTCATAGGGAATCCAACACCATGATCTGATACTAGACCTAGACTAGCACCTCATAATGGACAATTCAATGGTTATCATCGCAGGCATTCCGTAATTCTTTAAAATAACGGAGTACATCAATATAGCATCATATGCTATTAAAATAAGACAAGTATTACCAACTATTAAGAATGGATAAAAAAACATCAGAGCAGCAACAACCTTCAGCGACGATATCAAAGCAATTGACCCGAAGACCCGCAGTTAGTCCGGCACACCTGAGTTCGTACCCACCTGGTCCTGATCAGACTTGCAACCTGAATAATAAAATTATCCACGATATATATAGTGAGTACGTGGCTACCCAGCAAGCAATTCTTAGAAAATGTATGCAATGGCAAAGACCAGAGGAATAGGCTATTTTACACAATCCCTATTTACTAGCCAAATTTTAGTAGTCAAGTTTTAATCGTTGAATGCAAGATCTCGAGATGTTACCAACAATCATCAAAGGAAGATACGTCATCACACCAGGCCAGACCCAGCTTACTCTAGTAAGGTTTAATTATTAAAAAGGTGATACTAAATGTGAAAACCTCTCACCCTGTCCATGACTGTGGAGACGGCTAGCATGATAGTTTTAACTCTGCAGAGTGGGTAGGCGTTCCACACAAGCCCTGTCTCATCCCGAAGGAGATACGGTACAAGGCTTTTCCAGCCTACTATGCCTACCACTTCGCCTACCCTTTCTTTTGGTTTCCTCGGCCCCGCCGGTGTCCACCGCGATAGGGCGCCTACTTCTTCTGGACACCACCCGGGGGTCGTTCCCCAATTAAGCTTTTTAGTCTTAGCAACGCACCTACCCCTCCTCAGGTAAGGTCGTGAGCCTCACCCGAGGGCAATAATGTGTAAGTGCAAGTGATCTTGTGTGATTTTGGTGATTAATGACAAACACATTTAATGACAATGCTTGGTTTAATATTTATTTAATGTCACACCTAAAATATGTTTATTTCTATGAGACTAATATGTTATTGTCAAGATTGCTTTAGTCTCATCCTATTTAGAGAAAAATCATATATGTCGAGTGGACAAGCTATTCATTGTAAAAGATACGTCATATGCTAATCATTCCAATGAGACTAACACACTTGATTGCTTATCTTTCGTAGTCTCATTTATGCAAATAAAATGGATTGTTAATTAAGGTATGCAGCTCTTTTGTGTAAGCACATGTTATTGGTTGATTTGATTTATGCTCGTCATATCTTGTCGTATTTATTTGAGCATAAATATATTATGAACATGTTGCTTGTTCTATAAGATCTTTTATATGCCATGTATTAGTGATCATATTAGTCGGTGCAGTAGATAAACTTCACCTTGTTTAATGGCTTTGTGCATGTAGGCTTTTCATGAATATTCTCACATACACTTAATTTAGTGAAGTTTAATCTAGATTGATTCGCAACTTCTCTCTTAATTCGAATATGAATTTGTATATGTGTAAGTCATAAATATATTTTCATGTGCATCATTAAGTGAAGTTTTGATTATTAAATCATCTCTCTAGTGCATATAGATCAAACACATATTTATCATGATGCGCTTAGTAAAGATCTTTCTTGTGCCAAGTGTTTTCACTTATGTTGTGCTTTTCTATGTGAAACACTTGGACACTTAATCGCTCACGAATATCAAATGGATCCATATTTATTGAGCTTTTGGACTAATGTATTTCACGAGTGACTTGAAAAGAATTAGGTCCTATAAGTTTGTGTGATGACCGAGGGATGTTGAAGGATGACGGTAAAGTCGAAGTCAACAAGACGACGATGTCACCAAGAGTTGAGAACTAAGTCAAGGTCGATTTGACGGGATGATCGTCGAGGAGGATGATCGAGGCAAAGTTGAATGGGACGAGAGTCTGATCATGAGGTGAATCAAGTCAAGGTTGACAAGACGAAGACGTTACCAACACTTAGTGTGAGGAAAGGGTTGAAAGAGACCCGGGCTCAAGTGTGACCGAGCCTACCTCAACGGAGACGTAGGATCCCCTCAACGATCTGAACTTCGGGAACAAATCTTCGAGTCTCCACTTCACTCTTGGTTTCCCCCTTGCCCTTTAACTTGATTTACTTTGATTTGTGCTCATACTTGTTGTTGGCTAGCACCATCGTGTGCTATTGCTCTCTCTTGTGTTGTGTATATGATTTTGGTGCAGGTATCCATATCGGACTATCCGATATCAACATCGGAACATCTGATATTATTTTCCGCTGTGCTTTAAAAGTTTGAAAATTTGTAACGCCTATTCACCCCCTCTAGGCGACATCCCGATCCTTCATAGTGACGAACCGTAATCAGACAAGTCGCGAGCAAGTTGTTAGTAGGTTTCATAGGGTAGTAAGCCAGGGCCAAAGGCATAAGTGACTATACTGTTTGGTTTGGTCTAGCATGTAACAAGCTTGAGTCCTTAGAAGAGGATACCTCCATACCACAGCCACAACCTAGAAACCATCTCATCAGGGTCTCCCCCTAATCACATTTCTTTTAGTTGATTAGCGTTAATCAAAAACACCATCACGAAGCATATGCCTCACAAGGGCACATTTTATAGTGAATCACTATAGGAATCAGACGTATTTACGTCGCCAGAAGACAACGTAAATAAGCGAAGGCCGGCGTAAATAGCTATTTACGTCGGCATGCTGACGTAAATAAGCCGACGTAAATAGCGGTTATTTACGTCGGCCAATCGGCTGACGTCAAAAATGGTCGTCGGGTAGGGGCGTCGCCTGGCATCACGTATTTACGTCGGCTGGAGCCGACGTACCTCGGCACGGCACAGAGCAGCGCCACGTGGCTGCTCCATTATTTACGCCGGCTTGTGTCAGACCAGGCTGGCACACATATACTACCTCTGGTCACAAAAAGAAAGTCGTCGTTGACTTTTGGACACGTCTTCGACCATTCGTCTTATTCAAAAATTTAGTTCAAATATGTAAAAATATAATACTTAAAATACATTTAATAATAAACCAAATCATAACAAAATAAATAATATTTACATAATTTTTTTGAATAAGACGAATGGTCAAATGCGTGTTCAAAAATCAACGGCAACTTTTTTTTTTGTGACCAGAGAGAGTATTATTTAGGCCCGGACAGCCCATCGGCATGTTGGGCAGCCATCGGGTGTCCTAGAACTGGCATGGGCGCATGGCCCAAGCTTGCGCATCATGCGCGGCGCGCCATGCATGCAGCCCATGCAACACTGCGACTTGGTGCTGCGAGCCATGGACCAATGGAGTGATGAACGGCTACCGCATGTGGGACTCTGGAGTACGTTGGTCAGTACTGTTCAAAAGTCGCAGCTTTGTGAAGGCAAGCACCGAACGGCTCCCTCACATGCAATACAGTCAATGCTTCAAGAAAGGCCACTCTAGCTGGCTGGATGCTTGGGAATTACAGATCAATGAATTTAATGCCTTACCGTCTCTCGCATGCATGTAACTACTGGTATTAGGTCGTCTATTACTTTTTTTAGCCATGTCGTCCCGACCAAGCAACACATTGGCCGAATCGGGTGACCTATCGTGTCTGGTTTTCAGATCCAACATGGTATATATGCTTTCCGGACCGTGTTAGCCCGATCCATATTTCTCTGTATTGAGTCATGCTTTGGACCAATTAAATCTTGTTGTGTTTGTGACAGCCCATAAAGACCTGGCCCAACTCCATCTCAAATTAAGTGCCACAAACAGAGCACCACTAGGAGCGGACGGCATGTTTGACACTTGTATATATGATGGGCGTGGCAAATCTGGCTAGCAAGCATTTTGGGGAGGCACTCCCATGGTTAAGCCCGGGGACGTAGGAATGTAGGATTAGGTCGAATCTTGTCTCTGGTGTCCAAGATCATGTATGTCTCTGCTAAACATCATGAAGTACATGCAGCGTACATGACCATTGGGAATATATGCCTTACATGTGATGGAAGCAACTTTCAGGGGACGCAATTTTTTTTTTATTGTGTGGAGCTAAATTCGAAATCTATAAACTAGCTAGTCAGCGGAGCAAGCATCGATCTACAGCTACGAGCACAACACGTTGATATATTCGATTAGTAGACATGATTGTTGATGCGAATCAACGTGGTGGACCGCGGAAATGATGCATGCTTATCACCATATAGCATGATTTGTACATAATTGGTTTTGCATAGAATTGGTGCGAGTGCTGGGGTTTGGCTTTGCAAAACCGATCTCTCGGTGTTTTCAATAATACTAGTCCTACAAAATCATAGCTCACTATAGGAAAAGTCCACTGTGTCGAGTGTTGAAACTTGTATCGACGGCCAAGTAAAAACCATCGACACACAGTATGTACTCTCGACGGTCCGAACCATACCGTCGATAATAAGTGTGCAAAGTTCTTACTCTCGACGGCTACATACTGAACCGTCGAGTGTCCTACGCCATCTGCCAGGCCCAGTGGACTGCGTAAC
This sequence comes from Raddia distichophylla, assembly GCA_005191435.1. Lineage (NCBI taxonomy): Eukaryota > Viridiplantae > Streptophyta > Magnoliopsida > Poales > Poaceae > Raddia > Raddia distichophylla. Next base: position 1,074,495 of record SPJY01025704.1, on the reverse strand, counting down.
TTTGTTGCGATGGCCAACCGTTAGCCGTCGAGAGAGTGGAATTTTAATATTTATTTTTCTCCATATAAATTAGAGTATAATGGATTTTTATTTATTTAGAAGTAGAAAAATGTATTTAATGAATTTGTTTTTTCACATCTGTATTGAAATTTTAAATTTTATTTGATATTGAAATTTTTGCTTTGAAATATTTTGTGTAGTAACTAACGAAACATACGATACCGTATGATAACCTATAACTTATCCTGAGAACATCCCATTTAGTAGCATTCTTCGCATTAGATGCTATGAAATTTTTTATATATTATCACCGATTATGTTATTTGACAAATAAAAGTCAACGAAATGTACATAAACAACGACATTTTTTTGTATTCTTAAAAATTCAAATGTGTTGGGTTGACCGTCGGCTACAAAGGGTAAAACCATGGTGATAGTAAACTCTCTCGACAGCTTTGGAGGAAACGGTCACTTTATGAATTGATTGGAAATAAAATAGAGTACCATGGGCTCGATGCCACTTATCACAGAGTATTAATAGCAAGCATGCAAAAGATCATATCACATGTGGCTCTCATAACGACCCATTTGTGATAAGGCCATATATATAACATGGAGATCCCATAAAAAAATTGCTCGTGATCTTTTTTTTGTGAATAGCAATAGAATTTTCTTTATTTTATTGACCAATGGGTTACAATCTTAGGGAAAAAAATTGTTACAACGCAACACTTTCTGCTGAATCAATACCTAAAAGAAGCGGTACTAAGATCAACTTGCATTCCTCTTGCTTGGATAAAAAATTAATAACATATATTGTGCTATTGCGTGCTTGATAAGCATGCAATGGGCAAGACCCCTTGACGCGGGCGAGATGGCTGTTTATCGTCGGTGATGCCTTGATTGCTATCAGAGCCACTGCATATATGAGATCTATTCTCAATTCTAATTCATTGTTTGGATCAATAGAAATATACATGACACATCCCTTTTATAGGGACGGTAAGAGACTTAAACTTAAAAAAATAAATCTTAACTAATCTTATCTTTTAAACAAATCGATCTTATCTAATTCAACAACTAATCCCATGCTACAGTACCAACGTACTGTACCCGATGCCTAGTACATGCGGTACTGTTTAATTTATGGCGTATGCCAGCCCATAACAGGTGCAATGCTTACAGACATACTTTGCACGAAATTATGCACGAAACATCTCCCATAACCTCCTTAATCCTGGCGAGATATCTGGTATTAGAGGGGCGAGGATGCCGACGAGCTTGGGTCACCACTGTCACCGCCATCTGTCTCCTTTTTCTCTGTCACCTTGTCACCTCATATTATTCCCCCGCTATTGATTATGGCCTTCATTACTAGAATAATGGTACCGACGTATCGTATTCATCATTCATCATTGATACCATTACTGGGCAGCAATAGTTGGGAGCTACCGAGCCTGACCAACTAGTGACACTATCTCTTAACAGTTTTTTCATGAGAGTCGTTGTTGATGTAGCCAACATCCTAGGCCGTATTTATATTGTAGGTCATCACAAATGGTTTCTCAAAAAAATTAGGTCTCGGTGGTTTGCGAGCGGTGGGGCTGAAATCTCTTATGGCTCCATGCATGGCCATGAATCAGCACACAATTCACAGCCATCATAACGTCATCATATGACCAAAACAAGTAGACCACATCTACTACCGGACCGCATATTACGTATGCGATTAATCTAGATCGATAACTAAATAGGATGGCTCTGATACCACTGAAAAAAATGCGAGAATGCTACGCTAGCACAAAATCAAAATTTTACCACGGAAACCAAGGATACCATGCTAGTAAATGATCATAGATCTTGTTACCTTACGACGCGCAATGCAGCAGAAGACAAGTCGATGAATCCGGTCCAAACGATCTACGTGTAGTCGTACGGAAGTATTCGTTCACTCCAAGCCAAATGTCTCCTCCTCAATGGTCAGCGCCATCCCGTGACGCCTTCCCACTCCGTGGCCTCCGACGTCTTTGTCGGGCATCACGACAACCTTTGCGACGAGCTCTGCCTCATCGTGATTCACGATCTCCCCAAGTAGCATATCTTCAAACGGATACCCCGACCACATCTGGACTCTGTTTTCGACATTTTACCATTCATTGGAAAGCTAACGAGATAAGATTTACAACGGATTTAGTCTCATTCCGAAATTACTTCTGGATCAACGAGAATCAACGAATCAAGTCACATCCAGAATCTATTCACGAGCAAATTTTGTCTCCTTCTCAGGTTTACTTCGACTAGCACCACAAAATGTAGCACATCTACGGTATCCACAGTACAGGTAGAATCTGCCAACACGTGGTGTGCTAGCACCGGTGTGCCAACGAGCAAGACGGCGGGTGGGGTTTTGTGTGTAGGGGAAAGTGTCTCATCCTCCTTTATATAGCGCTCCATAGTGTGCCTCTATATTAAAGGCTTAATAGGATCTATAGCCCACGTCATACATGGTACATAATACCCACATGATATGTGGTTCACGCTATCTATTAGTCTACATCATATGTGTGTGTCCCCTCATTGCCATGCATAATCCCAACAACATCCAGGTGCCTCAACTCCCCCGTCACCTTCTTGAGCGATGCCGCCAAGCCATCGTTGCCTTCCAATGCGGTGAGGTAAGAGGGGCATGAGAGGTACGTAGGGCAGGGGATGGTGCATGGAGAGAGATTGTGAGAGAAAGAAGATGGTACATGGGCTCCACATTAAAAATAGTCTAAAAGAAAAGAAATTTCATATGGGTTATATGAAAAATTATCATAATTGGGGCCACGTGTAGTGACGTGGTAGCCACATCAGCAAACCGCTCTCACAGTATCACTTTGGATCTTCAATGAAATAAAAAATCAAACTTTACATATAGTAATGTCTTAGAAATCATGTACCTAAGCGAGAACTCGTACCAACAATAATATGATAATTTTTTATTTTTAATCTATTTTAAAAATAATATGATAATATATGCTGATACATTGCATGAATGACAATCAAACAACAATTCAATTTTTTACAGATGAGAGTACGAGACACAACAAGATACGTCACATGATCGAAGGGAGTGGTGGAAGCTTGGAAGGAGCGGTTGAAGCGGTTGTAGCATCTCAGTGCGTCATGGCCTTTCTTTGCACGGATCTGGCACACACGACCACGTTCTTGACCGCCTCCGTCATGGCCACCTCGATCTTCCATAACCACGTCCAGGGTTTCCGCGACCACCCGGGACTACATTATTCGCAGAGGAAACAGCATGAGAGATCGATCACAAAGAGAGACGCCATCTGAGAGCGTTGTCACCGTGACGTAGTCACCATCAAGACCCGCCAGGACGTAGGAGGAGACGATTTCATCTCGATTCTTCACGGAGAGGATGATTAATGGAGGAGGCCACACCGGAGTCGTCCCCGTGCGGCGGCGGCGGTGGCGTTGGCGGCGGCGGCGGCGGCGGCTCCGGTTCCTCATCTACTGAACGCTGGTTCGGTGGTGGGGAGCGGGTGCAGCAGGAGCAGCCGTCGCAGGTGAAGCAGGTCATGAGGTCCTTGCGGTTGCAGTCGCAGGACAAGACCGCAGCGCACGCCGCGAAGCAGCGCACGCCCTTGTCTTTGAAGATGGACACCGGGGTGCATAGGCAGATTCCCATATTGACGTTGGTGTGGGCGTGTGGCCGCCTCTCCCTCCCCATGCCTCGTTTATATGTGTGTGCGCAATATGTTCGTGCTTAATTAGCAGCAAGTTAAAATTGAGTGTGTTTGCTTTCTCACGTATAGCATTTGAAGGGTAATAATTTTGTACCAGCCATGCTTTAATTTATGTAGTCGTTAATTAGTGCTGGCTGGCGCTCTCTCCTTAGTTCCTCGTGATGATATTATTGTATTTGTTGGAGCCCACTGCGATCCTGCCATCTCATGGCTCGCGGGCCCAGGTCCCCACATGAATTAACCCAACTGGAAGCACAACCCAGATCCTGACCCAACTCAGCACAAAAGACTAGCCTGATGGAAGAGGGGTGCCTCCATCTTTTAAGTTGTGCTCCACCATCACCAATAACCGATGTGGGACTAAACCTAACAATTTCCCCCAACACACATCGGACCATCTGTTCTACACCGTGCGATCTTATGGAGACGCTCCGGGTTACTGACCATGACTCTGATACCACTTGTTGGAGCCCGCTGCGATCCTGCCATCTCATGGCCCGCCAGTGATCCGGCTCCCCCCGAGACCAACACCTGGTCTCAGGCCTAGGCCCCCACATGTATTGGCCCAACTGGAAGCACAACCCAGGTCCTGGCCCAACTCCGCTATCACCAATAACCAATGTGGGACTAAACCCAACAGTGTTAAATTCGATCTCTACCTAACTGTCCATGTAAAAGCATATTGTGGTAGATGCTCCTCTCCTTCCTCTTTCTCACTCGCGGCTAAATTTTCTAGTTTGTGGAGCAGGTTAGCTCGGCATCTATCTGGTCGTCAATGATCAGCTCGATCAGAAATTATAAAATGCAAAGAAGAAAAAAATTGAAAGCGATCGACAGCAGCAGGTGTGCAACAAGCAAAGAACAACCAAAACAGTACAATGGAAAATATATCGACTCACTAGAGAAAAGTTTCGAATTTTATGTCGTCTCGAGGGGCTTAATTTGGGCTTTACTTTGCTCGCTTGCATAAGCGAATCACATGAACATTCGCGGCCACCGCCACCTCCGAGAAATTTTTTTATGTATTTATTTTTATTTTTTTATGTAAAATGGTATCCCGATTTCGATTTTAGACACAAATAGGCTCCGGTCGTTCCGTGAAATCGCGACCAGGTACCTGTCGGATTTTGAATAAACAACCGGGCTGTAGAACCCAAGCACGGAGGGGAGAGGTGTCGCCGGCCTCCTGTCGAGCTTTAGAAGCACGACAGGTTCCTATCGCGTGCTACGAGGACAATAGAAACCAGTCGTGGTTCCAAAGCGCGATTAGTTAATATTTTTGCATATTTGTTTATATGGGGTGGTATTATTACCTAAGGTATAGATATAGATATAGATATATTTGTGTATATGCACCACGGGAATCGCTGAAATTCTCGACGGCTAAAGCCGTCGAGAAAGATAGGAAAACCGTCGAGACAGATCCGTCTCGACGGCCAGCCGTCGAGATTTGGCCGTCGAGAAAGCACGGTTGAGACAGATCGTCTTTCATCACTGCGCATAGGCGTGCCATGGTAACTGTCGTAATGTCTCAGGTACAAGTTCACAACGGATAGGGACATAAACGTGCCAGTAGCAGTACAAAGATGACACAAAGATGGTACATACAAAATCATTGTCGTGGCTCGACGGGCACCTATTTGTGTCTAAAATCGAAATCGGGATACAATTTTGAATAAAAGAATAAAAATAAATACATAACAATAAAAAATTCCCACCTCCGACAACCACAGCCGCCTCTACCGATGAGCGCAACGTACGGCCCATTGGGCCCTTCTCACCTTGATGGGCTAGGGGCATGGAAATCGTCGCCAATACCTTAACTCGGTCAGCTCCTTTGTGTCAGCCATTCATCATAAACAACTTAACGGGGTTGGATCCAAGTGGCCTCCGCTGACCGTGTAACCGCCGGTGCCTCTTCGATGGCTGCTCCATATACCAGCCGGGCCATTGTGGTCGTTGACAAAGTTGGCCACCTGGCTACCAGATGTGTCAACTCCCTCTACCTAAGAATTATTGTTGAGACGGCTGAACCTGAACCCTTCATACAAACATTAGCTTGTTAGTAAATTAATGCTATGCATCAAAATTAAGTATTACAACATGATTTGAACTGCAATGACTTATCATCTCAATTACAAACTGGAAGTCACCCAGTGGCCGAGGTGGGCCCAACCAATCACCTGGTGAGAGAGTCAGGCCACCGTAGAGACCTTGTTGGGGAGGCATTGCACCGTAGGGGGGCATGTACACCCGGTGGGTGTCTTGTAGTAGCCCTAGTAGGGAGGCAGTGTCCCGCATCCACTATGATACAGTGGTGGACCGTACGCCATAGAAGCTTTGACCAAAGCATTCCCATTTTGCAACTCGGTATCAGATACTCTCGACCGTCTGAGACTAACTGACGTTGTTACTTTCTAGCTGACCGGGTGACTAGGAGTTCAGAAGTCTTGACAACTTCATTTGTATCCGTCGAGATAGATGCATGAGTAAAGATATACTCGACAGTTTTATGGTGGCCGTCGAAAGTATCTATGTCTTGCTCGACGATTTGTTCTAACCATCGAAAGATCCTGACACTCGAATCTACAATCATTTCTATAGCGAGCTATTCCATTAAAAAATTCTCTATATGATATCTACAAAAAAATGTCTTGGAGGACAACCATGCTACCCAGCACCACGAGGCGGTACTTTACGCTTACAACGTTTGTCTTCTTCGTTCATAATTGTGTTGCACATTTCAAAACGTAGATCGCGGCCTCTTCCGGTTAAAATAATAATTTTGTGCGCGAAGCATCGTGTAGTGGTCACGCTCGATGCCTGTTCCAATGTGACGTGTATGGCACACGCGGCAGCCGTACGGCACAATCGCACAACTCGAAAAATAGGAGGGCGTAGACTCGACGGTCTGGCTCTCGAATCCGCAGTTTCCTTTGGCTATATACGATTGAGTTTACTAAAAATAATCAACGGTAAGATCTTGCATATGGCGAGCCATGTAGATATATGCTTTTTCGACGGCATGCATGGTTCAAACATGGTTCTTTTCAATTTAAACTATTAAATTTTGCTTCATTAAAACGCTACACTAAGCTAAAGGCCTTGTACATTTCAACTTAACGTATGGTATTGTTTCAGTAAAATTTAAAAGTCCTTAAAAAGATGTTTAAATATTATAAAAAATAATAATAAATAGTTTTGAGATCTTTAAGAGGAATACTAAAAATCCAAAAAAATCATTACAAATTATTACACCAAATAGGCTAGATAATAATAAATAAATTTTAGTGAAACGCTACGTTACACTAAGCTGAAATGTAAGATCGAAATGTACCATCTTTTAATATCATAAAGCGTACTGCAATAGGCAGTGGACGTCCAAGGTACCAAAAAAAAACATTTCATCTGGTTATCAAGCATTCAACCTGAAAACCTATCAAGCCTTGTTTGGCACAAGAATATAAAGATTTCGCATCAATATAATAGTAATTTCATTTCATTTTTAAACTGAGATACAGATCAATCTGACATACATAGCACGAATATCTGACCAAAGGGATCAAAAGCCGTGAGACCAGAGGGAGCATACACACCCACTACATAACAAGAAAAGGCATACGCTAGACAATATACAGCCAAATTATGATACCAGCTACCCGATTAATTGAAAGGAAAAAACACAAACTACAGAGCTTAAAAACAAGATGGCAATCCACAGCTCTACAATGTCTCTAACTGTATACATGCCGACGAAATCCGAACACGTAAAGTCAGGAAAGTTCAAGTATTTGCAATACCACCAGTCCAGTCTCACGGTTCATATTCATCTACCAGATCCCATGATGTCTAGACAGGGCTAGACTCTCTTAGCGTGTCTCTTAAGGCCATCCCACCATGGCCATGCGCTTCAGGAACATTGACGGTTTCAATCTCTGTCGGTCGCACGCTGTAGGAGTTTCCACTGCCTGCCTCAGCTAGCTGAAGGGTGTATGCATGAGGCCAGAAAGCTGTGAAGGAAACATTACTCATTTCTACGATACAATGAATAGAAATTTGAAAGAAAAAAAAACTCAGTGGGGAAGGAGATACCATTGGCATCATAAGGATATGGGAAAAATTGCAGATAACAAAATGAAGCAACTGTAAGACCTGCAAAGGGGTCAGACCACAATAAGCAAAAAAATTCAAGTCATCTTACATGTATTCATAGAACTATTAAAATAACAAACCTAGAATAGCCCCTGCAAATACATCTTGCCAGTGATGCCAGTAGTCATCAACTCGAGAAACAGCCACGAGCGCAGCGGTAAGTAGAGGCAGAAAAATTATACACAGCTTTGCAACATGGCCTCTACGATCAAAAACTGTGATTTTTCCAGCCAAGTACCATGCAAGGAAGCCTAGACCAGCAAAAGACCCTGAAGTAGTTTATCAAAAAGGTTAAAAAAACACAAAAGTCAGATGATCAAACAACAAGACCATATGAAAACTAACATAAAAGTCCTAAAAATGCTGAAGAACCAGAAGGCCATGGCTTATTATGATCACTGGGAAACCAAGAGAACAATGTCGATGATCGAAGATGCAAGGTAGTGACTAGTGAAGTGATAAAAAAGGGTAATTAATATACTTCATACATAAGAAAATATAAAAAATTCCTCAACTCCATGCGCATCAAAGTTCCTCAAATATAATCCAGATTGATATTATCTTGCCCTGAAAATTTACTGTTTTTTAGAAATGTGATCAGTTCTGACATTTCAATTAACCTTACGAGCCATGCAGACACCTAGCGCAGGGTATGCCTCCACTTTTGACTGCACTGTTGAGACAAGGCTAACATTGATAGACCATAAGGTATTAACTCCGTATCATGGCAGGCACTACCTACCATACCAATTGCTCCTACACCAATCAGCAGCAAAGCCTCTGCATTGGTAGGCCCTTGTCCTCATACAACAACACCACTTTCATGCCTGCCACATCCTGGCTTCCTGTCACCGTTGCACAAAAGTAACTGCTGCATCGTGATGTCCAAAATTGAGGCCTTTCCAACACTTCTCAGCTCCTGGTGCCTATTCACATCCTTGCCACTAAACCACTTACAGCAAACTACCTACTCAAGTAACTCAACCACACCAAACCACTGCAGCTAACCATCACTTGCTCAGTTGCTCAGAGTTAGAGCTGCTAACCATCACTTGCTCAGCGCTCGAGTCAGTGCTGCCAGTCCACCCAGTGTCAAAATGATTGAATTCTACAACGACATTTTAGTGTTACTATCATTTTTAGGTATATAAACGATTAAATGTATAGAAGCTCTTTATTCATGTCGTGCACAATGGGGCTCTCAATCATGCCTCAGGCATATTCCTAACCTCTGTGAGATGATTTATGAATAGCTGGTAAAGAAATGAACAAAACAAATATTTATCACAGGAAACATAAGGTATTAAGAATTTGTCAATACGTACATGAGGTGTGCCCACTTGGAAAGCTCTTGTGACCTTCTTTGATGACAGATTTCTCTCCATGGCATAAAACACCAGTAGTGACATTATCATAAACCTGAACAAGAGGCCATCAATGAGTTTTGGTCTTTTTAGACTCAATAAAGGGTAAAAATACTTGAACTGGAAAAGGTCAGCATTTAACACAAATGAACGTGCTACCGGAGCGGCAGATATGAAGGTTTAGTTTATAAATCTTACATCCTTCCCATCAGGGAAACACCGCCAGAAGAAATCTGGGCGTGGGCGGCCCACACCATCCTTAATAGCATCAGTAATCACTGCTGTTATGAGCACCGAATATAGAATCCCTACATAATTCCATTTGTCGTTATTATTTCTTTTATATATCAAATCGACATATTAATAGGATGGATAATATGTAAAATACCCAGTATGCCATGGTGCAAATCGTAGAAATTTGTCTTTTTGAAGTAAATTCCACCAAAGATGACACAAGGTAATACTATTCCAATGAGCTGCAAATCAGAAAATAGTCACCAAACTGGAAAGGCATTTGTTGAATTGCACAAAAAAATGTAAAAGGCCAAGACATATTCAAAATTAGGGGCACAAGAACACACCGGAACACCCCAAAAGGGCACTGTATTGCCCTTCAATGGATATCTCAAGTCAGTCATCATGTCCTTCCCAACAAAACGGTGAAAAGGCTCAATTATATTCAATAGTCCATCTATAACAGCAAGGAGGAGAAGTATAATCCAGTCGTACATATGGAATCTTGCCACTTTGGTTCCATGCGATTTTATAGTATAACACCCTAACTGGATATCTGCCATTGTATCCTATTAATAACAAAAGGAGCAGGTCAACAAAATGATTGAGTAATTCATAACAACTGGAACAGCTTCAGAAATGATTCAGCTATCATAAAATTAAAGATAGTGAATTCAAATAAAAAAGTATTAAAACACACTTGCCACAGTTCCGAACAAAGATACTATTATTGACCTTCACTGGCTTTTATTGAGGGTGTAATTGTGTAAGTCCGCCAGATTCAACATATACCATGGATACTTGGTAGTTTTTATTAATATTTCTACAGCCTTGTATTTCCCTAGTTTATGCTTTGCATAGCATTAGTACAGTCCCACAATATTTCAAGCTTCAATTGAAGATGATAAGGAGTAAGAGCAATATTTTCATTTTTCAAGCATTATAACTTTATATGGAAGTAGTATAACAGTATATAACAAGCTATTTCGTACGCTATTTACATGGACCCAGTTATTGATGTATAATGGTATATCACTGTACTAGTGAATAGAACTGAATGTTCTTTTTTAAAAAAATAAATAACAGCATGAGGCTATAAGCATTCCCAAAAAAAAAGTTGTCAATGTTCAAGGCATCCAAGGAAACTTCAAACATTTGGCAGGGAATTATTGGATCCATGTCAATAACCTATCAATGATGATAACGCCTAGGACTGGCATTAGCATACAAACTTTTCAATTTTCATTGGTGAATAGAAATCAAAGTATGATGGCCCAGAGCTGAAGATAGCATAAATATTCTGGACCAAGTCAAATTCCAATTAGGAAAACCACTACCGGGTATGAAAGTAGCCACGGACGAAGCTACAGACTATGGTGACCCCCTAAGCGCTGGCTAGGGCGACTCAGGGCCTCAGGGGGCAATCCGTCCCCACTGCTAACAGCCTCCCTTGCCGCCATTGTCAGTTTGTCACTGGTGCGGCGACGGTGGCGAGCCCTCCTCCCCCTTCATTTTCCCCTTCCTTTCCCTCTTCCACTCCTCTCTCTTGTCTGGTGGCCAAATCTTTGGTGTGGTGCTAAGGTGTGAGGCTATGGGGTGTCATAGCTCGTGGTGTGGAGGCCACGCTGCGATGGTGGACAAGCAGCGGTTGGTGTGAGATGCCAGCGGAAGCCTCCTTTCTTCCTTGTGCTTTTTCCCTCTTCTTTCCCTTCCCTAGCCACCTAGATCTGGTATGTGACAGCAAGGGCATGTGGTTGGTGACTTGGGGAGCTCAGGAGGCATTAGATCCAACCACATTGGTGCAATGGAGGCCAGATTTGCGGCAAGCGACCAGAGCTTGTCGAGGTCTGGGCAAGTCGAGATCCAGTGAGGACGCAGCTTGGGTGGCATGTTAGCCGCTGATTGTGGCCACCCCAAGCATGGGGCATCCTCAACAGCTAGGACGAGGCCTTCATATTCAGCCACCCAAAGCACGAGGGTGAGCTCAGTCTGAGATGAGCAATATTCCACTATAGAAGCTAGCTTTGGTGAGGTTGATCATGGGGCTAGCAGCGGTGGCAGCCAACGCCGACCGATCGTCTCAGGTTGCGACGGGCATCAACATAACGCTTCATGTGGCAATGGCAGTTGGCACCTCAATTGTGCATCTCGCATGGCAGTGGCAGCCAGCGCCTCAATCGTGCATTCCGAGTGGCGATGGTGACCAATGCCTTGACCAGACATCTTACACAGCGACGGCAACCGATGCATTTTCTTGAGCAATGTGTTCATTGTGACGCGATCGGCAGCGATGGTGGCCGATATCTTGGTTGTGCATCTATGCGACATTGATGGATGTTGTCCTTCTCATTCTGGCGTCTTGCCGAGCATCCCGTGTGGTGGTGGTAGCTGATGACTAGGCAATGGTGAAACATAGCATTTTGGCTAGCCATCCAGCATAATGGTATTGGTGTCTGACGGCTCAGCCAACAGTTGTGGTTCATCCCATATGAAGGTAACAACTGATGTCTACTTTTGTTGTCTTGGCAGCAGTGGCGATGGGGGCAGCTAAGTTTAGCGTGCCTTGTCGACAGCTTTGCCTAGCTTCTCTAGCACAGTGGATAGTTGTACGTATGTTGGCGCTGTCGGCGGTGCTGGCAATTAACAACGTCTTACACGGCCTACTAATTCGTAGTTGGCAAGGATGGTGGCAAGCGTTGTGGTCGAGCATCCCACACAATAGTGACGGTTGACCTCTTTTTTCCTCTTCTAGCGTTTTTGGCTGAGCATCCCAAGTGGCAGTAGAGGCAGCCGACTAGGTCCTGCCCCGCAATGCAGCCAGCAGTTTTGGCGACTAGGCCGTGCATCCTACGTGACAATGGTAACTAGTTTCTCAGCCATGCGCCTGACAAAGTGCCCGCCGGTGGCGGCGATAGGTCAGGTTGCATCGCGGTGCTGTGTGGCCGGTAGTTTGGTCGGGTCAAGTCGTGATCCCTCTCCCTCCCTCCCTCCTCCCTCTCCCCTTGTATTCCCATTTTCTCTCTGCCTATTTTCCGGTTCTCTCCTTGAATGGAATGGCAGAACTAGTGCCCTTTGCATTCAGAAAAGAAAAGAAACCATTACCCAAAAGGGCCACCATCAATATAATTTATCAGAGCATAGTTTATCATTTTCTTTCTGGTGGACAAATGTCCTAGTTACAACTAACATATCACAGTTCACTAAGGTGACCACGAAGATAATGGAAACTTTAATTTCCGAGGGAAAGCTAATATGATGTTAAAAAGCAAATAAGATTGGTAGAAGCTTTTCTGTTCTCATGAGGTTCATCAACTCCAATTAGGACAATTAACGCAAATAAGATTGGTAGTCGTAGAAGCTTTTCTGCTCACTAGATCACTAGACCACATAACCAACATATAATTTTTTTTCAAGTTCCCAACAACTCATTAGGTGCACCAAAAAGTAACCCAACTCCAGTCAGCCACAGGACGCTGGGACATATAAATATAGCCACAGATTATATGAACTTCTATGCAGATAATTAGCCCATGATTCTTCGAATCAATAAGGAACTCATGAGACCAGATTCAAAGTAATATGCTAAGTTCAGATTCAAACTACATAACTGTCAAATAATCTGTAAAATTGGATATTCCACTCGACTGAATGACTGACAGAACCAAAAAAGGCAGGGAAACTTCAGAAGAATGCCAGTAGCACTAACTATTTTCAGGTCCTCATCAAATTGTTGCCAGTAAGCAACAAATTGCTTCCAGTTATAAGGCTATTACAATAATCGGTTTGTAAATAGTTTCCTATAACAAGTTTTGTCCGATAACCAACTCAATTTGTATCACAAAGAAGTAGAAAGGCAATTATTTGCCCCCTAGTGTACCTAGATGCTCAACCATAGTATGACAAGCAGGATGAGTAAAAGGTAATGAACACTAGGGAGTTAACACTGTATGGACCTGCAGCTCTGACCAAAGAAAAGAACTGACAGGAAAGAGAAGCATTGGTAAATATATATTTTTTGATTTTTTTTTTTGAAACAAAATAGATGTTTTGATTTAAGCGCAGGAAGTTAGTCAGGAATCATTATGTCACTTCAAAGTTGACTGACTTATCTTATTCGAGGAAGGAGAGCTGGAATATGAAAATGCAACCAACAATAAATTTAACAGCCATCAACCAAGGATGACATTGATCACATGCTGAGAATTTTAATCAATAGTAGTCAGCATCCGCCAGCAGTGATTTCTTCATTTTCATTCACCACTTCGGCAAAAGAACTCATAATGTAAATTTACTGTGGAAAAGTCAGTGATATAGTAGCATGTGCAATGTTATTAGGCAGGCACAAACAATGCACTATGTTTTTTTTCAACCAAAAAGAAACTAATGAGAACTTGAAAGTAGTCAAGATTGCCAGTTTGTATGGCTGACACCAGCTATCAGTTGCCATAAAGATATTTAAGATTGCCAGTAGGTTTAGTTGTTTGCCCACTTGACTCGGGGGCAGTTTTAACAAGCGACATGGTACAATAAATAAATATATTGCAAACGATCATATGTAGTTATGCGATGAGTAATAAGAACCTAGTTGAACCATGGAGTAATAAGAACCTAGTTGAACCATGGACGAGATTCGCAAGGCACCACACAGCAAACAAAACGAGCAACTAACTAAACAGTAACAAACTGAACAGGAGAATGAACAAATTGGATCTAATTGCAAACTCAAAACGAGAAGAAAAAAATTAATAAACCATCTAATTAGGCTAAGGGCTCCACAAACAAAAGAAGAAATAAATCAAATTAGGATAGATCTCTGATCCATGTTAAAAGGAAAAACTTGGGTGTGTAAACAGTAGCAACAAATTTGTGAGGGATAGGAATGGCTAGACGGGGGGAAAATAGTTGATATGAAGGATTTCTAATTTCTTTTACAAAAAAAAATTGCAATCAATAATGAGAACCTAAATGAACCATGGAGTAATGGACGAGATTCGTAAGGCAAAAAACAAACAAGGAACTAACTGAACACAGAAAACGAACATGGAACTAACTGAACAAGGAGAAAGAACAATCTGGTCCAGCGCCCAGGCAGGGGAGGCAGCTGCCCGGGCTCCCATGGATATGCAAGGGGTACCTGCTAGGTGCTGCGGTCGCCGGAGACCTAATGGAGGGGAAGCCCACTGCTGCATAGTCCGGAGGGTGGAACGGCGGCACCGCTGTGGGCAAGGAGAGGAGGATATACCGGTGGTGGCGCACGGAAGGCCGGCCTAGGATCAGCACTCAGCCAGGGAGGCGGGGAGCGGGCGGCGAAAGCAGAGGGCGCGGGGGGGAGGTCACAGCTCGCAAATCGCCCCTACATTTGCGCCATTTCTCCTCATCCTCTGGGTTCTTTCGATATTTCTTTTCCTAAGCAACTCCTTTTCAAGTAGTATCAACTGCTAGCAAAAACTTCGGTCCAGTCCGGTCGGGTCCGGTCGGTTTTTTTTGGAAAAATTGGGTGTGTTAATTAATTCGTCGCATGAAACATGAAATTTGATAACCTTTTGACACATAGCATCAAACAAGTGGATTTCTTTGCCCAATAACATTTGCATCTTTTTTCGTTCTTTTCTCCCTCTCCATTTCCCCGTCCTTTCTCCATTTTCCCTTGATCTTCTACATCACCGGCAGCCTTCCACACAAATGGCGATGGTGGCATCGAGACGGCAAGACTCACGCGAAGGGTACGTCGGTAAAGGCGGAGGCTCGGGGGATGGCGACCATTGTGACGGCGAGAGGACAGTGTCAGCGGAGATGGGAATGACCGCATTAGCGGCGGCAATGACCATAAAAACGCGAGGATGGCGTCGATGGAGCCGAGGACAACCGCATTGGTGGCGGCGGCGGCTGCAACGACATCAGTGGAGACAGTTAACGCAACATGGGATGGCGTTGGCGTAGGTGGGGACGGCGCGAGGTGGACGAGGCAGTGGAGAAGAAGTAAGCAAGGAGGGAAAAAAGACAAACAAAAGGCTAACGGGTGGGGCCGTGTCTAGGAAAATAGAGGAAAATGGAGGAGAAAATGAAAAAGAATAAAATATTCTGAGGACGACATGAATGGAAGAAATTCGCAACACTAATGTCATATGGCAAAAGGCGCATGAAAATAATACCCACTCCGTTCTGAAATATAAGGTATTTTGACTTCACAAAAGTTTTCGAAGTTGGATTTTGACTGTTACATTTCTCTATTATATATTATGAATTGCTACAATATAATATTGTATCAAAAGCACGTTGAAATATGAACGATTTCGTATAACTTTGGTACGAACATTGCATATTATTTGACTTATTTATGGTTATAATTTACTAAATTTGATTTTCTAAAGTCAAAATACGTCTTATATTTTGTAACGGAGAGAGCATTATTTGTGACAAGGCCGTCCTATTTAGTGTTACTTACCCAATTTTCCCAATTTTTTCCTTGCTTGGCTCCCTATTTTGGCCCCCTCCACACAGCACCGCGCACGTGGGTGGCCTCCAGATGTTCTCTCTGTTTTTTTTTGCCGACTAGAGTGCGCAAGTGTAGAATCTCTTTGCCTTTTGCATTAGAGCATTTCTAATAGAAAATTTTATGTGACCCAACACTATTCTCTTAAGGTCAATGTCCGAACAGCAAAAAATTATGGTCGTCGCTCGTTGTGACCGCGTCCTCTCCACCCTCTATCCCTTGCCATCTCTTATGGATCTTGTATCCTCGTATTTCTTTATCTCAATATTTCTCATTTCTACTCTCTCTCTCTCTCTCCATAACCTCGTATAGTGATCGTAGCAACCGGATTCGATGAGCATAACCGGAGGGGACCTCATGATGATCTCACTATTTCTCTATGATGTTCTCAGGTCTAAGAATCATGCAGGCATACCACTCAAGACAACAATCTGATGTCACTTTTAAGATAACAATTTTAGGAGTGTCCCGAAGTAGGTCAATTCAACTATCCATATTCTATAACGTGTGCACATTATTGGTTTGATATCTTTATATTTATGTTATGTGAAACAGTACCATCAATCAATACATATGCTAATTAAATCATTACCATTACTCGTAATGATATGGATCAGGAATCATTGAGAATAATATCACATAGATAATTATGTTTCATAATCAAATTATACATGATAAACAAAGTCATGACATTTATTCAGGAAACCAATAATCATGGTTATAAAAAATTACATGAATAAAGATGTATTACAATCATCTCATATGATTGATGTAGGGCATATTCCTATCAGAAGGGTCTAGAGATATCTATCCTGTTATTGAGGACGAGCAAATCCCATCATGATCGATCACACCCCTACGACATGCTTCATGGTATACCTAATAGTTACTATTATAACTACCCTATTACAGTGTAGCGTTTGATAACATCAAACTATACAACTCCACAAGCTCGGAGTTCATGACGATCTTAGGTCGAAGAACCATACAGGTGTACCACTCGAGACTAAAAGATGATGGCACTATTAAGATAACAATCTCAGCAGTGTCTCGAATTGGGTCTATCCATCCATATTCTCTAACACGTGTCCGCATTATTGATTTGACATCTCTGTATCTATGGTATGCGAAATATTACCATCAACCAATACATGTGCTAGTCAAATCATTTATGCTCCTCATAATAATACGGAGTAGGTATAGTTTAGAACAATATCACCATAACATTGTGTTTTACAACCAAGATGTACTTGATGAACAAAGTCCTGACATTAATTCATGAAACTAATAAGCAATGTTATCATAAGTACATAAACAAAGACATAATGCAGTTATCATATGATTGTCTCAAAGTCACATTCTCGTCAACAAAGAAGTTATACAATTATTATATGATTGCCTCTAGGGAATATCCTTCGGTTACAACCTAGTCTACCTAGTCTACAACTCATCATACATCCCAACTATCTCGTGGTCTAACCCAAGCAACTCACCAATCCCTGTTAACTACCAACCTGCTGATCCACCGCCCAACTCATCCCACGTCCCATCCACTAACCCTAACTATCCCAGCCACCCAACACTACAGATTCATCCCATATCCCCAATGGGCTAGCAATGATGCATCCCTCTAATTTCTCGATGACACACTCACACTACCCATCTCTCTCTCTCTCTCTCTCAACGGCCTAACATTGACTCTCCTCCCCCATTGCCAATGTGACACCTTTTTTAGCTCTCCATCGATGTCATACAACCTTCTTCCCTTCCCTTGACTTTGCACCACACTCCAAGATTTGTTCCAAACTCATCAGTCGTAACAACAACCACTAGATTTGGTCAGACACCAACCCCCTCTTTCTACCAATGTGACAACATGCTCTCGAGCAAGGTCAGTGAAAATGGGCTCACGAAAGGCATAAGAACTTGCAGAAGGTCGTCTCCCTTTGTCTCCCAAACAGTTGTCTTACTCTCTCCGATGAATTAGCCCATAAGCCTCACGAGCTAGCTTGGGCTTTTATCGAACTTGAGACAGGCACTAGCAGATTATACAAATGAGCCAAGCCAATTCCTTAGCAAAACAAACGTGGGAAAGCTTAGCTAGGCTGACTCAATCAACCATCGATACACACCTGACCACAATATTGAGAAAAATTTGGCGAGAGGTGGTTGTGTTGATCCACTCCCTCGCTTTCCTCCAATGCGTTGTGGAACGTTGCTTTTTCCCATGGTAGCTCTTATTTGCCTCAACTCTACCGCCAACTTCACTATAGGCTTGCCGACCTAGGGCTATATATGCCTGGTCCACATTGATAGCAACCGCACTAAGAAGGTGGGCTGACCTTGTCATGGTACTAGGAAAAGAGGGATTTTATTGGAAATGGATCGAGGGCACTCGAGGCCAATGTTCGAGTAGTGATAAATGCAATGAGACAACAGTTATATGGGAGGTAAGACTCAGGATTTGTTAAGGGCTTAGGTTCATTATCAGAATTGGGATGACTCAAGAGAGAGGAGGATTAGGGTGATTTATATCCTATTTAGTTATGTTGTTACCTACTTATTTGCATATCTTCTAAACTTTGAAAGCTTTCCAAGGTGGCCTCAAGAGTCAAGTCTAACCTATTTGAATTGTTTTCTAAGCTTTGGGACACTCCTTCGAGATAAGAAAAGTTGGATGAAAAAACCCAACACATATATATTTCAAAAATTGAGATAAGTAGATAAGATCTAATTAAAGATCACCTCCTTTATAGGTTGTGCTCAACTTGAGCACAAGTGTTAGGTTAGGGTCGTCGAGAGTTTCTGAAGCGTAGGTTATAGGGTTTTCTTACACGAGAGCACACCCTAGTAGACCATAGGAAGATTTGTGTGCTAGGCAGTCTAGGCTTGTTGGCTCAACAAGACCTACTCAGGTAGATCATAGAGGTCGAGCTTTTAGGGAAGCCCTAGTCACGTGGTTCAATTTTATAGACTCTTTACAACTTTTCTTTCTCAAGTATTCATGGTTTTCTTCATGTTGTTAATTTGTTTTGTTGGCTACAATGCCATCATTTTATTGGCCTAATAAGGATTCCATAATACACTTACACCGCTTAACCGTAAAAATTGTTTATTTTGTATTCTAAACTAAAAAATCAGTTACTTAACAAAGGTTCAAGAACTCGCTACTCGGTACTGACTCGATGTGGTACTGAGTAGCGAGTACTCGGATTACTCGGGAGTACTAAGAAATTACTCAGTACCAATTACTCGAAAAATTAATATAGGATTAGTAGACATATATCGACGTAATGATGACGTATCTTCTTTCATATGACTTAATGATACTTGTAAATCTACATGTATGAACTATTAACACAAAGTAGAGTGCACGTTACGACTTACGACATATCGCAACTCGCAAGTTCGCAACATATGACATATCGCAACTCGCAAGTTCGCAACATATGATATGATCATATGAATACATGATAGGTAATACACTAAAACATCATAAAATGTCCGCAAATCATAACCAACAAGCACTCAAAAGTTTTACTCGGTTTTTACTCGGCCGTTTCTCGGTTTTTACTCGGTTTTTGACCGATTACTCGGTCTGACCGAGTTGGCCCTTCTCGACTCGGTGGGGGCGGCGAGTAGCGATTACTCGGCGAGTAATCGCCGAGTAATACCGATTTTTAGAACCTTGTACTTAACACATCATCTATCAATATCAAGCCACTAACACGCGTGGATAGTTTGAATTGGTGGTATGCTGTTGTGTACTCCCTCCGGTTCCTAAATATGATGTTTTGAACATTGGCATGATTTTTGAAACGCGTCTTTGGCTGCTAATTATCATTGCAATTTATGTATAAAATTAAAAAATATATTATAGAAGTGCTTTTGAGAGGAATTTAAATGTATTATTTCCATGTGCCTTCTCCGGGATTAGGAATGGCAATCGGACGGGTATCTCCGGGTATACCTTTGACATACCCGAACCCGAAAATAAACCCATACCCGAACCCAAAAGCACTGATGGGTATAAACCCGCACCCATACCTAAATCCGACGGGTACCCGATACCCGATGGGTACCCATACCCGAAAAGTATACCATGCTAAAATAAAATAAAATATACATTCAGAGGAACATAGAGGAGGCGAGAAGGAGGAGAGAGAGAGAGTGCGAGGGGGGCGCGGACCGACGGCTGGCGGCCGGCTGGACGGAGGCGCCGAGGCGGGACGGCGCCGGGGCGTGCGTGGGTGCGGGCGGCGGCTGGACGGAGGCGTCGAGGAGGAAGACGCCGGGGCGTGCAGGAGGAGTGGGCCGGCGGCCGGCAGCTCGACGGAGGCGTCGAGGCGGGACGGCGCCGGGGCGGGGAAGTGGAAGCGGCGGCGGCGGCGGGTGGAGGCGGAGATGTGGGCCAGCGGCGCGGCGGCCGGGGAAGTGGAGGCGGAGGGGTGGAGTCAATGGCGGCGGCGGCCGTCGGGAGGTCCGGGGAACAGAGAGGAGCGAGAGGGAGGAGAGAGAGAGAGCGGGAGGTTAGGGTGTTAGGGTTCGGGTCATCGGGTGTGCCTTGGCCGGCCGCGGCTGGAAATGTGGGGATTGGGGAGGGGGCGGGGGAGAAAAGAAGAGGCTGTGGTGTTGGCCCGCATGGGCCGTGGGACAGTGAAGACAGGCTGTGACACTGTGACATGTGTTTATATAGCCCACCTCTTAGAATTTGGGTTGGTAACCCGTGGGTACAAAATTGTACTTATATCTGAACCCAATCTATTCGGGTACTCGAACCTGAAAAATCCATGGTATAGGTTGTAACCTAAATCCATGCCCATCTGATCAGATAACCATGGGTATTCATACCCATAGGTTTTTCTGTCATCCCTACTCCTTTCGGTCCGCATCACCCTCCTTCCATCTCCTTGAATTTTTCTTTTTTCTCAACTTGGTTCTCGAGAAAATCTGCATAAGAAGCTTGTTTTCCTAAAGAAAGAACATCATGCCAATTGCTTCAAACATATTAATATACCATTTTTAGGGACTTTCATTTTCCCCAATCTTAAATTTAAAATCTTGACCATGCTATTTTGGCTGCCGCGCTTCGGCGGCAAGGGCGAGACGCTACCTCTCCCAGTATACGACCCTACCTGTGTCGGTTTTTCTCTTCTTCTTTTTTTGGAGACCCTACCTGTCGTGTGAGCGTCTTTGCTTGTGGTTCACTGCTAGCTTGTAGCACCGGAAAGAAGGAGCTGGCAGCACAGGAACTAAAAGCAAAGGAGCATGCATGAATGACTTTTACGGAATGTTGCCTCGGCTGTCTGCCTGGTACGTGACCGCAAACCAAAGTCTTAAGTTATGACTTTGGTTATATCTTAATCATGCGCCACTAATCATTGCCTCTCTAAGTTATGACTCGTAACAGGTCTCCTAAGATTCAAGGCCTTTTCTATGGTAGTCAGAGGCTACAACATCTTCTAAGATGGAATCCACCATTATGATTTTAAAAATATAATTTGTTATGTATTTAACTTTCATCTGGATCATTCGAGGAAGAAATGTTTTGAGGTTGTTCATAAGTTTGAAGACAAAGCACCGAAATTGCTCCACACGGCCTTTAAAGTTTTGAGATAGAGCGTTTAGAGATAACTTTAAAGGCTACATGGGAACTGGGACTGAAAAGCTTTTAAAATATATTGGAAGAACCAACTCGAAACTAAGATCTCTTGACTTCTCATGACTCATACATCATTCTTATAGCCATTGAACCGGGACTAATGTAATACTCAGCCTTGATTCATAGCTAACCGGGACTGATCGCTGGTATAGAAGACTCGTTACCTATTAGTGACATCGCTTCTCTCAATAGCATGCGGTCCAATGGAAAAAAGTTTTCACCGTTCCTTTGTTTCACACCATAGTCTGGCCAAGAAACATATTGGTAGGTAGAGTACGACATGAATCAATAGACTTAGTTTTACTTTTACCAAAATAATAGTTTTAAAACAATCCCTAATTTGTTCATTTTTTATTTATTATTATTATATATATATTGATTTTACACCAGAATTAGTGCAGCAATGAATTTGAGAAGGGCATGAGATAAAAATTTGGATGCAGCTTATAATTGTCTTGAAACAATCAGAGATACTACTACCTCCGTTTTTTTGTTTACGCCTTTGACTTTTGAGCACGCCTTTGACCATTCGTCTTATTCAAAAATTTAGGGCAAACATACAAAAAAAGTCATGTTTAAAGTATCTTTATTGATAAAACAAATCACAACAAAATAAATTATATTTACATAATTTTTTTTGAATAAAACGAATGGTCAAATATGTGTCCAAAAGTCAAAAGCGTCCAAAAAAGGAGAAAGCAGTAGATAATAGAGTATAGCATCAGACATCTCATTAAATCAGCATAAAAATTTAGCCTTATATTTCTGAGCAAACGTTTTCAAACTATAACCTTGAATTCTTAACAGTGGGAGTGTAATTTTTGCTCTAACATTCACTAAACATAGCTCGGATGATTCATGTGATAAAACATTTCAATTTGTTTACTCAGAAATGAAAATAGCATAGTAGGATCTCGTACTTAAAATGGGAGGAATGATACAAAATGGGCGTTCATGACGGGATACATCTTCTTCGCCTCATGACGCCTCCCCTCCACCGCGCTCGACCTTCTTCCTCCTTCACACCAACGCTGATCTTGCCGCCATCGCCAATGCCACCACACCAGTTATGGTTGGGGAGAAGTGTGCCCTCAGGCTTAGAGGTCGGTTAGGGAGAGGCAGCGGTGGGATCAAGGATTTTTGGGAGTGGTGGGACGGTGCTATGGAAATAGTCGAAGGCAATGGATGGATCAGCACCGATGACCAGACTTGGGGTGGATGGGGCTAGAGCAGTGAGGCGGCGATGGTGCCACCGGCTGTGGGTAATCGGAGGCAACAAGGGCAACGGGGAGGCGCGTGGAGAGAGGAGGTGCGAGGGCGGAGGCGGAGGCGGAGCAGTGAGGCAAAACAATGAGGGAAGAGGTAGAGTTCATTGGGGTGTCCCGTTCATCGGGGGCAAGGGCATGATCTTGTTCCATAGTTGCACTTTAAAAAAGGATATTTGCGAAATTGCAGGGCATCGAAACTAATGACATCAGCAAAATTAATTTATTTCTCATAAAATTAAATTAATTTATTCGTTTAACAAGTTTTTCTTTAGAGGAAACAATAATAATAATTTGTTTTAGAGGAAAATCCCTCCCAAAGGTAAAGCCTAAATTCTAGGGAAGACATGAGGCTACCAGAAGCAAGAATGGTTACAGAAGGCAGCATGTCATTGGATCCAGGGAACTGCATTAATAATTAATGGCTGTTTAGAAAGAAATCAAATCTTGAGAAAGTATAACAATTACTATATTAAAAATAATCATAAAAACTTGCTACATGTTTTGTACTGGGTTTTCACGTTTCAGGCGGTGAAAGCACCTATACTGTTGCTTGCGCACGGCGGGTTTTTGACTTGCTAGTGGAAATGCACTATTTCTATGATTAAATGCATTAATTTTGGTTCTTTTCTTCGATAGTAAGGGAATCGAAGGTCGTACCTTATTCGGCACAGCTGGAGGAAATTGACGTCTTATTAATCATGGACTATTTTCTCAAATATGGTCCTTGCTTGAGTCGAATTAGCTTCTGTGGTGTTGCAACTACCCTTGAACTTTCCAAATTCCAAATGTGTACGTTCCTTTATAGGTGTGTAACGTTTCAACAAACTCGTGCATATATTCGTCTCCAAAAATTCCTCTGAATTTCGTTGGGTTTCGAAAAACAATAGTGATTAGTGATTAAACTAATTGTGTTTTGAAGACTATATATCAATTTTTAAAATATGAAATATTATTTATGACTAGAGATAAGTGTCCAACATAGATAACATAGAACAAAATTAACAGTAATCCACAATCATCACACTAAGGCAGAGATCTGATGAACTGTAAATTATTTAATCCTTATATTCTTGACCTATACAAAAGACCAGCATAAACACACTGTTTCACTATATTCATCCATGCTCTGGGGAATATCTACTTCAAATTAAGTTGTTTCTCCGTTGTGATAATCAACAATATCTTATGATCTTTTTTAATGTAAAACTGATCGTAATGTTGTTTTCGATGAAACTCAAATGGATATACGAAAGGACGAATAGACAAATCTATAATCTATGATAAGTACAAACGCGAAGATGCGCCTCGCTCGCTCGCCACGTGGCTCGCCTCCCCGCCCGGCGCCGCCACGGCCATCCGATCACGCGCGCTGTTTAGATCTGGCCGTCCATTCTGTTTTTTCGTATATAATAAGTACAAACGCGAAGATGCGCCTCGCTTGCTCGCCACGTGGCTCGCCTCCCCGCCCGGCGCTGCCACGGCCATCCGATCGCGCGCGCTGTTTAGATCTGGCCGTCCATTCCGTTTTTACGTATAAAACGATTTTTCCCGTGCGGATGGCAACGGCTCACATGTTTCGGCGGGGTGGCTAGCAGCGCGAGGTCTCACCGCGGAGACCGCGGTTCGATCCCCGCGCGGCGCCATTTCCGTCGCTTTTTTCCCGCGCTTGCTCATGCGCGTATAGCCGCCCCTGCCCAGCGCGTGGCCCCGCTTTTTTGCCGCCGCGGGTGCACTCACGCGGGCGCGTTGCTCCAGCCTCGGCCGCCGCGGGCGCGCCCACGCGGCTAGTCTTATATATAATGAAGCACGGTCCCTTTCTAGCAACCTGGTGCTTCCACGTCATCACAATAGATAAATAGACGTTGGATTGATTTTTGACGGTCTAGATGAATCCAAAGCTCCCCACCTTGCCCCTCCTTCCCTACCACGGCGTCCCCTTCCACACTGCGGCTTTCGCCCCACCGTCGTCCCCTTCTCCACCGCGCCGTCGCCAGCCGATCCTCCCTTACCCTGTCGCCAGCAGCTCCTCCTCATCCGCCACCATCACCGGCAGGTCCTCCTCTGCCTCCCGTCGCTGGCAGGTCCTCCCGCCCCCTGTCGCGGCAGGTCCTCCCCCGCCCTATCACCGGCAGCTCCTTCCCGCCCCCGTCGCCGATAGGTGGTCCTCCGCCCCGCCTCTCCGGTCACCGATAGCTCCTCCCTGCCCCGTCACAGGTTGGTGGTCCTCCGCCCTGTCGGATCAGCAAGAACCAAGCGGCGGCGGCGTGTCGCTAACCCTCGAAGCACCGCCGCTGTTGGCCTGGCCTCGCAGTGCAGCCCCATGGCCGGCGCACCGTCACCAGGGCGACGCTGCCTCACCTGGCTCCCGGCCGGTCGCGCCTCCACGGCTGAGCCGTTGTGGCTGGCCGCGCTGCCGGTGAGCTCCATGCCCGGCCAGCCCTCATCCCTCTTCTTTCCTCTCTCTCTCTCTCACTCTCACTCTTCCTCTCCCTCTCCTCTCTCTATGTACAACACAAGGAACTGAGGTGAGCACACAAACGCTGTGGAGAAGATGAGAACGGTGGGGAATTTATGGGGGATTTGGCTATTTTTTCAATTTAGGCCTTGTTTGTTTCAGATTAAATTAAATTAAATTAAATGAAATGAAAATTTGTTATTTTTGTATAAGCCAAATGATGTAATGTTTTGTCGTCATTCTTGTGGGGTTTTAAATAGTTCTTCTTAAAGTTTGTATAATATTTTTTCATAATTTTTTGCACTCTTTAAAACGTATTTTGAGGGGGTCACAAGTTTGCTACAGTAAAACGCAACTCAACATTAATCTGAAACAAACAAGGCTTACCTGTACGATGTGCAGCCCCACTCATTGTGCAGCCTGACTGGTCTCCCCTCGCTTGCTTTAGGAAGAACCTCCTTGCATTTAAATCAAATGGGTTGTCTCATGGATTGTTCCCCTTGGATATAGAAAGAGAGAAGGTAATCATATTGTGCGAAATTCTTCATGATTTGGCAAAAATACAAATGAAATACATTCCAATTATTTCTGATTTCAAGCGCCCAAGTTAAACCATGATTCGTAGTTTTGTTCTGTCTTTTGCTCAAAAAAAGGTTTTATTTTATCGAGCCCTTGTTTGGATGTCAATTTTATTTGTTATATTATGCCTTTTCGGATGAGTTGTATCATGCGGATATATTTGTTGTCAGATGATAAGGTCGTAATGAGAAAGGCTGGACGTAGGGCTATTATCTCTTCCGAGAGGCCTGAACCAGGATAAAAACCCCTGTCTCCTGTTCGTTGCTGTTCGTGGTTGTTCGTCGTGTCTCCTATCTCACTTCTAAAGAACCTTGGTTGACTTGGGTCAATATCCCAACCGTCGACAAGAACACTCTTCTTACTGCTATGTCTGCATCAGGTAAGTCTTCTTTAACATAGAATCATTAGTAAATATCAAGTATTACACTTCAAGATCAGTGGATAGAGAAACAACAAAAAATATAACAACTTACATGACATCAACTTATTTGCAAAGGGCCTACTCCTAAAATTATTTCTGACACAGATATTGGCAGCAATATGCAATGCTACACAAAAACGAAAGAAATTCATGCGTCATTGCGCATTGCCAGATTGCTTTGCATCCGAAGGAAAATGTAATCACAAGCCAAGAATTACACAGCTCCTCCTTCTTTGTATTTTTTATTTAATAATCTTAGTTTCGTTTAGGGTGCTAAATTATCTTATTAAGCCCCTGATCATCGAGATGTAATTGTATTCTAAAATCTTTTAATACATTAGAGATTAGTTATGTGTACGTATCTTCCTTTTGATTGATTTATATGTATGCAATTTTCCTCCGGTTAATTCAAAACACATATGTTTTATTACATTCAGTGTTATTAAATCTTACATCAACTAATAATTTGTATATCAAACTTGCACATATGCATCTATATTATTTAATACCCTATTACGGTTTTGTTATTTTATCGATAATTCAAAGATTTAGGCCCTGTTCTTTTGAGCTGATCTTAACGACTGAACAGCTGAACGGCTGAAATGACTGAATTTCAAACGCTTCTCGAGGTAGTCTCGAGATTCGGATCCATTTTGTTTGATTTGTTTTTAAAGCGTTAGGATCCACATTCAAAACAGCGAAAAAACAGAGTTAGAAAACTCAAAGCATATAGGTTTTTAAAACGTAAATAAGTCGTTAAGCTGTTAAGCTGAAAAGAACTGGGCCTTAGTCTTTTGATCAAATCGAAAATGAATTTAACTGTGTAACAACTTATATATTTCACGGGTAATTAAAGGGCGGCAACATGCGTATATTTTTTCCAGGGAAGTGAGGGAGTAATATACAGTCCAAACCTCTGGGCGAACCTTGCGAATAATGTCAAAGTGTATCATTGGGTCTGTCGTCGGACGCGTCGGTGCGCCGCGTGCAGCGACCGGACTCACACGTGGTTGGGCGGCAATATATATGCATTCGCACGCGCGGCGCTGCCGTTCGATCCAAAACAAGTGACTATGCAAACTACGCATCCACAGCGCACAAGTTCGTAATATTTGTTCATCTTAGAAGTATCTATTTTTAATTATTTACCCAACAAAAACAAAAATTTTATGATCCATTTTAATGTTGGACCCCTAATAAAGTTGATCGAGCTGTCATTGAGGTCATGTTCTTTTGAACTGATCTGAACAACTGAACGACTGAAATAACTCAATTTCGAGAGCTTCTTGAGATAGTCTCGAGATTCGGATTCATTTCATTTGACTTGTTTTTTAAAGCGTTGGAAACCACCTTCAAAACAACGAAAAAACAAACCTAAAAAACTCAAAGTATGTCTTTTTAAAACGTAAATAAGCCGTTAAGCTGTTAAGCTGAAAAGAACAGGGCCTAAATTTAACCAACCAAATCCATTAATTAGAGCCAGTATGCTCATCTCAGTACGATTTATTACTTGAGTTTGTGTTTTTTGTCTGTAACAATGGTGGGCATGAACAAATATAGTAAAATAGAGAGAGAGTATCATTTATCTATGTGCAGACCATATAGAAGCAATGTCTTCTTCTCTCACTCCTCACTTGTGCTAATGGTAGGGACTATTGGGTGAGCTTGTTGCAGTTTGCACCCCAAATATAAGGGTTTTATGAACACTAATAGACTAAACATGAACAACATGCAACATGAATAAATTATAAACATTGAGAAAACATAAGCAATCATATGTTTCTCTAATATACTTGTAAGCCAAAACAACAAAGAACTGTCGGTTAAGATAGTGAACAATTCGTACCAGTCCTCCTCGGACTCACAACTAAAAAAGGACGAAAACGACCCCGTTATTGCGGTGTAGATGGTGATGCAGACCACAGCGACAACATAGACGAAATAGTCATAGCAGATCGCTGTGGTTGTAGACGAAGAAGAACGCGAGCAGTTGTGTGAAACGCATCCCAAAAACATTATTTGTCGTCTCTCAGTGCAGGTTCTCAATGATGATGGGTTCTGAAGACATGCTCTCCCGATCACCAATGCACAATGGTGCAGTGGACGGGATAGCCTATCGGAGGCATCACATAGGAAAAGAGGGGCAACTCAAGAGAGACACATCCCTTACTTTAAGGCAAGTCTTTTCTCATTTGTTGTGAGGCATTCTTCGATTGTGGGTTCTTGCTATTTATATAGGGGTTGAGAAGAGATCACTTCCCGGTAGACCTAATCACAGACCAGGCCTGACCAGGTTTCGGGTCGGGCTCAAAAAAGCCCGGTCCTGCGAGACCATGCCCGAGCCCGACCCAACCCAGCGCGCCGGGCTTCGGTTTTGGACCCGAGCTCAGCCCGAAGCTCAAAAGCCCGTCACGGCCATGACTTAACTCGCAATTTCTTTAGGCCCGAGCCCGGCCCGACCCGACAGCCGGGCTTCAGATCAAGGCTCGAGTCCGGCCCAGTGCACCGGTCTAGTCGGGCCAAGTCGGGCTTTTTCAGGGCGGGCTTCCCATTAACAGGCCTACTTCTTGATAGTCAGCAAGGTGATACTCATTGTTCCACCTCTACCTTCATAAGGTGTGTGTGTCATAGGTCTTTAAGATTTACGGTGAATTATTCTCAAATATATGAGGCAAGACCATCTATTATAACAGTATCCGATAGGGAGAGAGGGGCCACAGTGGCTGACGGTGGGACCCACACGTCAGAGGGTTCAAAATTTTAAACGAAATTTGAATTGGCGCAAATTTAAAATAAATCCCAAATTTGGGGTGTTACATATTTAGTCATGCGGAGGAACATTCTTAGTCTTAACCAGTGTAGGCAAGTCAATTGGCGAGATTTTGTACCACGATGACAAAGCTTCCAGGTAATTGCGGCTGAATGTTGGGTTTTGATTGGAAACGTTTGGTTCAGCTTTGAGAAGTGAATTCAGGAGAAAAGCGCTTCGCCGTGCAAAAACACGAAAAAAAACCGAGATCTTGAAGCATATATGGGACGGCAGGTCAAACGTTGCCGACCAAATCCTAAGAGTTGGGTGATGGCGACCAAATCCTTGGTCGTGGAAACCTGTTTCCTGCGAGTTGAAGACAGCAGGTAGCTAGATACCTTCCTGCACTTGGCACTATCTGCCAGCACAAGAACAACCATTGATTCTGCCATATGAGGGCATAATTTCCAGCCTGCACAGGAATTAATAGATAATGTAAACCCAACAGCATATAGTACATTATACTTCATCGGTTCTTTTTTATTTGTTGCCGTTAACTTTAGTCATGTTCTATTGTCTTTTAACCATTCGTATTATTTTAAAAAATAATATAAATATGTAAAAATATGAGTAAGTACCTTTAACGATAAAACAAAGCATATCAAAATAAATAAAAACTTAAATAGTTTTTCAAAAAATAAAATGAATGGTCAAAAGATATGTGTAAAAGTTAAATGTTACAAATAAAAAAAGAAGGGAGGGAGTGTTACATGACATTCAGGTTACTATGCTTACCAACTGCAAGTTTTTTTGATCGGTACTTAATTTAATTGGCACCGAATCGACTAAGACAGATGCAGAATACACGCATGATGCCAACCAGCTCTTGTAAACACATGCATGTCGGCATGCTCGCAAAGCTTTAGCCCATGATTGGTTTGAGCCGCTTCCCGCTTTGTAAAATAGAGAAGCCGTACAAGTTGAAACAAAGGCACTAGTTGATCAGGAAGAGTTGAAAAACATGAAGCTTGTAGTTGTAATGACTAGACTAGGGCCCGATGTGTACATTTACATGCTATTGTAGAGAGGTATAATATATTTTAGTTAGCTTATATATCGATCTTCCAAGCCATTGTAATTGCTTATTTAATTGTACTACGTGTCACTAGCCAAAATTTATCTTTTTTGCTTAAACTATGTAAAAAATTTTTAAAAATATAGAGCTATAAAGTATGCAACAATATGAATGTACAATTTTTTCATTACTTTAAAGATATAGCTTTTGTTTAAAATATTTTATGTGTACATTTAACATAAATTTTTTTATAAAAATACCAAAATATATAGATCGAAAGTACCGAATATAAAGTAACAATGTAACTTTTTATTTTTTATATGTTTACATACGTAGCTTAAACAAAAGGGATAAGTTTGCAATATTGACATGTAAGACAATATTAAAGTAATTGTGATGTCAAATAACAAAGCAATGACTAAGAGATGACATGTAAAAGGTTATCCGACTATGCAATGACACATAAAAATTTGACCTTAAAATAAGTTGCACCTTTGAATTTTTTGCTAAAATGGCGTACTGGTCGTGTTGGCCATAGCTATTTTTGGCACTATATGTACATGCCCTTAGTCTCGCATGCTGTCGTCCCACGAGTGGTATTTCTGTAAACAGTAAGCATTATATTGTCATGAGTGTGTCCCTAGTTTTATTAATAATAGAGACTAGTAGTTAGTGATCAAACTTGTATTTTTGGTGATTATATATAATTTTCCAAATCAAGAAATATTTAGGATGATGGATCCATTTGCCTGCTACAGTACAAACTGATTTTCTATCCTTTTTTCGCTATATCTTTTGATTAGTACCTCCGATTACCGAACCGATTTGAAAAATGGGTCCCTGGTATTTTTTCAAACAAAACTAGGCCAGACTTGCCATATAAATTTCAAAAGATTAAAATTTGAATTTTTAAAATAATTTATATGATGGAATCTCTATTACAACGGTGTTTTAAAAAATTTTAAAACATAACGGTGTTGCAATTTACAATACCGAGGCAGAGAGATTCCATCATAGCTTGACCGACCATAAATTATTTAGAGAAATTTTATGGAACGCAAAAATAATTGTAAGATTTAAGCATTTAAAATTTTAATACTATCGGCATACTGTAACACCTCAAATTTAGCCAAACTAGCGAACTTGATAAAATTTTGATAGAATTCAAAAATTCCTAAGCAAACTTAGGTGAAATTCATATTTCCAAAGCTTTTCACGGTGTGGGCTTTAGATGGGCTGTTCTTGGGCACACTCCTGGCCCAGCCCATTCATCTCTCTCTCTCTCTCTCTCTCTCTCTCTCTCTCTCTCTCTCTCTCTCTCTCTCTCCCCCACTGCTCTCTCTCTCTCACTCGGCGCCGCTCACACCTCTCCCTCTCACTGCCTCGGTGTCGCCCGCTCCCGTAGCCAAGCAGCGATGGATCAAGCTTGCGTCGCCACGTAGCCACCCCACCGCTAATCCCGGTATAAAGCACAGTCGCCGCCTCGATTTTTATTTTTCCTCCTCGTTTGTTCCGCTCCCGAACGCTCTTGCCTTTCCTTTTCGTTCACGGCAATGTCCTGAGCTTGCTGTGCAACGCCGACGCCGCCGAAGCAGCCGCATTGCCCGGAATTGCTCGCCGGAGCTTGGCCTGGCCGAAGTGGTCACCGACGATTCCTCCCTCTACGGTATGGTTCAGTCCGATTCCTTTCACCCAGATAATCCTTGCCATCTCACGATCATTTCCCCTCAACCAATTTGGACAGCGCCTCACCGGAGCATCCTCGCTGCCGTTGCCCTGCTTGGAGCTGTTACGGGATCGTTCGCCGCCGAGTCAATTCATGCTTCTCCATAGCTAGCCAACCCTTTAATTTGGGTAAAATCGCATTTTTGTGCCGCCGCAGTGTATGCCAAACCGCTTCGCCGCCACCGCGTCCGGTCACCGCTGGCTGTGCCATAAGCACCAATAGATGCGCATAGACTCACTGAACCCGTAGATATCATCTACACCCGATGGATTAGCTCCTAGCGCCGGCGAACTTGGGATTTTCCTTTCGGTTGCGCCGCCGGTGAGAGGTTGATGATGATGACGTCATCATGACGTCATCAGCTTCAGCGCCGCGCATTTATGGGTCGCTGACCGCGGGGTCCCGCCTGGCAGTGACTCCCTCTCTTATTTCTTGCGAGCCGTCCGAGTCTCTGTCACTGGCCAGTGGGCCCATGACCCCACGCGCCAGGTTAAGTGGTGGCGCCTTTCGTTGGGGCGCCATCGACGTCACCGAAGGGGCGCGTTGCGCCCACGGCTAGGCCGCACGGCCAAATGGGCGGGATCGGCCTGCCGTGCTGCACCTTCGGATGGGCCATGTCGCGCTGCGGTAATTCTCACAGTGATGGGCTTGGCCCGTTGCTGTTCCAATTTTTTCTCTGAGTTTAACTAAATTAGGTAATCTTGAAAATTCAATTTCCATTTATTAAAAATAGCAGACTACTACAAAAATTCCTAGAAAATTATAGTAAATACTAGGAACACTCTACACCCCGGGAAAATTATGAATTAGGTATTGGATTATAGAAGAGGCTCTGAATATATTAAAGAAGATATAAATATAAGTATATTCAATTTTCCAAATAGGGAATTCCTAGGGGTATTTCAATAAATTCATCTGTGACCTTCCCAAACCACAGTAACAGTAGCACCTCCATTTAGAATTGCTACTCAGCCCTGCATTCTTGCATATGCCTCAACTAAATAAATATTAATTTGAGGATTTCTTTCTGATAGACGAGCCTGTTCCCGAGGAAGCATTTCTTGAAGCTAGTCAAGTGCAGTCCACTGATCCTCAAGGCGAGTTAACACCCTAGCTCATTCTTCTACCCATGTTTTACTAAATTATCTTGTTTGAATTATAAAATTGCATGCTCGCTATGTTTTGGAAATTGCCTGTCTTGTTAGTCATGATGATGTCATGCCCTGTCCTTGTTATACTTGTTTGCCATACATGATTCCTTGATATCATGGTTGTTTGATTGCCCACTTATTACATT
This sequence comes from Raddia distichophylla, assembly GCA_005191435.1. NCBI lineage: Eukaryota > Viridiplantae > Streptophyta > Magnoliopsida > Poales > Poaceae > Raddia > Raddia distichophylla. Next base: position 1,041,268 of record SPJY01025704.1, on the reverse strand, counting down.
AAAATATTTAGACTTTCTAGTCTTAGGTAAAATCTGCTTAGACTTGCTTAGATCTTAATGATTTAATCGGGTATCCAATCCCGCACCGGTGAGCCAAAACTCACCTGTGGACATGCTGATAATACACACCTTGATCATGATGGATTTTGCTCTGCATGTGTTAAAGTGTTAATGATTGAGCTATGGAATGTGGATATATGGTTAATGGGAAATGGGGATGGGATTGATGGAAGAGAAGGGTGATGGGCAGGGTGGTCCCAGAAGTATCATCTATGCAACAATTACCTATGTAAGAGGTAAACATGAGAAGGTGGAATAGCCAGATGGAGTTTGAGCTCGTCTGGAAGGGTGATCATGTGTTGGGCACAGCGGGAAGTCGCTTACCACTTTCTTTGTGTAAGATATGGCTCCTAACACCACAACGTGTGGCCATCGCGCGGTAGCGCATGATTGGTGGTTTGTGTAACCATATATAGGTTTGTGTAACCTAACAGGCTTGTGTAGCCTAAGCATGTGTAACCTTATGCCAACCTGCTGAGGAGAAGGTGAATTATGCCTTCACTTGTGTAGTGATCTGACCCTATTTGCCGAGGTGGATTATAGGGACCAATGCCATCCGTTGAATGGCAATCTTCGGGGTGGGTTGGGTTACCAGTTCGTGGGAACTCGGTGAGATGGTGGTTCGCAATGGGGATTGCCGACCCGAAAATGATTGTGTGGTGAAAGAAGATGGGATACGGGAATGGTTAATAGAGGGTGCTTGTGTGGTTTGAGTAATGAATTTATGAACTTTTGATATAATCTCTCCCCGACATCTTTTTGGAGATGTTTTTTCGAAAATGGCTAAGTATAAGCTTTTAAACATATCTTCTAATTCTAAAAATTGGCTTTACTGCAAAGAAAATAACCATAACTCCACTATATAGCCTTTATCACTACTATACATTAAGGACGGTGTTAACTTACAAGTGCGGTTTGATTGCGCACTTACCCTAGCACCCACTCACTCTTTTAGATTACGTAGATCTAGAAGACGGTGACTAGTTTTATCCCGAAGTTCGGATCTTTGAGGAGATCCTACTCTCCGTTGAGGTAGGCTCAACACCGTAGAGTCCGAATCCCACTTAACTCTAATCCTCTCGGATTTGTGCAAAAACACCCACCGAATATCACCTTAATTCCTTTCCTTGCGGAGGCGGAATCACACCTTCACAAACGATCCGAGGCCAACCACATCGCTTCGGTGGCTCAACGCGACGCCTAGCCGTCTAGGAGTCCTCAACCTCCAAGAGTAACAAATCCGGCGAGAAACTACTCACTTGGAGGTGACCAAGGTGGTCACAAGATGAGCCAAATTCAGATCTAGCACCAATCTTGCTTCTCCACCCTCAAATCAATCTCACAATATGCACTAGGAGGAGAGATGCTTTTAGGGTTCTTGGGTGAGAGAGAGTGTGAAATGAATCTGAGTTATGTGCATAGTGACCGTTTGCTGGGAGCAGTGGAATGGGTATTTGTAGCTCCCCCATATCTAGCCGTTATGGTACAGCAAGTGAGATTCGGACTGTCCGTCACAGCCCTCGGACAGTCCGTGACAGGCTATGAATAGTGACCCAAACAAAAGTTATATTTGAGATCTGGAGGGTATGTAGATCATAGATATGGGCTCAGAATCTCCAGATATGACTAAGTGGTTCGGACTGTCCGAAGGTCTCTCGGACAGTCGGATAAATCAAATAAATCAAGACAGAGAGCTCAACTAGAGGGTACCTCCGACAGTTCGACCCTTCGGACAGTCCGAATCAGACAATCCGGTAATTTCAATAATTCAAGACAGAGAGCACGTTTGGAGGGTGCCTCGGACAGTCCGAGCCAGGGCACGGACAGCCCGAACACAGAGAAGTAATTTGGGCTTGAAAATAGTGGGAAATTATCGGATGACTAAGATTTGACCTAAGGTCATCTTTTGAGCACAGAGTCACCTCAAACTATGATTTCTCGTCGAATCCTCCTTTATAGTACGGCCGTCCTTAAACTCAATAAAATAAAGATTACAAGTGAAGAATAAATGAGCCTTCAATTGAATAGTTCTTCAAGCCCTTCGATAACTCTTGATAAATATGATTTCCAAATTTAACTTTCTGTCCACAACTCAATTAAATGGTTAGTCGGAGTCTTTAGTAGTTGGCATCAATCACCAAAACAAAGTTAGGGGCCTAGATGCCTTTTCAATCTTCCCTTTTTGATGATTGATAACAACCACTAAAGCTTCAAATAAATAAAACCGATGTTGACATAAAAAGAGCTCCCCCTAAAGATATGCAGGGAATAAAAACAAAGGGCTCCACCTATGTCTAGCAATTAGAGCACTCAAATTTAAACAACAATGCATATGACATGTTAAGCACTCAAATTTTCACTAAACATCACATAGATAATCAAACGAAGGTTCTAAGCAGTTCAACCACAGTACCACACTCATATCACAAGAGTTATTACAGACATAATGGTTTAAATAGTTCAACAACAAAAGATACAATAAAGCACAGGCACACAATTTTTGAAAGCTCTCCTTCTCCCCCTTTCTCATCAAGCACAAAAAGAGATATGGGGAGAAAAGAGAGACGCCGACTCAATCATCTTCATCGCTGCTTTCCTCGCTCTCTTCTTCCTCGTCGTCGTCGCCTTCGGCCTCCTCTTCTTTCACAGGGGCTTTGCCCTTGGGATCAAGATGACCGAAGATGGCCTGCTCGGTGAACTCTTCGTCTTCTCCACTTGACTCGGCCTCAGAGCCGTCGGGAGAGCACTCCAACTCCATGTGGCGTTTGATCTCCATGACATGTCGAAGAGTCTTCTTGGAGCGACGCGAGATATTCTTGTAGTTCTTCTGTCCAAGACAGAAGATGGCTCGAAGGGCATTGAGAATGCCGGAGGAACTAGAAGTGGAAGGAGTGGTGGAAGAGGAAGCTGGCTTATGAGGAACTTTGCGGCCAGAGGTGATGGTCCTAATTTTTAGCCCAGTATGCTTTTCCTCCTTCACAAACTGCAGCTTCGTCACTGTTTCAATCATCTTCATAACAAATGGCGCATAGGGACAGCCTCTGATCGGTGAGATAGAAGTAATGCGAATCTCTTACCAAATGAAGTCGAAGACATTGAATGGCTTTACACTGGGCCTGACTTTGAGCATAAGGTTTCTTTGATGTCCAGAGACATTGCTTGCATCTCCACCCCTTGGAGTCATGGTTTTCCTGAATAGCCTATTCAAGTAGTTATAGTAGGGCTTCATGCCCACAGTGATGCCATACTTGATGTTCATTTGATCATCATACATGATCTCCATCCTTTCAGGAGCGATGACCTCCTCATTGTGAAGCTTGTATCCAATGTCTAGTTCCTCCCTCGTGAATCTCAGAATAGCTCCAAATCTTTTGTAGGACACCGAGTACCACTCTCCTTCAGTCATCCAACTAATAGTTCCAGCTTCATCGCCTTTGCAATAGTAAGTGGTATAGAATTAAGCAATGATTTCCTTGCACCAATCATACTTAAGGCCTATGATGCTTCGCAGTCCAAGCTCTTCACATGCATCGATGATCTTGTCGAAAGTAGGGTCATTCACCCTAGACATGTGACTCCAGTAAACCCACTGCATGTTAGTGATCGAAGTCTTCTTTGACATGATCACTGTGGTATAGAAATCAGAGTGAAATTCAGACCAAAAGCTCTTATCCACGCCCACTTGATTGTACTTTGCTAGGTCCTCCATAAGCTTCTTCCTCACATTCTCTCCGGCCTTAGAATAGTCGATCGCCCTCCTTGGAGCGTCATAGAACTGAAGAGGCGCGTGCATAGTGAGAGGTCCAATAAGCCCTCCTGATGTGCTGCTGGACCCTCCTCTGAAAGACTGCTTGCCGGGCCCCGAGGTGCTAAACATTTTTCTCTTACCAATAACTACTCTCTTTCGGCCCACATTTGTCTCATCAGGGTTGTACTCCACATCTTCCTCTTTTGACTCAATTTCATGCTGTGTACTGCCCCCTGGCAGTGTCATGACGTTGCTTGGTTCGCCTTTCTGGCTGAACAGAGATGCGCCCTCTAGGCAAGCACCTCGAATCCGAACCATCACCTTGGCCAGCGGAGTACCTATCTCTGAATATAGGAGACAAGGAAGCAAATAAGGGTATATCACAGGAGATATGATCTTAACAATTAGAGTCAAAACCTAATTTCTGCAGGGTTCGGACAGTCCGAACACCCTAGAAATAGGGTTTCAACACCAACTTTCCAATCAACCAAAAAAACTCTATGCCATTTTAAGGAGATGAAATAAATAAGTAATAGATTTATTCTACCAAGGCATTTCGAAAAATGTTGCTCTATTTGATAGATCGGGCACCAAACCCTAAAAACACAAGAAAATAGAGCAACGACTCGAAGAATATACCTCCTTTCCCTAGCCATTAAGGGGAAGCACAAGGAGAAGAGAGATCCGGCCATCGGAGCTCAAATCCGTAGCCAAATCGGAGGAGAGATCAAAGCACTAGGTCACCGAGGAGAGAACCCGAAGGGGATGGAGGGGAGAGAGGAGAGAGCCCGTGGAGAGTGAGGGAGTGAGGGAGAGTCACGGGCTACCCTCAGACATATGTAGTGGAATAAGTGAGATTCGGACTGTCCAGTAAATACGTCCAGACAGTCTGAAACCTGGACAGAGAGTTGATTTGGGCGGGGGGTCAGACAGTCCGAACACCGGACAGTCCGTGGACTGGCTCGGACAGTCCGAACCCCCCAGAGGCTTGTAAAGATGTCGGCTAGTTGTTTTTTGATGCGAACATGTTTTATATCAATATCTCCTTTGGTCGAGTGGTCTTTGAGAAAATGTGGCGAATATCAATATGTTTGGTTCTAGAGTGTTGGATGGGGTTGGTTGCTATTTTTATGGCACTCTCATTGTCGCACAATAAAGGAATGTTTCTTAGGTTTAGGCCATAGTCTTTAAGGGTTAGCCTCATTCAAAGAAATTGGGCTCAACAACTTCCCGCCGCAATATACTCGGCCTCGGTGGTGGATAGGGCAACGGAGTTTTGCTTCTTGGAAGACCAAGACACAAGGGATCTACCCAAAAATTGGCAAGTACCGGAGGTACTCTTCCTATCTGCCTTGCAACCGGCATAATCCGCATCCGAATGGCCAATTATATCAAAGTTTGATCCTTTAGGATACCGAAGGCCTAAGTTGGGGGTATGAACCAAATATCGCAATATCCTCTTAACGGCCACTAAATGGCACTCCTTAGGAGCGGCTTGAAATCATGCACACATGTACACGCTAAGCATGATATCAGGCTTAGATGTACAAAGGTAGAGGAAAGAACCAATCATAGAGCGATATACCTTTTGGTCAACGCTCTTACCATTTTCGTGCCCATTTGCTCGCATAGGTGTCTTGATTGGCTTGGCGTTTTCCATCTCAAATATCTTGACCATATCCTTCACATACTTAGATTGAGTTATAAATGTTTTTTTCTTCATTTGTTTGACTTGAAATCCAACGAAGTACTTCAATTCCCTATCATAGACATTTCAAATCGTTTAGTCATAATTTGACTAAACTCCTTATAAAAAAAATCATTAATAGATCCAAAGATAATATCATCGACATAGATTTGACACACAAATATGTCACCATCCACATTTTTGGTGAAGAGGGTTGGATCGGAGTTTCCAATGGCAAATCCCTTCTTCAGCAAGAATTCTTTTAGGCACTCATACCATGCCCTAGGGGCTTGCTTCAACCCATATAGTGTCTTGTGTAGCTTGTAGACATGATTGAGATGCTTTGGATCTTTGAAGCCGGGCTGTTGCTCAACATAGACTTGTTCGAAGAGTGGCCCATTGAGAAATGCGCTCTTAACGTCCAGTTGAAATAACTTAAAGGAATGGTGAGTAGCAAATGCCAATAATATTCTAATTGCATCAATCCAAACCTTCGATTTATATGAAGCCTTGAGGGACCAACCTCGCCTCGTTCTTGACGACTACTCCATGTTCATCTTGTTTGTTGCGGAAGACTCACTTTGTTCCAATGATATTTTGCTTGGGACATTCCACAAGTTCCCACACCTCGTTTCTCGTGAAATTGTTCAACTCTTCTTGCATCGCCACTATTTAATTGGCGTCCTCTAATGCTTGTTCTACATTCATTGGTTTAAGAAAAGACACAAAAGAATAGTGTGCATAAAAATTTGCTAAACGATAACGGGTAGAGACTCCCTTATTGATGTCACCTAGAATGTTGTCCAGGGGATGATTTCGTTGAATGCTTTGAGGTATCCTTTGAGGAGGCCTTGGTGGGGATTGCTCATCTTCTACAACTTATTCTTCCTTCTCACCATGGCTTTTACTTGCTTCTTGATCCTGAGATGGAGTGGAAGGTGGTTGAGCTTGATTTGATCCGTCTTCTAGGTTATCTTCCTCACCACCTTCCATGGCTTAATATCTCCAAGTGCTATGTTCTTAATTGTTTCACGAGATGGTACTTCTTGACCTAGCACATGAGAGTCGAGTTGCTCTACTTGAGAGCCGTTTGATTCATCAAATGTGACATCATGTGAGATTTCAACAACACCGGAGTAACCGTTGAAAACTCTATAAGCATGAGCATTAGAACCATAATCAAGCATAAAGCCCTCATCGACTTTGCGGGCGAATTTAGAAGACTTAGCCTTTTTGTTGAGGATGTAGCATTTGCTTCCAAATACCCGGAAGTAGGACACATTCGGCTTGTTCCCGGTGAGAAGCTCATATACCATCTTCGTAAGAAGTTTGTGAAGATAAAGCCGGTTGATGGCATGGCACGCGGTGTTGACGGCTTCCGCCCAATAGATGTCGGAGACCTTCTACTCATCGAGCATCGTCCTTGCCATCTCTATAAGTGTCCGGTTCTTTCTTTCAACTACTCCGTTTTGTTGAGGGGAGTAGGGAGCCGAGACTTGATGTCCAATTCATTCTTCATCAACGTAATCATCTACACCAGTATTCTTGAATTCGGTTCCATTGTCGCTCCTTATTCTCTTGATCTTCACATCGAACTCATTTTGGGCTCTTCGCATAAACTTCTTTAAAAATGCTTTGAGTCTCACTCTTGTCATGCAAAAAGAATATCCACGTGAAGCGAGAATAGTCATCTACAATTACAAGACCATGCTTGTTACCTCCTATGCTTAGATAAGCGATAGGTCCGAAGATATCCATGTGTAGCATCTCCAAAGGTCTTGTTGTAGTCATAATGTTCTTGACGGGGTGTGAAGCTCCAACTTGCTTTCCTGCTTGGCAAGCCCCACAAATTCTATCTTTCTCAAAGGAAATATTGGTTAGTCCTAAGATGTGGCTGCCTTACAAGAGTTTGTTGAGGATTCTCATACCAACATGGCCTAGTCGGCGATGCCATAGACAACCCATGCTATATTTAGCTATAAGACACTTCGGGACAAGGCTTATCAATTGAAAAATTCATAATATAAAGCTTGTCTCTTAAGTGTCCCCTGAAAGCTATTAAACCATCGCTCCTCCTTATGACTTTCACACCCTCATTTAAGAACACATAATTGTAGCCCGAAGCACAAAATTGTGACACGGACAACAAGTTGTAGTTCAAACCATCAACAAGCAATACATTTGAAAGACAAAGGTCTTCGGAGATAGCAATTTTACCTAGACCCAAAGGTTTACCTTTCCCGTTATCTCCAAACAAAATGTCCCCTCTTGGATACTCATCGGTGTTAAGCTCGAAGAATATCCCTCTCTCTGGTCATATGTTGTATGCATCTGCTATCAATCACCCAACTTCGGCCACCGGAGAGGAAGTCCTACAAGAATTAGTTCTTACATTTAGGTACCCAAACCAAGTTGGGTCCTCTCAAGTTAGTGACAAGGGTCTTTGGCATCCAAATGGATTTTGCCAAAGATACATTCTTATTTTTAGGCCCAACATATAAAGCAACTACTCTACCAAAATGAGTTTTCCTAAAAACATAAGATGCATTAAAGGTAGAATGGGATGCATGAATATTAGAGCCTTGAGACTTGATAAAGTGTATGGGCTTGGTCATTGGGGCAACCACAATGTACTTCTTTGTCCCTTTGGGAGGAGTATATCCAATCCCTCTCTTGTTGTAGTTTCCTTTCTTCTTCTCTAGAAACTCATCAAGGCCCTTACTAGCCTTATCTGACTTTTCCAGCCCATCTAAGAGAAATCCTTTTAATTTCTCATTCTCACAAGCCAAAGCTTGTATAGTTTCAAAGTTAGTAACACAAGCATTTATATCAAGCTTATAACATTTAGAGCAAGCATTGCTAGTGGATGTCATAGAAGAGCAAGTTGTACTAAGGGAAGTTGAGTTGCTCTTCAAAAGATTATCAAACTTCACCACAAGAGTGTCATGAGCTTCCTTTACTACGATGAGCTCCTCTTTGAGTGAAGCATTATTGATGTCATGAGAAACTATCTCGAACTTAGACTTGGATAAACTTATGGTCAAATCCTCGGATCTCTTCTTCTCTTGTTCAAGGGCATCTTCTAGTTTCATATTTTTTCACTAATGATCATGTCATTACTCCTAATAATAGTGCACTCTTGTGTCGGGGATAAAATCATGGCCCATTGCCATGGCCCACTCCCTGACGGCCCAATCGAACAACCTACTAGGGCCTAGCTCCCTGGAAGGTTCTGTCTGGCCTATGTACATCTTGCCGAATAGCTCTCTGGTTGGTATGATGCGTAACAGCCAAGGAATCGTGTTTGAGTCCGTCTCGAACAGGAGTTCTGCACGGCTACATGAAGACCCGGACGTGGTTTCCCGGATTGGAATAGGAGTCGTGATCCCCAAGAATTGGAGTATACCTTATCTACCTCGGGATGTATTTGGCATGTATACGAGTTCGTTACGTATTCGTAGTTAGCCCGGCCCGATTATCACTTGGTAGGTCGGTTGTTCAACACTATATAAACCAGCCCCTACGGCGTGTAGAGGGCACGTACACACCTGATTATCGAATATCAGCGAAGCATCTTTGTATTCTCGCATATACTCACCGAGACCTGTTCGTCTCGTCGAGTTTTCACCTTGTAATTCTCTTTGATATAAAAAAAGGCTGGACGTAGGGCTATTATCTCTTCGAGAGGCCTGAACCAGGATAAAAACCCTGTCTCCCTGTTCGTCGCTGGTTGCTGTTCGCTCTGTTCGGTGTGTCTCCTACGTGTAGAGGGCACGTACACACCTGATTATCAAATATCAGCGAAGCACCTTTGTATTCTCGCATATACTCGACGAGACTTGTTCGTCTCGTCGAGTTTCCACCTTGTAATTCTCTTTGATATAAAGAAAGGCCGGACGTAGGGCTATTATCTCTTCGAGAGGCCTGAACCAGGATAAAAACCCCTGTCTCCCTGTTCGTCGCTGGTTGCTGTTCGCTCTGTTCGGCATGTCTCCTATCTCCCCTTCTCAAGAACCTTAGTTGACTTGAGATCGATATCTCAACCGTCGACATCTTGCTTTTCTATGACATTTATCATTTCACTCAATTTATTAAAGTCAAGAGATTTCATCATTTTCATCAAACTAGTTTTACTCATGTTCTTAACTTTAGAGACATCATCACCATTATCATCATCACTATCACTAGCATCATCATTATCACTATCCATGTAAGGGTCAACAATAGAAGAGAGATCGATTTTGGTTGATACCTTTGGTCCCTTGGCCATGAGACAAATAGGTGCATCGCTGTCATCGTCACTCATGTCGCCGAAGAGGGACTTGCATGGCTTTGATGATGTAGTGGTGGTAATAGCAATGCTTGCAATGCTTCATTCATCTTCACTTTCTTCGACATTGGATTCCCACTCCATACCGATGTGAGCTTGTTGCTTGCTCTTCTTGTTTTTGTTCATATCCTTCTTTCCTTCATCCTTCTTAGCATGTGGACAATCGGCTATGAAGTGGCTATCACTTTCACAACCGAAACAAACTCTCTTTGATGAGTATGATTTCTTTGAGTCTTTGAACTTTTTCCTTCCATAACCATTGTTCTTGAAGAATTTGTTAAACTTCCTCACAAAAAGAGCCATCTCCTTCATGTCAATGCTCTCATTGTCCCCCTCATCATCATTTGAGCTCTCTTCTTTTTTCTTTGAGCTCTTTGAAACCTTGGAGGCTTTGAGTGCAATGTTCTTTTTCTTATTTGGCCTCATCAACTCATCAATAATGTTTGATTCTTCAACCATCATTTCATCGGTCAATAGTCTTCCAAGTACGTCGTGAGGAGTTATCTTCTTATAGTTCTCCTTCTCACGGATGAGTTGAACCAAGTTGCGGTTTCTTGGGAGCACCGCTCTCAACATGATCTTGACAACTGCATGATCCATCACTTCCGTGCTTCCAAACCTTTTAGCCTTGTTGACCAACTTCATCAACTTATCGAACATACTTGAATATGTTTCCTCTTCTTCAAGAATAAACCTTCCCAACTTGCCTTGGATAAGCTCAACGTTGGACTCTCGGACACTTGAAGTACCCTCATGAGCAAGCTTGAGGGTATCCCACATTTGTTTGGCATCTTCGAGCCCATCCACTCGGTTGTACTCACTTGGGCTTATAGCGGCCACCAACGCTTGGACGGCTTGATCATTGAAATAGATATTTTCGTTGTCCTCCTTGGTGAGCTTCAAAGAATCCTCAATGGTAAAACCTGTCTCAACAATTCTCCAAATGAAAGGGTTAAGTGACCTCAAGTATGACTTCATCTTATGCCTCCATTGTGGGTAGAAAGTCCTATCAAAGTGTGGGATTCTTCCCGACGAGTAGGATTGATTAGATGGAGATGTTGAGGGGTTAGGTCCATAAGCGAGAGGAGGAGGAACTCTAGTTAAATCCAAACTCTCGTTGTCGGTCTTCTCAGGAGAGTTCGACGTCATCTTTTCCCCAAGCTGCTAAGCTTGAAAGGAGAGCCTTGCTCTGATACCAATTGAAAGGACCGAGATGACGCCTAGAGGGGCGGTGAATAGGCATGATACCAAATTCAAACTTCAGCTGCGCTGCGGAGTTAGGTTCGGACTGTCCGTGACACCCCTCGGACAGTCCAAGGTCAACTGTGAAGAATCCACCCTAAAATCTCCGGAAATGTCCTGCACCACTCAAACAACAAGAATATCAAGAGCAATATCACAGGAACACAAGAGAGGTCTCGCTCAAGCACAAGATAGTAAATAGAGTAGATCTAGCAAGAGAGAAACTCAAACCAAATATGAAGAGAGACACGAGGAGTTTTATCCCGAAGTTCGGATCTTTGAGGAGATCCTACTCTCCGTTGAGGTAGGCTCAACACAGTAGAGCCCGAGTCCCACTTGACTCTAATCCTCTCGGACTTGTGCCAAAACACTCACCGAATATCACCTTGATTCCTTTCCTTGAGGAGGCAGAATCACACCTTCACAAACGATCCGAGGCCAACCACACCGCTTTGGTGGCTCACGGCGACGCCTAGCCGTCTAGGAGTCCTTAACCTCCAAGAGTAACAAATCCGGCGAGAAACCACTCACTTGGAGGTGACCAAGGTGCTCACGAGATGGACCAAGTTCAGATCTAGCACCAATCTAGCTTCTCCACCCTCAAATCAATCTCACAAGATGCACTAGGAGGGGAGATGCTTTTAGGGTTCTTGGGTGAGAGAGGGTGTGAAATGAATCTGAGTTATGCGCACAGTGACCGTTTGCTTGGAGCAGTGGAATGGGTATTTGTTGCTCCCCCATATCTAGCCGTTATGGTACAGCAAGTGAGATTCGGATTGTCCGTGACAGCCCTCGGACAGTCCGTGACAAGCTATCAATAGTGACCCAAACAAAAGTTATATTTGAGTTCTGGAGTCTATGTAGATCATAGATATGGGCTACGAATCTCCAGATATGACTAAGTGGTTCGGACTGTCCGAAGGTCTCTCGGACAGTCCGGTAAATCGAATAAATCTAGACAGAGAGCTCAACTGGAGGGTACCTCGGCCATTCGGACAGTCCGAATCAGACAGTTCGGTAATTCCAATAATTGAAGACAAAGAGCACGTTTGGAGGGTGCCTCGGACAGTCTGAGCCAGGGCACGGACAGTCCGAACACAGAGAAGTAATTTGGGCTTGAAAATAGTGGGGAAATTATCGGATGACTAAGATTTGACCTAAGATCATCTTTTGAGCACCAGAGTCACCTCGAACTATGATTTCTCGTCGAATCCCCCTTTATAGTACGGCCGTCCTTAAACTCAATAAAATAAAGATTACAAGTGAAGAATAAATGAGCCTTCAATTGAATACTTCTTCAAGCCCTTCGATAACTCTTGATAAATATGATTTCCAAATTTAACTTTCTGTCCACAACTCAATTAAATGGTTAGTCGGAGTCTTTAGTAGTTGGCATCAATCACCAAAACAAAGTTAGGGGCCTAGATGCCTTTTCACTTCAGCGCGATGCCTCTATGGGTCGCTGACCGCCGGGTCCCACTCCTGCCTGGCAGTGACTCCCTCTCTGATTTCTCACGAGTCATTCGAGTCTGTGCTGCTGGCCAGTGGGCCCATGACTCTACGCGCTAGGTTATGTGGCGGTGCCTTTCATTGGGGTGCCATCGACGTCGCTGAAGGGGCGCGCTGCGCTCGCGGTTGTGCTGCACGGCCAAATGGGCCGAATCGGCCTGCTGTGCTGCGCCTTCGGCTGGGCCATATCGCGCTACCGTAACTCGCACAGTGATGGGCTTGGCCCATTACTGTTCCAATATTTTTTCTGAGTTTAACTGAATTAGGTAATCCCAAAAATGTAATTTCCATTTATTAAAAATAGTAGACTACCTCCAAAAATTCCTAGAAAATTACAGTATATACTAGGAACACTCTACACCTCGGGAAAATTATGAATTAGGTATTGTATTATAGAAGAGGCTCTGAATATATTAAAGAAGATATAAATATAAGTATATTCACATTTTCCAAATAGGGAATTCCTATGGGTATTTCAGTAAATTCATCTCTGACCTTCCCAAACCATAGTTCCAGTAGCACCTCCATTTAGAATTGCTACTCGGCCCTGCATTCTTGCATATGCCTCAGCTCAATAAATATTAATTTGAGGATTTCTTTCTGATAGACGAGCCTGTTCCCGAGGAAGCATTTCTTGAAGCCAGTCAAGTGCAGTCCACTAATCCTCAAGGCGAGTTAACACCCTGGCTCATTCTTCTACCCATGTTTTACTAAATTATCTTGTTTGAATTATAAAATTGCATGATCGCTATGTTTTGGAAATTGTCTATCTTGTTAATCATGATGATGGCATGCCCTATCCTTGTTATACTTGTTTGCCATACATGGTTCCTTGATACTACCTCCGTTCTTTTTTGTTTGACGCATTTGAATTTTTTATACAGCTTTGTCCATTCGTCTTATTCAAATTATTTTTGTGAATATCATTTAATTTATTGTGATTTGTTTTATCAATAGAGGTACTTTAAATATGTCTTTTTGTACATCTTTGCACTAAATTTTTGAACAAAGACGAATGGTCAGAGACATGACAAAAAGTCAAAGGCGTCAACCAAAAAAAAAAGAGGGAGTATCATGGTTGTTTGATTGCCCACATATTACATAAAATATTTAGACTTTCTAGTCTTGGGTAAAATCTGTTTAGACTTGCTTAGGTCTTAATGATCTAATCGGGTATCCAATCCCGCACTAGTGAGCCAAAACTCACCTGTGGACATGATGATAATACACACCTTGATCATGATGGATTTTGCTCTGCAGTGTTTAAGTGTTAATGGTTTGAGCTATGGAATGTGGATATATGGTTAACAGGAAACGGGGATGGGATTGATGGAAGAGAAGGGTGATGGGCAGGGTGGTCCTAGAAGTATCATCTATGTAACAATTACCTATGTAAGAGGTAAAGATGAGAAGGTGGAATAGCCAGATGGAGTTTGGGCTCATTTGGAAGGGTGCTCATGTGTTGGGCACAGCGGGAAGTCACTGACCACTTTCTTAATCTGTGTAAGATATGGCTCCTAACACCACAACGCGTGGCCATCGCGCGGTAGCACAGGATTGGTGGTTTTGTGTAACCTAATAGGCTTGTGTAGCCTAGTCTTTTGTAGCCTTATGCCAACCTGAGGGGAAGGTGAATTATGTCGTCATTTGTGTAATGATATGACCCTATCTGCTGAGGTGGACTATAGGGCCAATGCCATCCGTTGATCGGCAATCTTCAAGGTGGGTTGGGTTACCAATTCGTGGGAACTCTGTGAGATGGTGGTTCAGAATGGGGGTTGCTGACCCGGAAATGATGGTGTGGTGAAAGAAGATGGGATACGGGAATGGTTAATAGAGGGTACCTGTGTGGCTTGAGTAATGAATTTATAAACTTTTGATATAATCTCTCCTCGTCATCTTTTTGGAGATGCCTTTTCGAAAATGGCTAAGTATAGGCTTTTAAACATAGCTTCTAATTCTAAAAATTGGATTTACTGCAAAGAAAATAACCATAACTCCACTATATAGCCTTTATCACTACTATGCATTAAGGACGGTGTTAACTTGTAAGTGCGGTTTGATTGCGCACTTACCCACACACCCACTCACTCTTTTAGATTACGTAGATCTAGAAGACGGTGACTACGCCTGTCATTAGGAAGGTGATCCAGCGTTTGATGATCCCGGCCAGACTTAGGCTCTCCTGCAGCCTGGGGTCACTTACATTGTTTAGGATCCTCATATGTAATCAAAACAATGCTTCCGGCAGCAAACATCCTTTTGTTGTAATATAAACATCTTTAAGACTTCTCGTTGTACTTAAGTACCAAAACACGGTTATTATTTCCAGCTTGTAATAAATTTCATTTGGTATTGATCCAGCTATGTAATGTGAGGCACTAATGTACTGGTCCAGGGACTAGTGCATTTTCACGGGACGGGTTTCAAAGATAAGCAAATTTGAGGCCTGTCACATACATATACTACGATGAAAATACTATTTTGTACAGAATATTCCCTAAACAAATATTTGATCTGAGTTATATATACTAGTGTATATATCATGTTGTAATTGTCAGTGTGTACAGTGAGGAAGCTTATTTTTAGCCCTTCAAAATACTAGCATAAAAGGAGTATCTGTTGTAGGGTGGCTCACATGCCCCCAATCAACATGACCCCGTGTGGGCCGTCTTAGATGCCTACACATACCTGACACCACTCCGAGCCGAATTCCCACATAAGGACCTCCCTGAGATGCCACGTGCCCGAAGATCACTTCGGACCGTAGCTCCACACGGGGACCTCCCAAAGAGCCACGTGTCCCAGAGACCTCTCCGGACTAAAGCCCCACACGGGGACTTTCCTTAAGCATCGTGTATCCCGAAGGCCATTCTAAACCAAAACCACGCGCAGGGACCTCCCTGAGGCGTCACATGTCCCGGAGACCACTCCGAGCTGAGGACTCGCGCGAAGTTTCTTCCGGGCACTCCGCACATCAATCATTGCTCGAGACGAGAGATTGGGGATTCACGCAAACGAGGAGGAAAGGCGGGCAGGTCCCTACTTTGGCGGCTCGACCAAGAATAAACAAGAGAATTAAGGGTAAGGATTACCCCTTTGTTCTCAAGATTCTACGTACTTATGAGAGTACAGTGAGTGAAATAATCTAGCTGTATATAACCCGCGCTTTCAGGCCCGTTGTAACTCAAGTTCCATCAGAATTCCAAAAAATTTTCAAATCTTCACTTTTAGGTTGGCAGCCCGCAATCCGACCTTGTGGAAAGCACCTCCCCACAAAATCCACTATCTGAATCGCTCCGTCGATGATATCTAAGGACGTTACATCTTTCTTTACTAACGTGGCCCGAACGAGGAATGTCAACTTTTATTAGCCAAGGTCGGCATCATCTCATTCGGCCTGTCGGTGCGCCGCATGTACTGACGGGAGTACTCACGCGTGGTTGTGCGATTCAGACACGCAAATCCGCATTCCAACGAAGCTGGCGTTCGATCCATGAACCATCATGCTCCCGACCAGTCGATTTCTGGCAATAGTCATGGAAGGGTGGCCAGCAATTTTGAAGCAAGCCCTTTCCAGAGAAAAAAGAAGAAGAAAAGATAAAATGCAAGCAAGCCAACCAATAAAGATTTTGTACCACGATGCCAACCCTTCCAGGTGAAATGAGTTGTTCTTTTTTATTTTTTCTTGCCTTGTTCAGCATAATAATCGCGGTGGCATAATAATTAAAACGTTTAATTTTGTTGAAACCAAGATGTTGAAGCACGGGCACGGCCGGCCGGGCAGACAGAGTTGGTGATCAGTGGCGACCAATCCTTGGTCGTGGAAACTTGTTTCCTGCGAGTTGAGACCAGGTCTCTTCTTCCGGCAGTTGGCACCATCTGGCGGCAGCACAGGAACACCCGTTGATTCAGCCATATACGATACATGGAGGCATTATTAATTTCTGGCCTGCACAGAATACATGATTTACGCTCGCTCAGCAGCATTACAAATTACTCCCTCCCGTCACAAATATTTTGACTTTTCAAAGAGGTCAAAGCTTTACAATTTGAGATATGAATATTTTTTAAAAATATTTAGATTAGCTGCACAAAAATAGAATGTGTAGATTTGTTTCTAAGAATACTTTAATGATATTAAAATTTTAGTAGATTTGTAAATAAACTATCATGTTAATTAGTGATCAAAGCTATGTTTCGAAGACCATACAAAATAAAAAACATTATTAAATATTTATGCCGGAGGGAGTAACATGCAATTCAGGTTACAATGCTTAATTGCCATCTGCAAGTTGATCAGTGCTTAAATTAATTGGCCGCCTATCAAGTTGACAGAGATGCAGGAGCCAGGATACACGCATGATGACAGCCGGCTCTGATCTAAACACATGTCGGCACGCCCAAAGCTTTAGCCCATGATTTGGTTTGGGCCGCGATTCCGGCTTTATAAGATGAGAAGACGTACAAGTCGAAATCAGCTGGAATATTTAAAATATGGAAGCTTGTAGAACCACATAATTCCAACTCTGAAAAGGCTGGATAGATTCCTACTCAATAATGCCAGGGATATGTTCTTTCCTAGGGTCAGAGTGTACAAACTTCTCAGGATAATGTCAAGTCATAACCCTCTCATCCTACGGGATGGGAATAATAACATAAAGAGAAATAATGGCTTTACATTTGTTCTGTCTTGACTGAAAAATGAGGATCTTTTTAGTAAGATTGAACAAATTTGGTGGAGAGTGGTGCTTACTCGGGATGTCTTTGGAAGGGTAATGATCAAGATGAAAAGGGTGAAAAAAAAAAATCTTAAAGGCTAGGGTGCTGATAGTGTGGGGGCATATGAAGAAGCACCAAACAAGTTATAATTTTTTTTTTGCTTTGAACCCGTAATAACTTCGTATAGCATACATTATACGAAGTTATACGAGCCGCAGTGGCTCGGATTGATTATTTTGAGCTCGTTTCCGCCACGGGGGACGGCTTCCGCCACCGGGGACTACGGAAACCCCGCTTCTGCCACCGGGCTAGGCAGTAACCCCTCTTCCGCCACCGCCCACGGCGGAAGCAAAGGCTTCCGCCATGCGGCGCATCGGAAATGGCCTGCGGCCGCCACGTGTGTGCGCTCTCCCGCTCGGCCACGCTCACTCCTTGCATCGGATTCCCCCACCTTGAACCGTGTGCCACTGCACTGTGCAGCCTTGAACCGTGTGCCTGATTACCTGAATTCCCGCTCACAGGCTGGCTGCTGGTGGCTGCTGGTAGCGGGTCATTTGCAATTCCCGCTCACAGGCTGGCTGCTGGTGGCTGCTGGTAGCGGGTCATTTGCTGTTTGCCACGACCTGTCTTTTCCTGTCTGGCAGGAGTGTTCGAACCGTGTTTAGGCCCTATTTGTTTGAGCTGCAGTTTCTCTAAAAGCTGCTTCTGGGAAAAGCCACAAAAAACTAGTTTCTGGGAAAAGATCAAAACACAGTACAAATTGGGCTTTTAGTGGCTTTTGGCTTCTTTAAAGTGGGTTCCAAAAGCTGGCTGTTTGTTTGAGCTTCTGGCTTCTGAGGCTAAAAGCTAGCTAGAAGTTCAAACAAACAGGGCCTTAATTAGCGAGTAATAAATGGCATGTTTACAGTAATTTAATTTATGACTTCGGCTATAAAAGGAAGGGTCGTACTCAGTCCGCTGCACTCCACTCCATTCTCACTGCCTACCTCGGGTGCTCACTACGCTGCACTCCACTCCATTCTCACTGCCTACCTGCGGTGCTTACTAGGCCTAAGTTGGTTTTGCTATCCCACTATCCTTGTTGAGGTACTCTGCAGTTTTTTATTTTGCTCTAAATTTCATGCGTTTCAAGCAGTGTTCATTAAAGGAGTTTTAGCAAGCTAATCATTTTATTCGGAATGTACATGTCATATAACGAGTAAGTTAAATGAATGATAAAGGTGGTTGTTGCACTCGCATGCGTAAGAACAGAAGTTAGTTAGTTAATTAGTTTATTATGTTGCACGCATGAGCATGTACGATAATTATTGTCCACTAACAATGTTTAGAATTTTAGATACGAGCTAAGTGAAATAGTAATCTCGTCATGACCAGACACGTAGAATATGCATAGATTAATGAGTAATTATAAAATAGTTTGTAATAGTGGTAAGAAACTATTAAGGCCAAATGAACATGTAATATTAATGAGTAACATAAAAAGTTTGTTATGTTTTATGTTTAAAAAGTTAGTTATTTAGTTTGCTATGTTGCATGCATGCACATGTAAAAAATAGTCATCTAGTGACAATGTATTATTTCATGCACAGTGTTATTATTAGAAGGTATTCATTTAAATAAACCATCGCGACTAGACTTACAAAATATAGTACAAACAAGTGTTGATTAATTAACGTGAAACATTTTATTAACCAAACAAGTTATAATTTTTTTTTTGCTTTGAACCAATCTGAAGGTCATGTAATATATACATGAAGACACAGTTTAAAAACTTTGATTCATTATTTCATGTCTGAGTGCGCAGGTGTTGGTACCTCGTGAGCAGACGGTTTATTCGAGATATTTTCAGTAGGTATGCATTTTAATAAACGATCGTGCTTATACTTGTATAATAAAGTAGAATAAAATATAAATTAATGTAGATTTATACAGTAGTAAACTGTAGCATTATGTTGTACATGTGATGACTGCAGTACTAACTAATTTCTATCAGTGGTAACAAAATATGAACACTGACTGTGGATGTAAAATTTGAAGTTAAATTAAAAAATTGAAACGAAGATTGTAATTTAATTATATCTTTTTATAATTTTCATAAAATGTTACATTATTAACTAATTTAATTGTAATGCAAATGATTGAGTGTGGCGGAAACGTTCGACAATTTTAATGCAAATAATTTTTTTAATGCATATATATAGATGAGTGGCAATGTGTCATACTTGATGAATAATTGAGAATGCATATATAGATAGGTGACAATTCTTTTTAATGACACATGGATAGATCTTTATGGCTACAACACTGCATATATTCTATGGAAATGCTCCAATAGAAGTGCAGGGTACTTTTGTTAGCATGCACAGTTGCATGCACACACAAGCCGCAATAAATCTTCCTATAGGATCTAAAGACTTAATAGGGGTGGTTGCCACAACACTTGGTATAGATCGGCGAAACTTCAAAGTGCGCCTACAGGCGGTTCGGTCCCGTTACGTCCTGAACACTTCGCATGTAGTATGCAACCTGTGGGAGCTTCGGAACCGAAGTTCCTGGGACTTGTATGTTACAAAGTCCTCTATACGCAGTGAGTTTACTTACCTTTATATTGAACGAATTTATTTTAGGATGTAACCTAACTTTCTATCCTGTGCAAAACAGATAAATGATTGTCGTATGACATCGTGGATGGATAATCCTTTTTAAATGGCAGCAGATGCATACATGATGGTTCTCTACGCAAGGATCGCAGATCTCGAACATCGTCTTGAAATGACAAGGCGTACACTAGAGTTGCACGTCCGCACGGAACACTTGTGCGCTGCATGCCGGAGGCAACACGGCTAGTTAGCTGACACCACATGTTACGTACATTTCAATTCCCCTAAGGCATGGTAGAAGTAAGATCGACACACGACTATAGCAAATGGCGCGTGTGTCATGCATGGCACTATTTATGTATGTGATGCTATTGTTTGGTGTGTTTTACCACTATGAAAGTTATGAACATTGCATTTACTACTTACTTGTCACTTTCCAGTTCCCATTAACACATCTATGCACAACGTGGCCATGTGATATGTGGCCAGTAACACCTCTGCCAAAGTGTCCTACCGTCTGTGCGACTTGACCCCTCAATGTCAAAGTATCCTACTGTCTGCGCGACGTGACCCATCACTGGTAAAGTGTCATATTCTGTGCGCGATGTGACCCATGACTACCAAAGTGTCCTACCCTGTGCGTGACGTGACCCATAACTGTGAAAGTGCCCTACCATCTGCGCGAATTTATTAGTCTACCGTAATACGAATGCATTTACTACTAGCTTGGCACCTACCACTGCAAATCTGTAAACAATAATAACTCAGCTAACGGGCCACTGACGTGACCCATCAATGCCATTCACATGTCGGCCATTAATACGTCTGTGCACGGCAGGCCATGTTGTGTGGTCCAGCAGTCCCTGTTGAAGTGACATATCACTGCAATTAAAGGTCTGCAGTGACATATTAAATCATCTCGAACTATGCATTGCATGCGTATGTCATATTCAATTTGAGCATGTTGTCCAATATCAATTATTTAAACCTACGCAGTCTCACTCCGAACAACACAACCAACAAAAGCATTCTAAACACTTCACTTCACAAACCTCTCAGCATCAAGACAGTCATATGGAGTTCCCATCGCCACGAAGGGAGTCTCTCCACGAATCTGTCCCAGAATGTGTTCACGCCCATGTGTCTATGCGGCAGTCTTTGTGTTTTGAGAAAGTCCAAGACATATCCTATACTTACGGGATAAGGTATTGGAAGTGCGCAAACTATGCGTACGACCGAACTGCCGAGATGAACAGGAGGGCAAAGTACCCTGTAAGTCACTTCTTACTTATTTCTTCCCTAATGAACATATACACGCAGATGCTAACCTCAATCTTTTAGCCTCCATTATGCGAGTTTGTGCAGTATTTGGACGCGGAGCAGACTCTCGAAATGGAGCGGCAGATGCACTAGGAGGCGGTGGGGCGCAGGGCCAGAGCCGAGGAACGGTGGCAAGATGCCCTCAGTAAAGAAAGAAACAAGCGTACGAGGGAAGAGTTTCAGGCACAGCACGAGGCTGACCAACAGCGACAGTTCAATGAGCATGAGGCAGACCGTGCCAAAAAGCGCGTTAGGGCTGCTAGAGCCATGGAAGCAGGACCTAGCGCGTTTGCGAAGGGAAAATACCCACGCTGCACCTAGTAGTATGATTATCGTGTATGACAACTACGCTTTTAAATCTCCCAAGGCATATAGGTTTAGTTACGATGCACTACCATGGTAGATCGTCTTACACATCTCGCGTGCCATTGCTTGTATCATGTAATTCTAATTTTTATTATTTAATCTCCGGTTCTCTAAAACCATAAACCGTTTACTTGCTCCGACACAACGAACTAATCATTGTTTCTAATTTTACCATTGTTTACTTATTTTTAGTTTTCCTACTTAATTCAACAGAGTGAACAAAATCAAATAATAGCACGTACTGAACTCCAGAGTCATGCGCAACTTGTTCAAATTTTACAAAAATTTTATCAATCACGTTTCATCTAGTTTCTCTAATTCTATCCCAATATATTATTTTTCTGCTAATAATTAATGGAAATATAATGTTTCTAACAATATTAGTGCAGGTATCACTTTATAATTGACATAAAATGTTACATTTTTAGCTTAAGTAACTATAATACGCAGTTTAATTAAATGAGTTTTGGGCGGGAAAATAAAAACCGTCGTCTCGGAGTGAGTGAACCGTTGTCTCGCAGTGAGTGCGCAGCAGAGCAACGCGCCGGCGCGCGCGGGATGGAGCAGCCCCGCCACGTGGGGGCACAACACGGCGGAAGCCACTTTCTCAATTTAAATTTAACTTTATATTATTCAACCAATTTTTCCAAAAAAAAAACTCTTAAAGGCTAGGGTGCTGATAGTGGGCCGGGCTTATGAAAAAGCACAAGACCTATCCTTTGGTAGAGAGATTAATGGCTTGGATTCTAAAGAGGAATCGATGAATCTCTTTGAGGAAGGAGAAAAAAGAGGAGTGGATATAAAGTCCGAGCTTTAGAAAATCTACGAAACTGAAGAAGCTACCTGACATAAAAAAATCCCAACAAAAATGACTGTTAGAAGGGGATAATAATACTAAATTCTTTCATATGGTAGCAAATGGGAAGGACAGGAAATTTATTACATCCTTAATGAATGGAAAGCAACAAATTAGTGGGCAAGAACACTTCATTTTTCACATCACTGAATATTATAAGGACCATTTTTGGGGAACATTATAATAGTCGTTTCTCTGTGAAATCCAAGGTATGGGATCAGCGTTACAAGATTTCTCAGGAAGAGAACTGTGAGCTTATTAGACCTTTTACCGAGGAGGAAATTTTGATTGCTTTATTCAAGATTACTAGGAATAAAGCCCCGGTCTAGATCATTTGCCTATAGAGTTTTTTCAAAAATGTTGGAGGTTCATGAGAAGAGATTATGAGCATCTTTGAGCTATTTTGCATTGGAAAGTTGGATGTGGGGAAAGAATTATGGGGTTTTAATTCTTTTAACAAAAGAACCCAATGCTGATGCTGTTAAGAAATATAGGCCCATATGCCTATTGAATAGCATCTATAAACTGATAACCAAAACCTTGACACTGAGAATGGAGTAAAGAAATTGGCTCAGAGCATCAAATTCCTTCATCATGGTGTCGTGCCAATTGGGATTTGACAGAGCACCACAGTATGTCTTTTCTAAGGAAGACAACACCGTGGCATGGGAGTTGAGGCGCTCATGTGTTCGGATACGACTATCAGCTTTCCGACGAGTGACCATGTGATGAGCATTGGTCACTATCAACAGGATCACACCGCTGGCAACAGTCTATGGTTCGAGACCAACAGGGCAGTGGCATGAGAGGCACTAACGTTTGAAGGTGAAAAGGCGGTCAGGGCGGCCAGCATGGCCGGCGACAAGATGGATGGCGTGGCCGATGGTGTGGTCGGCAACGAGCTGGCCGGCATGACCGGCAACGAGGCGGATGGCACTGTCGGCAATGAGGCGGCCAGTGCGGAGGTCGGTGCGGTCAGCGCAGTTGGCGTACCTCCAAACAGAAAGGTAGAACGGGGCCATGGGCAATGGGAATCCGCTTGTTTTGATAAAAATCAAGGTCAGTGGGAAGTTTGGGAGAGGAGGTGGAGGAAGCAAAGGAAAAAATATGACTCATCGAGGACAATATGCGCGAAATGATGACGCGGTTGGAGGACAAATCGAGACAACGGTTGCCTTTGTGATCAGAGGGGTAGTTGAGGAAGACAAAAAGCGTGGAGTGAGGCGCGAATTTGCGAGGGGTAGTGCTAGTGGTTCGGATAGCATGTGTAGCCAAACACAGGGATATGATCAGTTTAGTTAGGGTGGGAACCATGTAGGGCAATGAAGGGAGTAGAGAGTGAGAAGAGTGGAGGTGGGACAATGGTTAAAAAGATATGTGGCAATGTGGAGGACTTCCACCCAATAGGAAATAGGAAGGAGGCATACTAGCTTAAAAAAGAAGGGAACACACAACATCATTGGTGGTACAGATAACGCGTTCAGCCTTGCATGCCATTCTGTCGATACATATAGGGACATGACATGTGGAGTGCAGTACCATGTGTGAGAAAAAAGGACCGAGATGCAAAGTTATCAAATTCACAATCATTATTATACTAAATGGTTTTAACAATTGTGGCAAACTGAGTTTGAACATAAGCAAGAAAATTGGAGATGGTGGTCGTCAAGGGAGAATTGCCCAAGAGCCATGAGAAAAAATTTCGCGTCACTTGATGTAGTTAGAGCTGGCGATGTCAAGGACAACGGGAACCAGGGAGGTGATGTGCATAATGTGAGCGAGCTACACATCAAGTGAGACAATGGTTGTGGATCAGTTGCCACTTCAACAAGTGGACCACGGTCAAATGCACGTCTGCAAGGGTGGGCTGGATACCCGGCATGCTTGGATGAAATGGCACAAGAGGAAACAACATGTTTTCTGCCCCGACTGAGGGGGCGCCATTGACATGCGTAGGGAGTGCCCCAGGCGCACCTAGGTTGAGCCCGTGCGTAGCAAGTGTTTCGTGCGCACCAACACAGCCTAGGCAGTGCTTGGCGGGCGTGCCACCGAGACCAAAATGAGAGTCGACACACCAAGGCCGAGAGCACCACCTAGGCCGTTTGCATCGAGCGCGGGCGTGCCAAGGCCAAGGGGTGGCGCCGCGCACCGAGGCCACCATACGTGTGGCGGGCACACTGTGTGCGGCGAGTGCGGGCGTGTCGAGACCACCTAGCGCGTGCTCACCGTACCGAGGCCATGCAGCGTGTGCGCAGCTAGCGGATACAATGAGTACACCGAGCGAATGGAGATCGCGCGCGCCAAAGCTAGCGCCCGCGTAACGAGGCACCGCGGGTGTGCCCGTTCTGCTGCCGACATGCGCAAGTGTGTCGCGGCCAATAGGTTGAAGTCGGGTAGCGAATTAGATCCAAAGCTGGTCTAGAGAGATCGGATGCCAATCTGGAGACTTGCGGACGCCGGGCGGCATGAGTGACTTGCTCGTTGGACAACGCGTTGGCAGATCTGGACAACGATGGTAGCATGGACGAGGAGATCCCGCCGGTGGAAGAGATCCCGTCGGTGGAGGGCTCGCCGTTGACGACATCGATGACGGGTGGGAGAACAGCGTCTATGGAGACATGCAACATGGCCTGAGGCACGGCCAGAGAGGCTTCATTTAGGGAGACACCATCAGACGCCATGAGATGGCGGCGGGTAGGGTAGATGGCTAGGGTTTGCTGAAGGGTGGGGTAGGAGAGCCCGCTCTAATACCATGATAGAAGAACAATTGTCGCCTATATTGCAAAGAGTTTGGAGTATAATATATATACCCAGACGGCCTCCGTTGGCGATTCTTACGCTCCTAGAAATTAATCCGCAAGCGGACGCATATCGCTTGTAGTTTTCACCTAGGAGTATTCCAAAGTATCGAATCCACAGGGAGCGAGGGAGAAAGATAATTCTAATATCTATATTATTGAGATACCAACCAGCTAGTTAAGGGGTAAATATGATACGATAAATAGACCGGTGACATACACACACACTCAGTAGAGTGTTACAATAATTTGGCAGACAGTTGGGAGGACAACGAGACGGGTTTAATAAGTTCGTAAATGTTGTGTGATTCAGTTTATTGAGAGAGCCTGGGTGATAACGATCAGTGGTTCACTTAATATTCGTCGTCGGAACTTGGACATTCACTACCACCCGCTATCCTGAATTGAAATCCCGAATGGTTATGATCATTTCGATAGGGCTCTACTGATCCAAAGCCGGACGCTGTGGGTTACGCACGAGATAATTAATATCTACGGATGGATAGGGCTGTCACCACCTACCACCTACCACATATACGTGGGTCCGGGTGTAAACCAAGTTAGTCCTAGTTTCAGACACCACGTCTGCTACTATTTCTAATCAACCTTCCTCGGATCCTAGGAAGATGATCTAGGTTCAATACTTGGGCTCTTTCAGTATATGAGTGAGAACCTAAACTGATTCCAGACGAATACAAGTTACCGGTAAGGTTAATCCACACAACTCATATAGTAGATATGCTTAATCTCAAATAAAGCTCAACACATAATAAAATGAATAAAGTGATCCCACTAATTAAATAAATAATTAGGAAAGGGTACAAGAGCTATTACCCAAATTCCCGAAAACACTTTCGAAACTCCGAGGCTTCAGCTCGACTCGACTCTAACTCCCAACTAATCTACTTTAACTAAAGAGCAACTCTAAGTGAAGTGGATGAAGTAAAGTGTGGTGTCCTAAAGTGAGGTGAGGGGTCCTTTTATAGTGTTCTGGAGCCAATCAGAGGGTGCCACGGCATGGGACACTTTTCATCTTGCAACCGTCCAAAGGGGGAATCCAAAGGGCATCTCGAGGGGGTGGGTCGGCCGACCCACCCTTTTCATCATCTGGCCGTCAATTTTCTCTAGGATGCTTCTTTAACGGTGTAGATCATCTCCTAAAGACGGTTTTGTTAGTTGACTCCGGCATGTAATGGTTCCTTTAGAATCCTATACTCCATTTGTGAAGGAAGTACTGCCATCAGATCAAACCGACTTAAACGGACGGCAGGGATCTCTTCATTGGATGCTTATTAGCCACCTAGTCAAATTTGGAGTTGATTGGCCACAATTGTGGGTCGGCCGGCCTGCACTTTTCTCCGGTTCGGCTCCGGTTTTCTCCAGTTTGATTCTGAGGACAAATACTTACCAAAACTTGTGGAAATTTATTAGTTTAAAATAAAAAATTAGTATAAACCATGATTTTCTCCCAAATGACCGGAACATCGGCGTATGTTGGCATATAAATTTGGACTTTATTGGACGCTAACAGCCTCCCATATCTCAGTCATAGATTTATAGAATATTATCGAGAAGATTAGGATGGGCGTCGGAAACATTAGTACGTGTGATCACAACGGATAACACATGCGGTGATACCACGTCTATACTCCAACAATTACAAACATATATCAGGGTTTCTCTGTCTGAGTGATTTGAAACTGATTATTCACTGATTGAGTGAACCGAAATTTGCAACTCGATAACTCACCTTTCAATCAGGGCAAGAACTCGAAGTGCAAAAATTGGTTCAGGAAGACCAGTCAAGTAAATTTTATCTCCTCACCTTTGACCCGAACTATCGACCGGCGCAAATCGATCGATGGGTGGGGACAAACGTCAGAACATCAGTCATGCAAAGCAATGCGTAAATATTGGATTTGGACTCGTGTGCAACGAAGAAAGTATATCTTGCTAAGATTTCCTGTAATAGCAGCATCCGCCGCCGCTGCGAACAGGAGCGCGCCAAGACGAACAGCTAGCTCGGCTGGGCCAACTCTAGTTGCCAGCAGATTCTGACAAAGGTTCATTTGCTTAGGAGTGTTTTTTTTATCTTTTCTATTTATTAGCTCATATCATAAACTTTAATAGCTTTCTAAGATGGCATTGTTTTCAATTCGTTTAACTCGTTCTTGGAGCTCTAAAGCACCCAAACGACTGTATTTCGAAAATAGAATAAGCAAATAAGTAGTCTAAGCCATGAACAACACCCAAGCAAAATGTTCTTAGGCTGTCTCCAACACGGACCTGAAAATGGCCCCCGAACAGCTAAAATACGAGAGAGCGAGCATTGTTTTGTCTTCAACGCGTTCCCCCATATCATCCCCTATCTGTCCAGGGAGGGAGAGAACCTATAAATGCAGGGAACCTCTCACTTCTCCAAATCCCTCCCTAGAGAGCAAGATGAGCCGCGGTCATTGCCTCACACGCTGGCAGGGCTCCATGATGTCGTGACCCCGGTGTCTCCATAGGGAATTCAACACCATAAGGCGATACTAGACCCAGACTAGTATCTCATGATGGAAAATTCGGTGAATATCGTCACAGTGCAATAATAACTAAATTTAAATAAAAGTTTAAAGGTAGCATTGTTGGCTTTTACATTAAAATAGGCATCCCTATTAAACAGTACTTTATAATAAGAAGGAAATGGAAATTTCAGAGTAGCGGAATAAACTGCAACGACATCCAAGGTGCCGACCAAAGAACCACACCTAGACTTGCACACCTTCGTCAAGATCCTTCTGGTCTTGGCCATAATCTGAACGACAATATCCACGATAGGTATAATGAGTATGCGGCTAAGCAATATTAACAATGAATGTGATGGCAAAGAACTGGGAATAGTCTATTTTACGTAGGACCTACTTTCTAGTCAAGTTTTAGTTGTCAAGTTATGTTCAGTTGAATTCATGAATCGATCAAGTCATCCCAAATAACAAGGGAAGGTGCAACATCACACAAGGGCAATGCCAGCCTACACTAGTCAAGTTCAATTATTAAAACGATGGGAGTACATGTGAAAACCTCTCGCCCTGTCCATAATTGTGGACACAGCTATCATGGTAGTTTTAACTTTGCAGAGTATATACGTTCCACACAATCCCCGTCCCATCCCGGAGGAGAAATGGTTTAAGGCGGTTCCAGCCTACTATGCCTACCACTTTGCCCGCCCTCTCTTTAGGTTTCCCCGGCCCCGTTGGTACCCACCACGGTAGGGCGCCCACTACTTTTAAGCCATTCGGTCTCAGCAACGAACCTTCCCCTCAGGTAAGGTTGGAAGCCTTCCCCTAGAGCAAAAGTAACGAATTGTAACCGGACAACCTACGAGCTGGTGGTAGTGGGTTTGATTGGGTACTAAGACAGGGCTGAAGACACAAGTGGTCGCACCTTTTGGTTTGGTCTAGTAGTTCACAAGCTTGAAATCCTTAGTAGAGGAGACCTGCATACCACAACCACAGCCCGGAAACCATCTCATCCGGGTCTCCTCTAACCAACCACCCATTGATTTTAGTTGATTAGGGTTTAAACTAAACAATCGTCGAAGCCTCGGTTTCACCATCTCATTTTAATAAGTGAATAACCAATGCAAACCTAGCATCTAGTCAAAGGCTAGGCTAAGGAATGATAGAAAGATTCATCAATCAAGGCTACCCCATGCTAGTGAAAGACTAACATGGCCAGGTACACACGCACTAGTCTAATATGTATACAAAAGATAGCAATTACAACATAAAGGCATAAAGTGGAATTGTAAAACATTGGATAGAAATATGCAAACTATCGCTTGCATACAAAGAAAAATTACCGGCAGCAGTGTCCAGTACCAGAAATACGTCATCTACACGTAGATCGAGAATACCAGAATAAATAGCAGATACAAACAACAAAACTATAATAAAAAATATATTAAAATCCTAGGAATTATTTGGAAAATAATAGCTTTGGAATCACCTGAATCGAAGCTATGGTGCTCTCTAAACAATTCGGGGGGAGATTCGGGAAATTCTCTAAAAAGAAAAGGTATTTAAGGCCCTAATTGGGCTTAGCCCCGCAACGGTCCACTCTCTCTCCCCGCGCACGACCCAAACGGCCCAGCACGGCGTGCCGCGCTCGACACCAACAGGTGGGCCCCATAGGTCGGTGGTGAGCGGAGGCCAACAGACGAGCCCCGCTGTCCAGTAGCGGTGGTGGCAGTGGCAACGCGCGTGTGCGTGTTGTGGACCGTAAGCCGCATCGGCACCGGGCAGGGGTTCCAGGGTGGGTAGAACTTCGGCCAGGGTTTCTAGATGCGATTCTTCACCAAAATAGATGATCCATATATACAAATTGATCATCTGGTCGAGCTCTACAACCTGGTTGCATATATAATCTAATGTCTGGTTTCGGGATAGAGAGAGATACCCCCGAATAGTGCTCTGGAGGCTATGGTTTGGTGGCTAGGGCTCTCACCTTGGGGCTCCACAAGTTTTGGTCGTCAAGGGTGGTCTTGGGGGGTTTATATAGTGATGGGGAGGGGTCTATTCGGCTGGTATAAAGTAGGAAAGGATTAGGAGTTCGAATTTAACTCGGAGTAGAATTCAAACTTGCCAAATTGGGAACACGCCTTCCCTCGCAAGTTTGCGGTTGAAACTTCGTGGATTGGTCGTCGAGGCTTCTAGAAGGCTCCATAATTTTTGAGAATTTTTCTAAAAAGTATTCCTCATTATTCCATGCAAAATACCTTCTAAATAAGGCCTTGTTTTGCTTAATTCAAATCTCCGGGTTACCCAAAAATTAGGAAAACATAAGAGATATATTTGGGTGCCTAGGGCACGTGTTGCTACTGCCCCATCCCAATTATAAGCAAGCCTTGTGCATAAAATATCCTAAAGAATCATAAAATAATAGCTATTCTAGGTTTTATAATGGATAAATAATAAAAACCAATTTTTCCTTAGGTTTTCTTTCTTTTCAAAAAACACTCGAAACACCTAATAATTTTATTAGCGTGTCACAAATGATGCGGCGACACAACTAACAGTAGGTCGGCGTGACAAGAGGCAATGAAGCCGGTCGGTGCAGCAAAGGCGGCGCAAGGGAGGCTCGGCGGAAGGACGG
Organism: Raddia distichophylla; assembly: GCA_005191435.1. Taxonomy (NCBI): domain Eukaryota; kingdom Viridiplantae; phylum Streptophyta; class Magnoliopsida; order Poales; family Poaceae; genus Raddia; species Raddia distichophylla. The sequence goes on along the minus strand of SPJY01025704.1, from coordinate 1,010,891 downwards.
CGAACTGCGGCTGCGGGAGACCGAGAGTGAGTGAGTGAGAAAGAGAGAGGGAGATAGAGAGAGGGGAGGGGGAGGAGGAGGTGGGAGACAGCTACTGGCGGCAACAACTGGCGGCGTGGTGGAGCTCCTGCGGCGGCAGGTGAGAGTAGAAAGGAGCAGGGCGGAGGAGCCGAGGCGAAGGGGAGAGAGAAGGTGGGGGGAGGATGAGGTGATGGGAGGGAGATTAATAAGTAATATATGATTATTGCACGTAAAATTTATGTCACAAAATACGCGTATGAAAATACAAGGTGGTTATGGAATGTCGGTTAAAAAAAGGATGAATAAGTCGTACGGGATAAAATTTATGTGATGCTGTTGAGGATAGGAGAGATATAGAGAAAAAAAAATAGGGGGTTCTTTATAGTACAGCTATACGTGGTAAGATTTAGAGGTTAGCGTTAGAGACAGTCTTGCATGTTTATTTCATGTATCGAAACCACAAGCATATGTTATTTTCAGCCCATCGCCTTTTTTATGTCGAAGGCATAAAAGTTGCAAAAAACAATCGAAAGAAAGTAGGCCAAACTATTAAATGTTAGTTCACCTTGTCAGCAAATAATACAAAAACAAACTGGGCCAGTAATTGTTAAAACTATTTCGATGAGCTCTCAAAAGTTCTAACTTATCAGCAAATAAACATTAAGCAAATCAGGTCATTTGTAATGAATAGAGCGAGGTTTTTAATATTTAAAAAAAACTAGAGGTAATACAACCCAGGGCAATTTTCAAAGTTGGAATTAACACATTGTTTGAACAAAGTTTAGTAGGCATCCCGCGAATAGGTGCCAAATTTGGAAATACAAACATGGTCACAACATTTGTATCACGAAATGCCCAAGATTGGAACAAAACTTCATCTGGCATGTCCGATCAAAACTGAATCAACGGTTTCCTTTTGCTGCCTGAATAACTATGTCCAAGTAAACATCAGAAGGATAATCTCATAAGGTGAGATGATCCAAGTCCTATGTCAAACTGATCGACTACAGCTAGGTCAGCGAATTTTGTCAGGCAAAAAATAACTAGAGAAAAAGGGAAGACAAAAGATAATTATCCGTCTAATTACAGAGAGAGCAAAATAACTCAGGCCAATAACAAACAGTTCATTTAGCCCGAAAAGTGGCCAACCTTTTTCTCTTTCTGTTCTTCTTTGAGGTCAAATCTTTTTGCACACCAACGTTGCAATGAGGAAGAATAGTAAAAGGGCCGGCACGCTTAGCAGGTATTCTTCTCCCTCTCTTGTTTGCCCACTGAATTGGCAGTTTGCCTGCAACATTGGCAATACCATTAGAGGTTGCCAGCTCAGTCACCTTTTGGATCTTCTCCTGCATTTGCATAACCCATGCTACTGACAGGTCGAGTGAGAATGAATCGTCTAATGGTTTTTGCCAAAGATCAAGTAGGACACGCTGAAATGATTGAAATGATAGCGAGGGCTGGAAATCCTTGCGCAGTTCACACATCATATTAACCTTTATGATGTGCTTACATATGTTGCCCTGCATTGACCATGAGCAATCACACAGAGAAAATTCTGACCCAGGATTCCATATAGTCCGCATCTGACTAGCATCCTTCTGACTTGCTACCCTGGCTAACACAGATTCTTTGCCATCAAAGAAAACAGCTTCATCAGGTATCTGCAGTGCCCTTTGCCATGAAGTGCATGCAACGTACTCTGCTTTAACCTCAGGAAATGAGCCACTTTCATCTGCATATAGACTGAGCCAGTAGCTCGAATGGAGCTCTGTTGTGAGTTTGTGCACCAACCAGTCCACACGTTGAAGAGCATCGAGTTGTGAATCATCATATGCTTTAACCTTGAGCTTTAGATGGTAGCTTTCAATAGCACCAGATGATTCCTGACTTGATAGTGGAAGATTTCGGATGGTGTCAACCCACATCTCTAGAGAACATACGAGGAATATTGTTAATGCTTACAATAGAATTTGAAATTGGATGTATGGAGTGAAACTGTCACCCCCATATTCTTACCTAATTTTGGAACCCAAAATGATTTGAAATATTGTATGAAATTGGTTTGGTCAACAAAGTCTTGAAATAATTGCTCGAGGGCATCCATGGAATTTTTCTCACTCCAGATACTGTAAATAAATTTGCCTAGTTGCATAAATATTTCCCGCTGTATTTCACTGTTGCTGCATTTCTTGATTACATTTTTAAGCCAGGTTCTCCTAATGTGCCACAGAGAAAACAAAATTGGGCAGGAGAAAACATTCCTGAAACAATGACACATTAACATCAGTGGCAACTACTATCTACAATCTGAATGATTTAACTGTCAAAATCAATGTTAGACCTGATTGGATCTATATCTGAGGCAGGGTCATCAATTATAAACCCTCCAATTCTCCAAGTTAAATCAACAGAATGTATTCTTTCAGTAAGTGCTGTCATCCACCTTAAAGTGTCTTCCTTAGTAACTGACCGTGTTATAACCCACGCAACAGGTAAAGCATGTTGTCTTGAGTCAAATACAAGGAGTGTGTGCAATGGGTACTGCAACAAAGAGTAGAGTGTCAAACAGATAGTAAAAAACTCCCCAAGCCACGCACGCACGCGCAAAGAGAATCATAAATGGACTTCAATTGCTGTTACAGAACTGCCTGTCAGCTTGTGTTGCAGTAAGATACCTTAAGCTTGCTTACACCGAATGAGGAATGAGAAGCCAAAAGGTTCTGGTGGCCAAAGCGGATCATCTGCTGCAGTTGCCATTCCGTCTGTATTCCTAGAATAAAGGCATCTGTCTCAGTTGAATCCTGGTAGAAGAAAACAGACTTCCTATTTCTATCAACCCACATTCGGATGCTAGCTTGATCATCCAGATCCAACTCATGCGTAGATCTCTTGATGATCATCCCAAGCTTCTGGACATACTGGGAAGCAAGGCTATCAACCTTGGCATTTGAGCCACAATAACGCTGTACCCCTTCTAAATGTGTCTGCAGGATGTTCTCCTCTGGGACACCAAGATAAATCAACGACATGGTCTGCTGCTGGATCTCACTACCAACATACGGCACTGTCCTGGCACCAGGCCCGATGGCATCCCGGTCCAGGGGGCCATGGCATATGAAACCAGACTTATTGACATGCCGCCTCTCATGGTAGATAACGAGCACCAAAGAAGGGCGGGCATATAGCCGCTTGATTGCGAAATGACAGGTGCAGCCCCGCATCGACTGTGGGCGAGCGGCCCGGTTTCTCGTGTTGAGCCTGTACCTTCTGCTCGGCAGGATCGTGCCTCCCTCCCCGTAATTCTCGGGGCCAAACGAGCACCAATACCTGAATCAACTCATAGCATTACTACACACTAGCAGTCAAGAATTAACAACAGCCAAAGAATGAAACTTTCGAAGTGAGCAAAACATCATGGGGCATTGACGAAGTTATTACGGGTGGATTTGGGGACAGGCAACACGCACATCCTGTAGAGGAGGTACTCGTCGCTCCTGAAATGCTTGAGGCTGCCCCTCTCGCGCTTGCGGCCGCGCTCGATGTGGAAGCGCGTGGGGCACTCGGGGTTGCTGCACTCGCCGCTGATGAAGGCCTCCATCCGCTCGTAGGGGATGAGCGCGACGTCGTCCTGGTGGTGCTCGGAGCTGGCGTACTTGGCCCAGATGAGGTCGGCGGCGGAGAACTCCTCCCCGGGAGGGTCCTGCACTGTGAGGTCGCTCACCGACTGCACCACATCCGCCTCCTGCCCCATACCTCCTTCTCCACAACTAGCTGCGGACTAATCACGAGTCAGGTTAATCGCAGGCAGGGAACTCGGCTGTAGATGATCGATCGATGAGAGAAAGAGAGAGAAAGAGATTACCTCAGGCGGGGGTTGGAGAATAGCAGCTAGCTTCCATTTGGATGTCCTCGCCGTCAGTCGCCGCTGGTCGCCGGTTGGGGGCGGGGGTTTGGGGTGGAAAACCCTAGAGGGAGAAACAGAGGGGACTGAGGGAGGGAGAAGACAACCACATGTGGGTAATGGGCTTGGAGGACGGATTTAGAGGCTCTAATGGGCCTTTAGTATCGATGGGCTTGAAAAAAAATATTTTATATTGTTTTGAAAATATTTTATGAAAAATGACTGACAGTTTAGAGATTAAAAAAAAATAGACACCGGTCGCCCTCTGGACGAGATGATTGCTGGATGATTGCTCTCTGTACGTGCAACCGGCCGGTGCTCTAGAGCCGCTTCGGCAGGTTCGGGATGCTTTGCCCGTTGGGCGGGCGAGAGGACACGGTTGCCCGCCCAAAAGGCGAAATGGCAGCCAGGCAACAAGTACAAGCAGCGCAATAGTACCTCCCGATGCACTAGCTTATTTTTATCTTTTAAATTTTATATCGCAGGTGTGGTTTAGATTTGTTCGAAAAAATGTCAGAAACCCATTTTTAAAATCGGTTCGTTAATCATAGATGGCAATCAAAAGATATAGCAAAAAATGAATTAGAAATTGGCATCGGTGTGAGTGCCTGAAGTTAGCTCGACATGTTGCATGCTTGTTGGGTGGCTGTCACCGGTTCAAATGGCGACCAGCTCCTCTTGCTCGCCGAACGAGTGACGGCTCCCGAACCAGCCGCCACACCGCCTACGCACCGGCCAATCGCCCGTCCAAACGGCGATAGCCCATCCAGATGGCGACCGGAGCCTATTTTTGCTTAATTTCCAAACCGTTCGTCATTTCTGCGTAAAAGATTTTTAAAAAAATATAAAAAAATATTATTTTCGATGGGCTTCTCACGCTTGTCTTTTTTTTTAAAAAAAATGACCTTGCTACAAATCAGACCATAAGACATTATTGCCTAAGATAAAAACAACGTTGCAGTAAAATAAGAGAAAACATTCTAGTATGTTGAAACTAAGTGTCGCATATTTAAAACAAAAGTTGGACCAAAATGATCAAAATGTTGTAGCAACCAATAATTGCACCAAATCGTTTAAAACCATGTTGTAGTATATTAAATCAAAATGTTGTATTGAATGAAAATGTTGCACAATATGGAACACTGTTATAACATGTTAAAACAAACGTTGTGGTGAGTTAGAAAACTATTTCAGTATTTTAAACCAAATGTTGCGGTATTTTGAACCAAAATATTGCACCAAATCATACAATGTTGCAGTACTTTAAACCAAATGTTGCAATATTTAAAACCAAAGCACGGGAACATTCAAAAGTAAACATTGCAACATTCAAAAGTAGTTGTTGAACCATTTACAGTATAGAGTTGAAACATCAAGAAATAGATGTTGCGATATCACAATTACAACACGACAACATTTGAATACAAGCACTTAAACAATTGAATGGAAACACTAAAGCATTGTTTGAGGAAAAAAGAATGTTTTAGGAAGGGAAATAGTATGTTGCACAAGAACAATCGAGATGTTGCAACACTCACATGTGGATGTTTCAAGCCAAAATGGGATATCTTCTTCCTTAAATCCAGCGATCCCCTCTTAAATTTCGGTCATCTAGCTCCTCCAAATCCCAGCCATCTCATATAATAGTACAATGATGAATTCACCTTCAGCTAAGCATTACAGGAACTCCATGCATCTGGGGTAATAATGACTTGAAGCACAACTTGAACCAACATGCAGTTTGTTGATTCCACGGCAACGCAGCTGGCATCAACACACAGAAAGCAAAGTTGCAACGAGGACAGATCAAGGTGTGAGAGACCTAGGCAACAAGGTGGGAGCTCTTCACGGGTGCACTAGCCCCTCCCCCCAATGGAAGCAAATCCTCTGACGTATTGTTTCTCTGACTTTGAATCACTGACATGTGAGCCCATATGGTGCTACGACCCACATGTCAGTGGCCAAAATAAGTCAGAGTATACGTCCCCTCCTCTCGATCTAGACGGTGGTGAGTAGATCTAAGAGGGGGGACAATCGGGGAAGAAAAGAGGGCACTATGGGGGAGCTGACAAGACATGGAGGTCCCTTCCGAAAAATGCAGACAGGCGAAGGAAGTTCGGTGCCACTCTGCAAGGAAGCAGCAGCGACAGGGAAGGGAGGAGAGAGAGAGAGAGAGGAGAGCACAGGGGGGATAGAGCACGCGTGAAATAGGAAAAGAAAGCCAATGGTTGAGCGTGCCGTCTAATGGATGGGCGTCCTATTGAATGCCCACTCCTAAGCATTTTTTTTACAGTAATAGAAAGTTGTGCAATATTTATTTACTATCATATAACGTTTTCTTAATTTGCCACTACTGTACAACGGTTATAATCAATTGTTTTTCAGACAGTTAAATGACCCTTTTGCCCCTAGTTCAACCGGTATACAATAATCCAAAAATTGTACAGTAAAAAAGAAGAAGTGAAGTATGCAATAAAATCAAGATTATGAATAAATTATTTACTTCAAAATCCTATTGAAATATTTCTTTTATATTAAATAAATCAATTATCAACACCCTTTGAATTTATTTCGAAATTAGATTCTTCTCATTTTAAGCATTTTTTTGAGCTCTTTACAATTTTCTAAATTTATTTCTTATTGGTAGTACTAAAGTTAAAAAGATTGTTTCACTTAAACCGTTAGCCCAAAACTAACGATAGTGGCGAAAAGACAATAAAACATTGCACACTAGTGGCAAATTTAAGAAATCTATTTATACAATAAAATGTGATATTCCACAACTTTTTAGCGATATAAACAAAACAATTTCCACGCGTAGTAGATTTAATTGCGCACAAAGACGATTGGATTTCTGACCCACAAGGCGACGTGTAACTTCCTTTTAGCTATGTTTTCCTCTCTTTTTTCATTTGGTTACATTTTATTTTGTGAAACAGTAGCCCTAAAAATTTGTCAAACAGTACAATAAACGTTGTCAAACCTTATAGAAAAGAGTGGCTATAATAACCGAGCTATTATGGATAGTCTGTGATCCATCCATTAATACCTATATTTTTTTGTAGACAGAGCTCAACTTTCGATATGTGTGATGTGTCCCTTGAGCGTCCATGTTGGCAAGAGAGCTCTGGCTGTCCGATCGTCAGCTCCGATGATATCCAGCTGTCCTTTTCATGTCTACGTATAAAATAATTTCCTCCACCAGCAAATGGACAAGGAGGGCGGCCCTCCCACCTGGTTAGCCGCACACGACTTTGGTCTTCTTTGATCTCTGTTTTAGTTTAGTTTGGGTTCTGTTTAAAATTTTGTTATTTTTATACAAACCATTTAGTGTAACATTTTTTTAAAATAGATTTTATAGTGTTTTACTTAAAGATTTAAATTTTTTAACTAATTTGTTTAGCCTTTAAAAAGAGGTCTACACCTCATTTTAAAGGTTATCAATTTTTTCAACTAAACAAAACTAAAATAAAATAGAGAATCAAAGAGGGACATCATATTCCTCCGCGCGGGTTTGAATACCAGCGGCGCCCTTTTTTCCTCCCACTTTTTCCACCGCGTGTTGTTGCTATATCGAACCTAGGTCACCCAGGTAACAGATGGAGTTTTACTCGTACAGGTGCACATTTTCACAAATGTAAAGAAGACGGTAGAATCTAGCCATGTGAAAATCGACTAAGACTTATTAAAAAATCAGTCGCCTGAGAAGCAGCAAAACCGTATAAAGAATGTTCACACATGTTGAAAAAAAATCTGACAGCGAGCCAAAGCCAGGCAATCAGCAAGACAGCAACTACCGATTGAAAGGCCCAATTGGGGCAATGGGCCAACTGGCGAAGGGCCCATATGGTCACCGTGGCAGACTGGCAGTCCACAATTCCATATGATATGACCAAATCAATCCAAGCCCTTGCCCCTTGGAATTCATCTGATGGCCAGCGGCCGGCCGATGCCTGATGGCTGTGTGCAGGCGTGTTGTCGTTGATTCCAGAATTCCCGTCGATTGATCGACGAACTAGCGCCACCGCCGCTACACGGTTCGTTTCATGGTTTGTGCTTCGTCCAATCTCGCGGTAGTTAATGTTGATCTTGTGATTCTTGTCTCTTTAAACTAGTTTCTGTTGCTTATCGGATCTTATTTACTGTGCCAGTAACTGTGGCATCAGTTGAAAGAAGCTTTTCAAAGTTGAAATTATTGAAAAATTATTTGAGATCTACAATGTCTCAAGAAAGCTTAAACGGTCTAGCAACTTTATGTATTGAGAAGAAATTATTGGATGACATCAATATAGAGGCCATAATTGATGATTTTGCATCTAGAAATGTTAGAAGACATTTCTAAGATGACCTCCATAATTATTTGAGGTAAAAAATCTTACTTGTACTTGTACTTTTATTTATCGGTATAATTTGTACAATACATTGAATGTTGTTTTTTTAGTTAATATATGGTATTATAAAAAAATTAATACTTATGTTAGGGGCCTCCATCTATGATTTTGCCCCGGGCCCCGGAAAACTCAGGAACGGCCTTGTATACCACAATGATAAAATATGTGTATAGGCATATTTTCACAAATATAAAGTACCCCATTAATGGATAAGGTAACATATAGGAATTTTTGAAGGAAGGAAAGCCAAAAATACCCAATATCTTGCTGGAACAAGATATTGGGTATTTCTTTTTTTTAATCTTTCTTCAGTTAACAATGAGATTTTGTATCTTTTCTTGCAGCCAAAGCCTCAGCTATGGCCTTTACTAGTATAGCCTTTTTCTAAAATTTTTTGAGTTATGAAAGCGCAGAGAAATTTTTAGGAAGCTCTAGAGTGAATGCAACGCGGAGCAAAAAGGCAGCAAGAAATAGTTGGAGCTGGAGGGAGAGAACAAACAAACTATAGTTAAAAGAAATGGGAGAACGAATGATTTAATTATTCTTTTGCTAGCTTGTTTGAAGTTTAACCTTGAAGGTTGAAAAACTCCATTGACAATGTCCTGAATACTTTTCTTTTTCTGAAATCCGCATTTCTTTTGCAATTCTCCTTTCTGGTCAAGCTTAGTCACATCCGTCCACGTCATCATCATATATAAACTTTGGGTTCAGTATGGTGTAATTAAAATGCACTCTTTACTTTTCTGCAAAAAAAAAAAAAAAAACTAGCTGTGACCTGGTTGGCTCGTTCTGTCTCCTTCTTGACACGCATCCATTCGTTTTCACAAACCTGCAAGGACGGCGGCTGTGGAGACGTTAGAAACTTAGAATTTACAAACCGCCGCGCCGTCTCCACAGCCGCCGCCCTAGCTGTGCTTTGCCTCCGCCTGGCAGTCACCTGCCGAACCTGCCGTCGCCATGCTAGAGCGCTGTCGTCGCCGCAGCGCAGCGCCGTCGCTTCTCGTACTCGGCCGCCGCCGATCCCCAGGCCGGGCCACCGTCGCCGCGCCGACACTTGCCCAGGCCAACGCCGAGCCTTGCCCTAGCGCCGCCCTTGCAGCTGACCACCACGCCCCAGCGCCTCCGTTGCCGCATCGCCGAAGCCGCCACCACCACCTCTGCCCCACTCTGCACCGCCGCCGTCGAAGGACCTCGCCGAAGCGCCGCCCTCTTCCCCAGCCCGTGGCCTCCCCCTCCCTCACCAGTCTCCCTCCCTCCTTTTCTCTCTTTTCTCTCTCCAGCGCATGGCTGAGGGGGATGAGTAGTGCTGGGAGAAATGGTCCGGGCCAGGTGGGCTGGCACGGGCACGGCCTGATTTGTCAAGCCAGCGGCCCGGCACGGCACGATTTCTAATGGGCTGTGCCGGCTCGGCCCAGTGTCCGTGCTCGTGCCGTGCCTCGAAGTGGGGCACGGCACGACGCCTTGGGTCGTGCCTGGGCCGGCACGGCAAGACCAAAGCACGATCCCCCTACCACGTGTTGGGCTTGGCTTCTCAGCTACTCCACCGCCCCCACTCAGCCACTCACACGCCCTCAACCACTCCCGAATCGTCCCGATGCGCCTATCTCCTCTCTCCCCTGATCCCCAATTCCCCAAATCCGTTGTCACCTCCTCCTAACCCTAACAATGGCGGCGCGGGGTTCCTCCAAATCCGGTGCGAGGGTGGAGGGGCGGGGGGCGCGGGGGCCTTCCTCGAGGTGTAGGTCTAGGGAGATGGCACGACGGAGCTGGCTGAGACGTGGAGCGGCGGCGGTGGCGGTGGAATCAAGCGACGGCGCAGCTTCCTCTTCGACGTCGTCATCCTCTCCATCTCCAACGCAGGCGAACCCCTTCCCCTTTTTGGCTTGTGAGTTATTATTTCGTCGATTTGTTCGTCGGTGCATTGATTTGGCTCCTCGACTCCTCTTCCTCTAGAGTCTAGACCCACTATGGCACTATCCGTTGCTATGCGCCTATGCCTTGATCTGTTCATGTGCTGCGGGCTGCGACCCTAAACCCTATAAATTGCATCTGCTATTACCTGTTTCTTCCTCTTCCACTTCCTCTTCCTCTTCCTTTTCCGGTCTTCCACTCTTCCCACTCTTCCCTTTTCTTTAGAACATGAACATGGCTACAAGGGGAAGGGGGGCTGTGTGAGTTCTTGGCGCGATGACGAGGGGGAGGGGGAAGCAAGCTTCAAGGGGAAGGGGGGCAGGCCCGGCATTGACACGGGTAGGGCCAGGGCGTAAACCAAAAAGCTCTGCAACTGCAGCCCGTTCCTGTCCTACCACTGCTACAGATGGTCATGGTAGTTCTTCTCACTCTCTCCCTTCTGATGATTCTCAAATCGATGCTCGCCAACTCTCCCCGGGCATGGGAGATTATGGCATGGATGATCTTCACATGGACGGCGAAGAGGATGTTGTTATCACACAAATAATGGAAGGTAATGGTAATGGTAATGCGGCTAGTGCTAATGGTGATCAGTCACAATCAGTTGTCAAGTGCTGGATAGTACATAGCAAGTAATGAAAGTGATCACTTGTCAATTTGGCTAAGTGCTGGATTCTAGATGCTAGAACCTAGAAGAATATGAATTTTTTTGGAGATCAAGTGCTGTAGTTTTTGAAGATTATATTCTCTGATCAGTTTGTACTCCTTTTGAAGTGTAAATATTTACTGGAATATGAAATTTATGAACTGTTGGTTGCTGGAATTTTTCAACTGTTGCATTCTGATTTTTTTGAGCTGAATTGTCACTGATATATGGACTTAGAGATATTTTGGGCCGTGCCTGGGCTGGCCCGGCACGAGGCAGGCACGCCCGTGCTTTGGGCCGTGCCGTGCCGCAATTTGGCCTCATGGCCCGGCACGGTTACAATCCTGTGCCGTGCCTGGCCCGTTGAAACAGGCACGAGGCCCACCGTGCTTGGGCCATGCAGGCCCGGCACGGCCCAACTCCCAGCACTAGGGATGAGACAAGAGATCGGGTATCCCCCTGATGTTACGGTTGGGGCAAAACCTAGACCAACACTATTCATCATGAACAGTGTTCCTTCTTGATTTCTTATCTTCTAAACCATGGGTCGAAATCACTCCAAACTAATTTTGCTACTATTCTTTTGATCTGTTTCACCTATTATATTTATTTCATATTTTTTTGGATTTTCTATGCTGTTGTTTATTTGTTCGTATCTCGACTTGCGTGTAGACTATACCATAATTTTTACCAAAGTCGTGAGTGCCAAAAGATACTCGGAAGATTGCAAGACTAAGACTCGAGTCAGAACATCGTCGTCAGTGACACTAGGGCCGTGTGTGCCAACAACCTCCCGAAAGAGCATGAAGACTCAGCGTTGCACTGAGGTGTCACCGACAATTTCATGAAGGATCATCAATATTCAGACATTGGACCGAGACGTCGCCGTGAAGAAGCTGAGCCGAGTCCGCCAACAATTTCTTGAGAAGTGTGCGACCACATTACCAAAAAACCATATATACATATTCCCTCGTAGTTTTACAATTTAAATTATTTATTTTCTGTTTGAAGTGATTGCATGCATATAGGCTAGTGCATGAGTACCTAGACATATTAATATTCTATTAATGTGCCCTAGCCGCCTTTGTGAACCCGTTATTATTTTCCGTAGCCTATCCTTAACTAGAGGTGTAGGACTGCATTGGGTTTCACTATAAATTGTGCCTTTGTGAGGCGTAATCTTCGTGATGGTGTTTTTAGTTAGACCCTAATAAACTAAAAGCAATGCCGAGCATCAAAACTCGACTAGCAAATAGGTCTTTGTGTATAATAGCCAATTTTCCCATCTTTTCCATTGTTAAGGATTGCTTTTTGTGTAGCCGCGTACTCACTATACATATCGCGGATAATTTTATTATTCAGGTGCGAGTTTGATTTGGACTAGGAGTGTCCGAACGCAAGTGTGCAAGACTAGCTCCAGGTGTCTGGGTCGATTGCTTGGATATCATAGTTGAAGGCTGTTGCTACTCTAATGTCCTTTTTATTTGTTCTTAATATTTAGTAATGCCGAGCAGGATTACCTACCTTATTATAATCTGTTAGCAATAATCTAGTTGCATGTAGTTCTTTACCTGGATGCATTTGCATGTAGGCTAATTCAGCGGGTGCGTGTGGCCAGAGGCGAGCATGGTCATGGCGTGATCTGCCTCTTTCGGTTTAGTTCAGCGTCACAGCGAACATGACGCACGTCGCGGGCATTGCCAGGAAAAGTGGCATGCTGCGCATCGTGGGCGATCTGGCGCCGCGGCCTTCGGGCTTGTATCTATTATGCATTTGTGATATAAGTGCATAATGAAAAAACCAGAAAAGCTACAACGTCTTGCAGGCAAAACTCTCTCTTGTTCTCTCGTGTGTTGAGTTCACGATCATCGCAGTCACTGTTGTGATTAGGGTGGCTGCAACATTTGGTATCAGAGCTTGGTGAGGAGGATCCAGTTCAGCACATGGCTAACACCTCCCCGGTACGCTCTACCTCCCCGAAGGATCGCATCGCCGCCCCGAAGGTTGACGATGGCGGCACTGCATCACGCGGAATCGTCGTTGAGCACGTGGTGAAGGAGGCAAGCGCATCGGTGATCTACCCGATGTTGACGCGAACAAACTACACCGAGTGGGCGTTGTTGATGCAGATCAACCTGGAGGCTGTGGGCCTCTGGGACGCGATCGAGCAGGGAACGACGGAGCGACGCGAGGATCGTCTTGCTTTGGCGGCGTTGATCCGCGGCATTCCAGTAGACATGTACTCGACGCTGGGCGGCAAGAAGACTGCCAAGGAGGCATGGGAGGCCGTGAAGACGATGCGCATGGGGGTTGCCCGTGTGTAGGAGGTGAATGCGCAGAAGCTTCTCATGGAATTCGAGACGACTAAATTCAAGGAGGGTGAGGCCATCGACGATTTCGCTATGCGAATTTCTGGCCTCGCCAGCAATCTGCGGGCACTTGGTGAGTCCGTTGATGAGACACTCGTTGTGAAAAAGTTTCTTCGTGTCGTTCCTGTGCGGTATTCCCAGGTGGCTCTTTCAATTGAGATGCTCCTCGATCTCAAGGGCATGTCTCTTGAGGAGCTGGTTGGGAGATTGCGTGCCGCGGAGGACAAGTTCAATGGTGCGGTGGATCAAGTCATGGACAAAACAGGCCTCTTGATGCTCACGGAAGAGGAGTGGATGACCAAGAACAAGCATCGTTATCAGGCCAATTCTTCCTCAAGCAGCAAACCTCCAAACAAGAACAAAGGTGGAGCACGGCCAGAGAACCGTGACACCACCGTGAAGCTGACGTCGGAGAGGACACCACGGCGTAAAGAGAAATGCTGCAACGTGGCATCTATGGCCATTGGGCCAAGGATTGCAAGAGGCCAAAGAAAGAGCAGCGTGAGGAGGCTAATCTGACTCAGGTGGATGTGGGGCAGCCGGCACTTCTGTTGGCACACACTGTGCCGGCAGCGTCGCATCCCATTCAGAATGTGTTTCTCAATGAGGAACGCGTGATTCCAGTGGACGGTGACGACGATATCTGGTACCTCAACACCGGAGCAAGAAATCACATGACTGGACGACGAGCAGCGCTGTCCTCTCTCAATGAGAGTGTGCGCGGCTCGGTGTGGTTCTCTGACAGATGAACAGTTGAGATTTGTGGTCTCGGCTCCGTGTTGATGGAGGGTCGGAACAAGGAACACAAGCTGCTCACGGAGGTATACTACATTCCCAAACTCGCAAGCAATATCATTAGTCTCGGCTAGTTGGAAGAAGGAGGGTGCAGGATCATCATTGAAGGTGGGGCGTTGTCAGTGTTCGATTGGGAGCGTGCACTATTGGCTCGTGCACCTCGGACGAACAATCGACTGTACAAGCTGAAGCTGAACCTCGTCAATCCAGTCTGCATGTTGTCAAGGGCAAGTGATGAAGACTGGCTCTGGCATGCTCAGTTTGGGCACCTGAATTTCAGGTCGCTCATAGAGCTTGGCTGGAGGAAGATGATGGATGGTGTACCATTGATCAATCGATTGGAGCAATTTTGTAGTGGCTGCGCATTGGGCAAGCAGCATCGAGTACCATTTCCACAAGTCGCAAACTATAGAGCTGAACAGGGATTGGAACTGTTCCATGGAGATCTTTGTGGGCAGATTCGACCAACAACACTGGGTGGTAAGAATTATTTCCTGTTGATTGTTGATGAAATCAGTAGATATATGTGGATAGAACTGTTGGCAACCAAGGATGAAGTGTTCAGGTACTTCAAGAAGGTGCAGGCTCTTGCTAAAACAGAGTCCAGCGGGAGGCTGAAAGCTTTTCGCTCAAATCATGGTGGAGAGTTCAACTCTTCAGAGTTTGAGAAGTACTGTGATGATCGTGGCATCAAGCATTTCACCACAGCGCCGTACTCACCACAACAGAATGGCGTCGTCGAGCGGCAAAATCAGACGGTGGTGGAGATGGCTTGGTGTCTTCTCAAAAGCATGGCAGTCCCGCCTTTGTACTGGGAGAGGGAGAAGCTCACCGGTGTTCATCCCCAAGCCTCCTACTAGGGTTCCCCTTCTGTTTCCCTTCTCTCCCATGGTGCGACTCGCCTTGCCTATGGTGCAAGAGAGGTGAACCCATGCTCCGGTCTTGTGCTCGTGCTCTTCATCGCCATCAGGAGTTCGTTGGGTTTCACCACGCGTACGTCTACATCGAGCCTTACCTGAGAACGACTACGTCAAGTGATCGAATACTTCTGTACCGCAACAAAGCCCAAGAAGCGTCTTGGCCACCATATAGGCGTATCCGGTGCTCTCCTTCATTGCGTCGAAGGTGTGCAAAAGTTCTCCATCGTGTCAGAGGCCAGCTCTGTCTGTGGAGTTGGGGTGCTCGGGGTCTTCCGCGTGTGGGAGGCTGCCGTCAGCGTTTACGGGTTTGCTCACCCCACCGATGTGTCGGTGAAAGAGCTCCACCTAGTGGATTGTGTGTTAGGGACGAAAAAGTCCCGGTTCCCCCGCCAATGTGTCCGACGGTGTGAACTTGCTCAACGGTGAGTAGGAGCGCATGTGGAGCACTACGAACATTGGTAAAACATCTCGGTTTGCACTCTATCGCTTCACTCTTTATTTCCTGCAAATTATGAGCGATTGCGTGTAGGTGACCATCGAGTCACTAGCAGTTGTCTTCTCGTGCTAGTGCTTTTTAGCTTCCGCTTGTGCTCTTATGTAACTGAGATAGCTTCTGCTTGTGCCTATTATCTCCAAGTGTTGTGCCTTTGCTAGTAACTCCGATACTAGACTTGTGTAGGCTCAACCGCTAAGTGGATAACTCAATTGATTAAACAAGGTGTTAATTTGGTGTGTGTGTGTGCTAGGTTAAAGTGAGCTAAAATTTGAAAAGCCGCCAATTCACCCCTCTCTTGGTCTAGGATTCCTTCAGAGTCGCATGTTAGCTCCATTGTTCCATTTTCATTTCGCTGTATGATAATTGTCACAAAAAAAAGAAGATAAGACGACGAGAACAAGTGCAGGAAAGGAGCAAGAGGCTAGTAGGCAATGGCTACCGGGGAGGGGGGCGGGATGAGTGGAGATAGGCAAAGGAAAGAGAAAACCACACAAGTAAATGTCGCACTAGCAAAAACACGTGGACACCACTCAGAAAAACACCCCCAATTGTTATGTTGACCAGTCAAAAGATCATATGTGTTTGGTTTTAATACGTTAGGATCATATTAATCCGTGTTTTGAGTTTAAAACCCAAAAAATAGACTGAGAGTCATGATTCAGGATCAAAATAGTATCTTTTTTCTCTTCAATATTCAGATTGGGAAATTGCTCGCTTACGAAGGTCCGACATCCGTCGGGCGCTGCGCATCGAGCTGACACTGTGCAACTACCCGAACGTCGAGCGTCCCTGGTTCCGTGATCCAGCGGTAAGTTTTCTATGCAAAATCAATACACTATCGCATAGTACATATATGTCAACTTACTCATTGAAAAATCTCGAAGGGTTCGGGTTCTGCGATGTCTACGCCTCCGTCCTTCGTGCCACCTCCTCAGGACGACGCGCAGCAGGGCGACAACGGCTCAGGAAACATGGCCGCCAACCTCGCGGAGCAGCTCTTCGGGATGCCACCACGACAGCCTTGAAGTTTGTTTTATTATGTTTATGATGTTGATACTGTCATTATAATGTTTGTGAATATGGATTTGAACTTTGTTAATGTGGATTTGATTTTGTGACCTATATACTGCGATGTTTGTGATATATTGAAATTGTGGGACGTATATATGTATTTGTGAAATTGTGAAAAATTTGAATGCGGGGGCTATTTTGGGTGTGCAGGTTGCAGCTGTTGCTGCTGCTGGGTGCAGTATCGGCTGCAAAAATAATTGTGCTTTTTACAAATTTAAAAAAAATTGCTTTTTTTAATTATTCTCGACGGCTAGGACCTGGCCGTCGAGAAAAGTTCTACGGCCCACCTGTCAGCTCCGTCGTTGCCGTGACCGCGGAGAATCTATCTCGACAGCCGTAAGCCGTCGTGAATAACAGCCGTGCCCCACCTGTCAGCGTCGCCTTTGCGGGGCAGGCTATCTCGACGGCCTAAGGCCGTCGTGAATAACTAGTGGGCTGGGCCGTCTATGGCCTGCGAAAGAACAATCTCGACGGCTTGAGGCCGTCGAGAAAGGATCCACCACCACGTCGTGCCTGCATGGTGCATGTATCTCGACGGCTTTAGTACTACCGTCGAGATAGACTAATCACGACGGCCGAGCCGTCGAGAAAGGTCATCTTTCTCGACCGTGCTTTCTTGACGGCCAAATCTCGATGGCCAGCCGTCGAGATTAGTCTGTCTCGACGGTTTTGGTATCTTTATCGACGGCTTTAGCCGTCGAGAATTTCAGCGTTTCGCGTGGTGTATATGCTTTTGATGATGACTTTTCTCTTTCTATGCTTTTGATTTGTCGATGACTTGTCTCTTTGTGTGCTACCTCTCCAAAATCTAAATCTAGAATAGCATTGCCTGCGAGTCCAAATATATGATTTTTGAACTCCGTAAGCAATGAGAACGAGTTACTGAATGCCATATATGCATGTGATCCGGATATTCGTATCTAGCTAGTCGATATCTCTACGCTTGATACCTGGACCTAGCCAATATTTACCTGTTCCTACATGTGCTCTGCCGCATCTCATCTTACATGATCCCGACGTATTACCACAAACTTTAGTCACTATCTCCATCTTACTAGTTACTCCGTACGTACTATGTATTGCCACTGACCGTTGCCACTACTTCGTTGTTTGAACAACTCCCTGCTATATATAAAAAAAAACTTAGGTTATCTTCTTGGTTACGCTGCATGCTGACCTGACTATAATTTCATGTTTTCCTTCACCTAGAATAGCATTGCCCATTATTAGCCCTAACTTAGAAACTAGAGCTATCATGGAACTCCTCCTCTGACAGAAAAATCATAATTTAAATATATAAAGCTACATAACAAAATTTATAATTTCTTTGATATAGCTTTTCACCATTTGATAATATTTACCGGAGATAAACATAATAGAATTAATCTGGAAAATGAATAAATGGGGGAATTGCTCTCGGGCCGGCTTGGCCGAGAGACTCAAAGGGGACGGCGCCCCAGCACAGCCCACCATAGGTGCTCGGCCTCTCAGCCTGCTCAGGACAATGGCCAAGGCCCAAGAGCGCTCCCAGGGTTCAATACACGTACCTAGCTAGGCATGTTTGTAAGCAAAGGTAGTGCGAACATGCATTTGTTACCTTTTTTTGCTAGGTAATTCGGCAGTTGGATGTTAAAACGCACTAAATATCTACGCCATATTCATTCCCTATATCTTATTTGGATATTCAGATTTGGTCAGATAATTTTGCTTATTCAGATACCCGTTTGCATACCTAGTTACAAGCCAGCAGTAATGATCATTTTTGTAGTAGTAGTGGGAGCTAAGGGAAGATGGTGGTGTAAGAGAGGAGGAAAATGCAAAGGTTTGGATCTAGGTATATGTACATTAATGTGTAAGAAAAAAAAATACTACAATAGATCGCTAAAAAATCCAAAAAATTGAGCTTATTGGTGCTGGTTGATTAGACTGAAGAAAGAAAAAAGGTTCTAAAATACTACCTCCGTTCTTGAAAAGAAGTAGCCATTGACTCTTAAACACATGTTTGATCATTCGTCTTATTCAAAAAAGTTACGTAAATACCATTTATTTTATTGTGATTTGGTTTATTATTAAATGTATTTTAAGTATGATTTTTATTTTTATATATTTGTAATAAATTTTTGAATAAATCGGATGGTCAAACGTGCGTCCAAAAGTCAATGGTGACTTCTTTTCGAGAACGGAGGGAGACTTCAAAGCATGTTCGATCCACACATTGTCAGGAAACGCATGCGTGCATGCATTCTCGTTTCACCACCTTCATACATATGCAGTGGCGCCATTGTAGCAGTAGAAAGTAGATGTAGGTATTAAAATATAAAAGTGAAAAAAATGAATGGAGTAGAATAATGATTGGAAGTACATGAACAGCGTTGGGATAATTCTCAAATGGATTGTAGTATTGGTTTTGATCTAAGAGTAATCAAGGGCAGTACAACAGAAGCTGGTTTCGCAAAATAAGAATTAAGGATCGATATAGCTAGCAAGGGCGAGTTTTGTCCAACAAACTTGATCATTGATCAAATTAATGAACGTCACGATCAGATCGATCAACGTACGTACAGAGAGATCTCCTGACAAATGTATGTGTGTGTGAAATACTCCTAGTCCACGTGTACTAATACAAATCGATATATCGGATAGAGCCAGGTGAGTGAAACTACCCTTTCTGAACCTGATCGTTTCCTAAATACGAGAATGATTCATTTATCGATCGAGAAAAATACTCGATCTCGCACGTGCCCATTCAGGACTTTTCATGCAATCGATCTGTCCGAATAATATTAGAAGGCGAAACTGAAAGATACACGCCAGCTCTGTGGCTCTACTGGTAGCTGTGCCAGGCCAGCGTCTCTCAGGAAAACATCAGCACCTGCTCGATATATCAATAGTTGTCCTCGTCAGCGTCGATCGCCGTGTCATCGCCGGCGATCATCGACGGTGCACGTTGCTATTACGATTGGGAAGGGGCACCTTCGGAGTTTATGCTCCCTAGCTAGCTACTCCATGATCGATTGATCTTTTAAATCCAGACTCTCTTTGATAGCTTGTATAGTTTTGTTTTGTCTTGTTGTCCAAAAATTTGTTATTTTTTATAGACCATTCCATAAAAAATTTTGTTATATTTTGTTATCATTTTATTGAATTTAATTAAAGATCTTAAGAATATTTTTTTAGTATTTTATGTCACTTTTAAAAATCACTTAATTTTTAGCTTAACAAAACTAATTAAATACAACATAACATGCTATCAAAGAGGGCATCTATCCGTCCGCTAGAGCTAGCTCTTCCAATCCGACATTGATATTTAATTTTGGTAGCATCTCGCTTTCGGTGTTAGTTTCGAAACGACCAATTTAGATCTGCAACATCGTTCTGTGTTGCCTGTCATTATTCCATGTGTATACATTCTATGCACATCCTATATCATTAAAATTTAATTCAATACCTGTCCAGGTACATAATCAGACTTGCATTTTTTGGAACGGAGGGAGTACTTCAAAATTCATATAAAATGAAAACGAATGACCCTATAAAATCTAAAATATTTCCACATCTACACATGCTTCCTCTAGGTTTTCTCTTGTCATCTTCTCGTCTTATGTACTCCCTATCCAACCCATACATGGTCTTTGTTGGACCATGTGTGACGTCCCGGTGTGATGGGCATTTTGACAAAAGGTTTTGGCACACATTTGTCAAATTTTGAAGTGTTGAATTTGCGTAAATTTGGAGCAAGGTGAACCGGCACTTGAGTTCTTGAGCCAGCAGTAGCAATAGCAGCTAGTGAGTGCAATGACAGAGAGCAGTTGCCGGAGGCTGGAATGCCCGACCCATGGGCCCAGACAATCCGAGTTGTGCTTGAAGAGAGCTAGGACAAGCAACGAGGTGGGCATCATGTAGGTGACAGTGGCTACCTCGGTCGTACTGTCCGACCTGCATGCCGGCCAGGTGGCGAGTGGGCGTGGTAGCGGCTTGGAAATCAAGGCGCGAGGCAGTGGTGGGCTGGACTGTCCGGCTAGAGGTGAAGTCGGCCCAGGCGGCCTGAATAGTGGTAACAGCGCGCAGGAGCGGTCGGACTGTTCGGTTGTGGGCCCGGACAGTCCGACCCAAGGCAATTCATCTCTGTTTGAGTTTTATTAATTGCACAGAAATAATTTGTTGATATTGGCTTGATGTTTAGGGGCTTTTATGATGAATTGTGACTAACCATGCAGGTAAAGGCAAGTATACGTGTTCATACTAATTCAAATGGTGCAGGTGAAGCAGCTTGTCATCGACAACCAGTTGGGACGTGAACGAGAAGTTCGGTGGTCCGAAACGACACGAGATTGCACGAGACGGTCTGGCTTCGACTTGGGACCATGCGGATTGACGTGGAAGATGGACATTGGTCCGACAGAGAATCCGAGGCTCAGCTGGAGGTCGAGGGCGCTCGAGAAGCTTCGGGGTCGTGTCAAACCGGCTGCATCCATTGTGTGGGCCCACGAGGGGTGTGTACCGGATAGCGTGGCATATCCCAAGGACAATTTAGTCCATTTCCCTGTAGGTTTAGGCTGAGTGGAGTGAGTCAATCTTAAGCCTCCATATATGATCCAAGGGTAGAGGGGAGTTTCCATAGATGTTAGGGCTATCTCCAACCACTTTCCCTAAATTTTGTCTCCTATAGCTTCATATACAATCATCCTCTAAAAATATTCCTTCTCTATAATGCACTCATCTCCAACCACATTCCCTATACGTCAAAAACTCATATTAGACGCATATTTTGAAATGGATTTTTTATATCCATATATAACCATAAGTGTATTATGCATGTTCAAAAATTACTTAATTGATTGTTCAAGAGGACAAATGGATGATAGGGGGAGGAGAGGGGTCCTCTAGATATAAGGAACATCTCTCCTCTCCCTACTTTAGGGGGATGCTTTAGGGAACATAGTTGAAGTGTGTAGGGAATGTTTCATCCCCTAAATATAGGGTAGGGAACCCTTTAGAGTTTTCTCTTGGAGATAGCCTAAGGGTAGTACGGAGGGGTTCTCCCCATCCATCTGGCTGAGATTGTGGGTGAGTTGATGCACTTGTGAGTGCTTGGCTATCCTTGGGTGGTTTAGTTAAACCCCACATCAAGTCAATACAATCTACTAGTTTCCTCTAATCTCTCTCTCCCTCTCTCTCTTGTGCTCATATGTATTATGCCTTTTTTATTCTTGTTTAATGTGGTTTTCTTATGTTTATTATTTCCTTCGTACTGTGGCTTGAGATCATTCCTAGGAGAAAGAAAGTGAATGATTTGTTGGAAAATTATCATCCCTCTCTCCCACATCTGGAATTTCTCTTTCTTTTCTTTCTTTTGAAATTTTCGTAGGATTTTATTGGTTATTTTCTAGAAGGGATGATTTGAGGAGTTTAGGGTTGTTCCAAGGGCTAATCTCTTGAGCTTACTTTTGGGGAATCACATGGAGGTCGCTATGACCATATTCCACCCATTGGGTTGCATAGAGAATGAGTTCTTGAACTAGTGTCCACCAAGTATTTGTGCTATTGCCTGCAAGGAACAAGCTTGGTCTTTTGGGGGTATCAAGGTTTAATCCAATGAGCCACCTAGGGGAACTCATAGAGGGATACTTTGATCACCTTCCACCCCTTGGATTGTCCTTGGATTGAGTTCTTGCTATCTTGCCCACCAAATGTTCGGTGAAACGTCTACAAGAGGCTAGATTGGCTTTTGGCAAGGTCTAGAGGTTGGAATTGGAGGAGAGTACCATAATATAGCTTTGAAATCGAATTGGCTCCATTCACTATTTTTTTTATGGGAATTCTTAATTTACAGTTGTTGTGTATGAGTTTTTTTACGGTCCTTAGTACCTCCTTGAAAAGGTACCACTTTTTTAGTGTAAATTTTGGTACCAACCTATGGTACTAGGAGGTGCTAAAATTTACACTTAAAATCATGGTACCTCAAGGAGGTACCAAGGACCGTAAAAAATCTCATCTCAGGCAGGATGCAAGGAATCTTGATGTAAAATATATCATCTGCCCGATGGAAAATATATCAACAGTACGGTCCAATATTATTTCAGAAGTCTAGCTTCAACCTTCGAGGTCCAAGACGACCACGAAGGACATGTATTGTGCTTTCAATAATAAGGAAAACTTACACCTTTTTTTGAGTAAGGGGCAGGAGAGCTAGCTTATATTTATTGTTCAAAAAGAGAAGAAATATAGTGTGAGGGGGAAGACAGAGGCCTCTCTCTCCCGTGGGACGCAAGAACTTGCACCTTAATTAACTCCAAGTACGAACCTATGAAAGTTGAAATGGAAGGAAACTGCAAGGCCATGCATGATTATTCACACTGGTGAAATTACAGGACCGCAAGCATGAGATGAACACTGCATGCGCTGCTCCCAGATTGCTCCACGCGCGAGAGGAACACTCTAGGAAGGCAACAACATTACGTTATTCCATGCATTACATGCCATGTGTGCACGTGCATGCATGCATCAACCACGTAGATTATACGTTCATCGCAAGATATATATATATCATTCGTCGATCGAGAGGACGATAGATCTCTCTAGCTCAGTGATCCATGGCGACGCCGTAGAGCTCGAAGGCTTCGCCGGCGGTGGAGGAAGAATCGTCCTTCTTGAGCATCCACTTCTTGAACGGGTGGAAGAGGACCTCGCCGGCGGCGCACTGGACCGAGGTCCGCGGC
This sequence comes from Raddia distichophylla, assembly GCA_005191435.1. Lineage (NCBI taxonomy): Eukaryota > Viridiplantae > Streptophyta > Magnoliopsida > Poales > Poaceae > Raddia > Raddia distichophylla. The sequence continues at coordinate 987,651 of SPJY01025704.1, read as the reverse complement.
TCGGGGCACTCGATCAGGGTCTTGCCGTCGCCGGCGACGCAGACGAAGATCTGGTACACCATGTACTTGTCGAACGGCCCCTCGGCGCACTGGATCACCGGCGTCACGCGGATGCCCGCCTTGATCGCCGCCGTGATCGCCTTCACGCTGTACAGCCCAAAGTCCGGCCTGATCTCTGCAACAACAACGCCGTCGACATTGTCGATCGCCGTGTGATTACAAGGATCAGATCAGAAGAAAGAAATTGAAGCTGGATGATGATGATTATATATACGTTTGGAGACGAGGCGAGCGAGGGGGTTGATCTTGTCGCGGAGGGCGAGCCCAGCTTCGAAGTAGTCGGTCTCGTCGAGGCCGGAGCAGACGCCGGACGTCTTCCACGCGCTCTGCCACACGATCTTGCCGTTGTTGCTGGGGCACCCGATGCTGATCCAGTACGTCCTAATCTTCCTGATCTCACTAACCTGCATATACATGCATGCATGCATCCACAATGTAATGTAAATTAAAGCAGTTTAGCTCTAGCTTCAGAACGTACGAGGTACGACCTGTTGATTGCTTAATTTGACCGATTGATTTGATTGATCATATTTGATTGATTCTTAATTGGTTTACTTGGGTGAAGTTGAAAGGGGTGTTGCTGCTGCAGCGGGTCTTGGGTTCGTCGGTATCCGCGTCGTAGACGTTGAAGCTCGAGACGTAGAAGTCGGCCGCCGGAGCTTTGGGGCTGATCGGCATGCAGCATCCAGCGCTGCTCAGCTCGCAGTATGCTCCCGGCCACTGTATATGTACATCACACACACATCAGTACATATGTCCATGAGTCCCATCAACACCATGATCAAATCAAGCACAGATATAATATATGGATTATCATGTGCATGTATATATGTAGTTTTTTTACGGTCCTTGGTGCTCCTTGGAAAGATACCAAGAGATAACGTGATTTTAAATATAAATTTCGGTACTTCCTGGTAACTCAGATACCGAGATACCGAGAAGTACCAAAATTTAAACTGAAAAGGTGGTATCTCTTGATACCTTTTCAAGGAGGTACGAAGGACCGTAAAATAGCTCGTAATGCAGACGATGATCGAGCGATGTGATTCGTTAGTTAACTGGCCATGAAATACCACAAACAGACAGGTTAATGCTGCGTGATAATCAGCCAGACAACTAAAAACGGTCAATCTCACAGGTCGTACGTTAACACCTACAGTATGTATCATGCGCTTTAATTTGCACATATCGCGTGTTCAATATTTCAACGTCATTATTAATGCATAGGACGAGCTCCTGCCATCTTCCTAAAAAAATATTCCATTATTTCAACATCCTTAATTACTTGTCTAGATCCATCAACTGACTATCGAGCTGTATATGCATTGCTAGCTAGCTCTACGCGTCTTATCTTAGTTAGATCATGTAGGTTTCACGAAAAATACTCCCTCCGTATCACAAATAATTACGCGTAATAACTTCGTATAGCATACATTATACGAAGTTATACGAATATATATCATTCGTCGATCGAGAGGACGATAGATTTCTCTAGCTCAGTGATCCATGGCGACGCCGTAGAGCTCGAAGGCTTCGCCGGCGGTGGAGGAAGAATCGCCCTTCTTGAGCATCCACTTCTTGAAGGGGTGGAAGAGGACCTCGCCGGCGGCGCACTGGACCGAGGTCCGCGGCTCGGGGCACTCGATCAGGGTCTTGCCGTCGCCGGCGACGCAGACGAAGATCTGGTACAGCATGTACTTGTCGAACGGCCCCTCGGCGCACTGGATCACCGGCGTCACGCGGATGCCCGCCTTGATCGCCGCCGTGATCGCCTTCACGCTGTACAGCCCAAAGTCCGGCCTGATCTCTGCAACAACAACGCCGTCGACATTGTCGATCGCCGTGTGATTACAAGGATCAGATCAGAAGAAAGAAATTGAAGCTGGATGATGATGATTATATATACGTTTGGAGACGAGGCGAGCGAGGGGGTTGATCTTGTCGCGGAGGGCGAGCCCAGCTTCGAAGTAGTCGGTCTCGTCGAGGCCGGAGCAGACGCCGGACGTCTTCCACGCGCTCTGCCACACGATCTTGCCGTTGTTGCTGGGGCACCCGATGCTGATCCAGTACGTCCTAATCTTCCCGATCTCACTAACCTGCATATACATGCATGCATGCATCCACAATGTAATGTAAATTAAAGCAGTTTAGCTCTAGCTTCAGAACGTACGAGGTACGACCTGTTGATTGCTTAATTTGACCGATTGATTTGATTGATCATATTTGATTGATTCTTAATTGGTTTACTTGGGTGAAGTTGAAAGGGGTGTTGCTGCTGCAGCGGGTCTTGGGTTCGTCGGTATCCGCGTCGTAGACGTTGAAGCTCGAGACGTAGAAGTCGGCCGCCGGAGCTTTGGGGCTGATCGGCATGCAGCATCCAGCGCTGCTCAGCTCGCAGTATGCTCCCGGCCACTGTATATGTACATCACACACACATCAGTACATATGTCCATGAGTCCCATCAACACCATGATCAAATCAAGCACAGATATAATATATGGATTATCATGTGCATGTATATATGTAGTTTTTTTACGGTCCTTGGTGCTCCTTGGAAAGATACCAAGAGATAACGTGATTTTAAATATAAATTTCGGTACTTCCTGGTAACTCAGATACCGAGATACCGAGAAGTACCAAAATTTAAACTGAAAAGGTGGTATCTCTTGATACCTTTTCAAGGAGGTACGAAGGACCGTAAAATAGCTCGTAATGCAGACGATGATCGAGCGATGTGATTCGTTAGTTAACTGGCCATGAAATACCACAAACAGACAGGTTAATGCTGCGTGATAATCAGCCAGACAACTAAAAACGGTCAATCTCACAGGTCGTACGTCAACACCTACAGTATGTATCATGCGCTTTAATTTGCACATATCGCGTGTTCAATATTTCAACATCATTATTAATGCATAGGACGAGCTCCTGCCATCTTCCTAAAAAAATATTCCATTATTTCAACATCCTTAATTACTTGTCTAGATCCATCAACTGACTATCGAGCTGTATATGCATTGCTAGCTAGCTCTACGCGTCTTATCTTAGTTAGATCATGTAGGTTTCACGAAAAATACTCCCTCCGTATCACAAATAATTACGTTGTTTTAGGTTTGTCCTTAAATCAAGGTTTTAAAACTTTATCTATATAATAGAAATCTTTTAAACTATTTAAATTGAGCATATAAAAACAGTATAGATAGATTCGTCTTAAAAGAACTTTTACAATATTATAGTTTCAACGTGTTTTTATAAATAATTTGTAATAGTTTATA
>SPJY01025704.1:923287-974028 GCA_005191435.1 Raddia distichophylla | reverse complement strand
TAGGGTTGAGTCTTAAAGGCACTTACCCGTGCTCTCCCTGGAGATGTCTTCCCATCCCTCTATCTTATAGAAGGGATAGGGTCTTCTCCGCAGCGGACAGATCCTGTTCGCTGTGTAGTCCCGGATGATCTCCCTGCCCGTGAGCCCGAGGCTCACGAGGGAGGCGATCTTCCTCGTCAAGTACCAGTCCTCGGCGGACATCTCCGGCCGAGGCATTGGCGTTCCCTTCGCCGGTGCCTTCCCGGTGAAGAAGAGCTTGCTGTCGTCGCTCCGCTTGGTGTAGAATCACCTCATCCACCACACGCCCATTGAGTCAAGCAGCGGTGGACGAGGGTACGGCGCGTCGTCGGCGGTGGCCCGGAGCTTGAGGTAGTAGCACCCAAGCGCCGAAGCGGCGGAGCTGCTCCTCGTCACTGTATAGTAGTGAAGAAACAGCCCCACCGGCGGATCGATGCCCAGATAGCCTTCGCACAGGTGTGCGAAGACGGCCATCTGGAGGATAGAGTTCGGATTGAGGTTCGTCACCTCCAATCCACTAATGTTGAAGAAGGCCTCGACGAAGTCGCTCTCGGGAGATCTCAACCCGAACAGTGCGAACTGCTCGAAGTTGACGAACTCTCCCTCAAGCGGCTCCGGAGTCTCCTCCTCCCCGGGCAGCCTCCAGCTACCGGTGTCGATGTGGCCCTCCTCCTCCCAGACCTTCAGGTCCTCCTCGGTCAAGCTAGTGCCAGAGAACTTGGCCATAGCGGTTCCCAGGGCCGGGCGGACAGGATTGGGGTGGAGTTTGGCTGACAAGTGCTGAGCGCGGTTGGAATTAGGGCTTGGGAAGGAAAGGCGTGAGAGCAGAAGTGGCTGGCTGCGGGCGACTTGGGTGCTTTTATAGTCCCATATGATCAGCTCTGCAACGGTTTGTCATAAAACGGCTAGTTTTTACCGCAACGGCTGGGTAAAACGGTCGTCTGTTTTCACTGCGCAGCGTTAGGAAGTTACCGTTGGAATCTGCCAACGGCTATTTTTTCCAGTGTCTGCACTGAAGGCTGAGTGCTCTGCTCGGGCAGAGGTGATTCCCTGTTCGACGCAACAGAGTTGCTCGGCACTGGGCAGGTTTGTTCGGCCCCGAGCAGGTCTTGTTCGGTTGAACCATAACCTGTTCGGTCGATTGTTACACGACTTTGTAACATCAAAATTTCCCTCTTCTTGACTTTGAGTCTCAAGAGGAAGACCCCACTCTGGTGAGATATTCCACTTGAGTCTCGGGGGCTAGCTGTCGGGGATAAAATTATGACCCATTGCCATGGCCCACTCCCTGACGGCCCAATCGAATAGCCTGCCAGGGCCTAGTTCCCTGGAAGGTTCTATTTTGGCCCGTATGTGTTCTGCCGAACAGCCTCCTGGCTGGTATGATGCGTAGCGGCCAAGGGATCGTGTTTGAGTCCGTCTCGAACAGGAGTTCTGCACGGCTACGTGAAGACCCGGACGTGGTTTCCCGGATAGGAATAGAAGTCGTGATCCCCAAGACTAGGAGTTTACCTTATCTACCGTGAGATGTATTTGGCATGGTACGAGTTCGTTACGTATTCGTAGTTAGCCCGGCCCGATTCTCCTGCGATAGGTCGGTTCCTTAACACTATATAAACCAAGCCCCTACGGCGTATAGGGGGCATCCAATCCAATATCGCATTATCACATACTACTCGCTGAGACCTGTTTGTCTCGCCGAGTTCCACCCTGTAATACTTTTTGGTATAAAGAAAGGCTGGACGTAGGGCTATTATCTCTCCCGAGAGGCCTGAACCAGGATAAAACCCCCGTCTCCCTATTCGTTGTTGTTCGTCTTGTTCGGCGTGTCTCCTATCTCCCTCTTAAAGAATCTTAGTTGACTTGGGTCAATATCCCAACCGTCGACAGTTTCATAGCATGCCCGTGTAAAATATCTTTATGGTTCCTCTGTTACGATGAAACGTTTGATAGCACCAAACTATATAACTACGCATGTTAGAGATCAATAATGATCTTAGGTCAAAAGGCTATATAGGTATATCACTTGAGACTACATATTTATGTTACATTAAAAATAACAATTTAAACAATGTCTTAGAGTAGATCCAGCCAACCCCATGTTTTGAACATGTGCTCACATTATTGATTTGATACATCCACATATATAATATATGAAACATTACCATCAATTAATACATTAGCTAGTTAGCACATTATTGTTCCGCATAATGATATGAGACTGAGGATCGTTTAGGTCTTGTTCTTCCTATCTTATTTAACTTACTTACTTATATAACTTATCTCCTAACTTCGAGAGTTTTTTGTGTTGTACTCGAGAGTCGGGTCCTCTTTGCTTGACTTGTTTTAAAGAAATTCTAGGCACGCGTTTGAAATAATGAATTAAAAATAAAAATTTTTAATTTTTGAACAAAGATGAGCAATTCTCAAAAACGAAGAAGGAAGACAGTACTAAGGCAAGCCGTCGTCACCAAGCAGATAAGATAAATAAGTTGTAGACATCAGAACCTTGGAATGATAATACTTATGTTTTACAGCCACGTCAAACTTGATGAACAAAATAATAATACTTCATCCGTTCTTTTTTGTTTAACGTTTTTGACTTTTGTACACGTTTTTAACCATTCGTCTTATAAAAAAAAATCTATATCATTTATTTTTTGTGATTTGTTTTATCAGTAAAGATACTTTAAACATGACTTATTTTTTTTGTTTACACTAAATTTTTTGAATAAGACGGATGGTTAAAAACGTACACAAAAGTTAAAAGAGTAAAAAAACGAAGGGAGTATTTATTAAATAATTAATAAGTACATTTGATGAAGATGTGATCGCCTCGAGCACCTCCTTGGCATCCACATTAAAACCTCTATTCTCACCATCTATTTCATTATTAGCTACTCTCTCTATTCTTCTCTTTAAATTTTCTTCACATTTTACATTACACTATAAAAGATTCCTTCCCTTCCATCGGGTAGTCTATCCAAAACTGCATTATTTTAGAGTGGATATAGTATTTTAGAGTGACTGATATGAATGCACTTTAAAATACTATATATTTGGATAGAGTAGCTGATGGAGAGAATTTTTTTAAAAGTGTAGTGTAAATTGCGAAGAAAATTTAGAATAAAGGGTAGGGAGCAGCCGGCTGAAAAAAAAAACACTGTAACGAGCGAATTTGGCTTCCCTGCTCCCTCCCGTGCTCCCTCCTCATATGTGTGCTGCTCTCCAACCCCCACTTCCTTGCTTCTTACCTTACTCCGCCAATGCAAAGCTGCCATGTCTCGGGAGCAAGTCCGGAAGCAGGGAAGTTGCCAAAACCACACGATTTCTTTCAGATTTTCCCCCTTCCGTACACGGGCGCTCAACAGAAGAAAAAAAAAAAACCGTTCTGGGCTATCGACCCGACGGTCGATGCTACCGGCTAGCCGGGTACCGCCGCCAGCCATCGTCGCTGCTGCCGATGGCGGCCGTCGCGTCGGCCAAACCGCTCCCTTCTCTCTTCACCACCACCACTTTCCGGTCCTCCCTTCACTGCCTACCCACACCGCGGCCGCGTTCCTGCGGTTTCGGCCGCTCCTCGCGCCGGCGGAACCCACAAGACTCAGGTTCTCCGGGCCCTTCCCCCTCCCCACGCGGCTGCCTCGCCCGCCGCGGCAGAAGGTACTGGGCGTGGTGGAATTGGTGCTTTCTAGTTTTTAGTGTTTGCCACTCTTTAAAATTCGTGTTTTGGTTTTTGCCACCCTTGTATATGTCACTGACGGTGGATCAGAGTGGTAAAAACTGAAACACTAATAGTAAAGAGTAGCAAAAATCCACTTCTTTGAGCTAACGAATGGGTGCTTTACTACGAACTTGATTTGAACTCTTGTGGTGATTACCACCGTACGGTTTGGAAGGCATGTCTGAGTCTGACCCGGAGCTGAGGCTGGTGCTCGAGCTCGCTACCGACGAGGAGCTGATGGAGTTCGAGGAGATCCTGTACGGTACCAGGTTCGATGGCTTGCTGGTTATTCTAATGCTGTTTGGCAGTGGCCCTAGGATGATTGGATTGGTTTGTATAATAGCATTGATTGGATTGGTTTGTTATAATAGCATGGGATTTTTCAACACTAAATCGAACTTCGGATGATAATGCGTATCTGTAATTGGTGGCGTTGTATGGATAATGAAATTTTATACCAGTTGTTTTGGTTGGCTATTCGTGTGCTGCCTTCTGGTAGTAATGCCATTGTGACAGTACATGTCATTCTGACTACTGTTTTCATAACAGCTTCGGTTAGGCTTATTGGCTGTTTTGAAAAGCCCAACTTCTCGAGCCACTTTTAGTTCTTTAATCTTGAAGCCGCTTCTCAAAGCTCTAAAGAAAATGTCGAATGAAGGTGTATGGCTTCTCAAAGCCGCTTTGAGACGTTCTTGAGGTCCAGTTTACCTGCCATTCAGCTCAACTACTTATTCCGTTGGGGCTAATTTATAGTGCCCATTTGGCAAGCATGAAAAAGAAGCTTTGCGTAATGCTGCAAAATTTGTGAAATTTCTCCTGGGTGTGGCTATTTAATTGCTTGTAAATGTGCAACACGACTACAACATAATAACATCAATCAATTTATGCATTTTTATCTATGGGTCAACGGCAAATTGGGCCTGTGAATTTATGTACGATCTTGGGCAACTAGATGATAGTTTTGAGGAAATGGGACATTGGTTTTTTTTGTTTCTTCCCCCACATTTTAAGCATGGGATTACAATTTTCAAGAGAAATACCCTGCTAGCTTTTTTTCTTGATTTTTAATTAATTTGTTCTTTGATTTAGTTGGACCCACTCATCATCCTGACTCTTGAGTTTGTGACATTGGGTAACCATAAAAAGTTGTGGCAACAGTTCTATCTATTCTACTATCCCAATGTTTCACCTTACCAACATCAACATCTGTTTTGCATTTTCTTTGCAGCTATTTTAGCCCATTGATAAAATCAATTGCAAAAAGACCAAATGCAGATTCAGTTGTCGCTTTGGACGATATTGAGGAGAGAGATGCTTTCATTTCAAAATTAGAGTCGAGGTTCTTTTATCTAGCTGCAGATGCCCGCTCAGTTATAAGGTCAGTCATGTGTCCTTTTGTTTCCCTGTCTCAAATAAAAAGGTGGCCTTAGTTGGACTGATTACCCTATAAGTCGACCTGGTATTGTTCACCGATTTGTTGCAGTTTTTAACAGAACCTTATGTACATTTTGTCAATTGTTCTTCATAGGGGATGGAGGCCATCATACAGGAATGTCTTGCTTGGTGTAAGAAGAAAACTCGGTGTTCAATGCTCTAGTAAACTATGTACAGCAGACCTTGAGGCAGAAATATTTCTTCACCTCCTTGATGAGCATTCGAGGTATTTACATATGTGTGGAAGTATAAGGATACCTAGTTACCCACAAATAAAATGTCTCTAAATATATAAAAGAGTGGTCTTAAATTATGTAACCATATACACTACATTTTATTATGTTAGTCTGCATCACATACAGCTAACAGTTGCCATTGCCCTTTTAACTATTTGCATTGTGTATGAAGACTTTATGACCTAGTCACTCTGTCATGAATTTCAACTGTACTACTACTCTACCCTTTTGAACTTTAAATTTTTTATTCTCATTCATTCAGCCATCAAAAAGGCCCACTTTCATTTCCATGGGACAAGCAGAAATCTCAGAAAGACAACTCTAGCCTTGGAGTGAACAATTGGAAGGTGCTCACTGATGCTGCTTGGAGGATTGGAGCAAAGGGACTAGAAAGTACATTCTTAAAGGTTCTTTGCAATCCTTCTTTTTGTCTTTTTGTTGTGATCCTCCGATTGCTGGCTAATTCAAATTTTCTTTGTTATGGAAGGGCGGCAGTGCATTGACTGTGAAAACAATATATGAATCGGTAGGAAATACAGTTTTTGTGCTGGCAAATTGAATTCTATTGTTTCCCACAGCATTATTGTTCATTAATACTACTAACCATTATGGTAGTTAGCTAAGAGACTATCTGGGAAAGTCCTGATGGAGGCTGCTAATTATGAGATAAAGAAAGAGCTCATTAAGCAGGTAAATTGTAAACATAGTTTTAATTGATTCTGTTTGATTTAATGTTCCTGGTAATTTTGTGCTCATCTGAAAATTTACTTAACAGAGTAATAGATATAAGTTCATCTCTGTATTTTGGTATCGCTACTGTAAACACTTTTTTTGGTCCCCATCTGGAAAAAGCATTTTTTTGGTCCCCATCTGGAAAAAGCATTGGCAAAGCTTGACATTTAGGCACCATATTTGAAAGTTGCAATCCATTCACAGCTGTCATAATATAATATCATTCAGAAGTACTGAAGTTTGCCATTTCCAGGGTGGGCGATTAGCTGCTGTTAACCTGGAGTCTAAAGCTGGCTTGATTGCAGCTAGACAGGTAATATCATCTTTTAGCAGCTTCATTATTGGTATTATCCCCATGCCTTTGTCTAAGTTTCTGTGATCCTCTTGAACACATGCAGGGTTTGGCTCGTGCAGCATCTAGATATGTTGGTCTTAGGAGTGTCATGACGTTTCTTGGACCAATGTATGTTTCTCCTGATAGTATATTTAAATATGTTGCTTGTGCATTTATTTTTTAAAAAAAATGTTGTCACGTTTTGGATGTTTATTAAATTTCTGGCATAGTTGTATTTTTGGTGAACAGTTTTATATTGTTATTGGCATTTCCCCAGATGCATGATGTTAATTTCCTTGATAAATCTGCAGTCTGAGTTTATTGGTTGTCAAATGTCAATATCTATGTTTGCAGTTCTGAATTTATTTGTTGTCAAATGTCAATATCCATTTCAGACCATGGTTTATTCATATTTAAAGTTCCATTCTCGCATATAATATCTAGCGTTTGTGGAATGTAGAGAAACCTGTAAGTCGGTCACTAATTTTTTTTCCTGCCTATTAACGTTACACAGAATGTGGGGGACACTGTTGGCTGATATTGTGATTCAAATGCTTGGGACAGATTATGCTAGGATCGTGCAGGCAATCTATGCTTTTGCTCAGGTGAGGTTCATGTTGTTTCATTGTTTGGCCACCAACTCGCTATAGTTGTATTGATTCACATGTAGCCTTGTTTCACAGATTCGGCTGACTCGGACAAGCTACCTACAATCTCCAGAAGAATGACCATGTGACCGATACTGGGCAAGCCTAACTGTGCGTCCTAACCGCATAGATCTTTGCTGCGCAATAGTGTATATTCCGATATGGCAGATCTTTTATCTGCGAATTCTGGTGCAAATACTCCTCGCTGAGTCAGTGATGATAAGGTTAAACCTTCCGAGAAGTTTTGCAGCTCATGGTACTGTATAGATAACAGAGCAATTGTCACGTGCTAGGTCGGAGGGACAGAGGAACAGCAGCAGTATTTCACGCCTCTGAACTTTACCAGATTCATAGCCTTTTCATTTGTGAGGATGTGATGTAAAAATAGCTTGCTGTCAGATGGAAAATAGGAAATGGTTTAGCATTTAACAAAGAGCTCACCATGGTCATTTGGGCCACCTACTCTCTGGGCGCGGAAGTTGTGAATGAAGACGCATCCACTTCACACATCCACGGGTGCCCGAAGTTGTAGACCATGCATTCCATTCTGTTCCTCTTAATTATGTAAAAAACGGTTCCCCTGATCTTAAACTATTGCTCCTGACCGTTCAGTTAGGCAAGGCATACCTCATTGACATACCAGCCATATCTTACATATATGCTTGCTTGCATGTAAGCATCAGGCAGAGTCTTCTTGTGGCACCCTACTTGTTTCCTACATCTCAACTTAAAACATTACCAATTACCTGAAAACATACACATGTATCATTCATTATGCCTTTCTTAAGAAAAAAACATAGGCAGGTAGGTGCTCTGCTCGTTCATTTCGAGATAGAAAAGCAAAACATTTACAACCACTAATTTACTGTCGCCCTTTTTTCTTTTGTTTTCTTTACCCGTTTTTTCTTTACTTTTTTCTTTGGTTTTCTTTAGTTTGGCTTGTGTCTTCCACAGATCTTTTGAGTTATACTACATGATTGTGCGTAGCTTTGCGGTCTGTTTAAAAAAACATTAACAACCATTAGGCATTATTTCGAACGTAATTTCTTTATGGTAAATTCTTGTGACTCTGATTATACCTGTTGCGTGTGAAATTCCCGTTTTTCGAAGCAATCCAACACACACACACACACACACACACACACACACACGAGGTATTGTGTACAACATTTTCAGAGCAGAGGAGCCATGGTTGTGACTGTGAGCTGTGAGCAAGCACCATGTCTAGAAGGACGCTCCATTGTTTAGAGCTTGTCTGCTAATCACACGCACATAGACTCCCTGAGCAGATCACCGAAGGTTTCTAAATCGCCGGGCACTTACCGCGTGAGAAGCCCAAGGAAACAACCACTACATCTTCAGTTCTTCACCGTGAAATGCAGTGCCTCCCAGTACTCCTGGCCACATTAGCTAGCTCGATCTTTGGGTGGACTTGCAATGGCTAAGATGGTGATCAGCCTGGGGAGCTCGCGGCGGCGGAAGCGCGGGGAGATGCTGTTCCGGTTCGACTCTTTCTGCCAGCCCGGCTACCCGGCGCAGCTCGCCGCCGGCGACTTCCGGGATAACGTCCGGACCCTGCTCGGCTTCGCGCACATCGAGGCCGGCGCGCAGGGCGAGACCAGGTGCTGGTCGTTCCAGCTCCAGCTGCGCCGCCACCCGCCCACCGTCGTCAGGCTCTTCGTCGTCGAGGAGGAGGTCGCCGTCTCGCCGCGCCGCCACTGCCACCTCTGCCGTCATGTCGGTACGGCGGCACGCGCTCCGAGCTGCTAGCTAGAGTCTGTCGTGCTCGTCGCCGGCGGAGTGAACTATGATTTATGAAAATCCCTACCGATGCATGGGCATGGCGTCGCAGGTTGGGGTCGGCATCTGGTGTGCAGCAAGAGGTTTCACTTCGTGCTGCCGAGGAGGGAGTCCTCGGTGGAGGCCGACGGCCTGTGCTACGCCGTCACCGATGGCCACCACCGCTCTCCGGAGAAAGGGGTGCCCACGTCCAGGGGCCACCTGCTGCACGGCGTCGTGCACCTCAACGGCTACGGCCACCTCGCCAGCCTCCGCGGCTTCGAGGGCGGCTCCAGCTTCGTCTCCGGTCACCAGATCATGGACCTGTGGGACCGCATCTGCTCCGCCCTGCACGTCAAGTACGACGATGCATGCACTCTGCCATGTCCATGCATGCATGCACGCACTCTTAATACTATCACGTAGTAGCTACGAGCCTAGGGCTTGACGATGCTTGTGCTGGCCATGTGTTGCAAGGAAGGTGAGCCTGGTGGACACGGCGAGGAAGGGGCACATGGAGCTGCGGCTGCTGCACGGCGTGTCGTACGGCGACACATGGTTCGGGCGGTGGGGCTACCGGTACGGCCGGCCGAGCTACGGCGTGTCGCTGCAGTCGTACCAGCAGTCGCTGCTGGCGCTGCAGACCATGCCGCTGTGCGTGCTGGTGCCGCACCTGTCGTGCTCCGGCCAGGATCAGCTCCCCATGGTGATCGCCAAGTACCAGGCGATCAGCGGCCACAAGCTGCTCAGCCTTGGCGACCTGCTCCGCTTCATGCTCGAGCTGTGGCACCGGCTGCCGGCGACCTCCGTCACGGCGATGGACTACCGCGGCATCATGTCGGAGGCCTCGTGCCGGTGGTCCGCGAAGCGCGTGGACATGGCGGCGCGCGCCGTCGTGGACGCGCTCCGCCGCCCGGATCCCGCAACCGCCGCCGCCGCGCGGTGGGTCACGCGGCAGGAGGTGCGGGACGCCGCGCGCGCCTACATCGGCGACACGGGCCTCCTCGACTTCGTCCTCAAGTCCCTCGGCAACCACATCGTCGGCAACTACGTCGTCCGCCGCGCCATGAACCCGGTCACCAAGGTGCTGGAGTACTGCCTCGAGGACGTGTCCAGCGTGCTCCCGGCGATCGGCGGCGCGCCGGGCAACGGCGGCAAGATGAGGGTCCGGCTCCAGCTCACCAGGGCGCAGCTCATGAGGGATCTTCTGCACCTGTACAGGGGTGTCCTCAAAGAGCCGAGCCCGGCGGCGCTCGCCGCTGGCGCACTCGCCGCGATCCCCGTGGCGGTGAGGATGATCTCGGACATCAAACACTTCGTCAAGGATTACCAGGAAGGGATCGCCGGCGTCGCTGCCAACAATGGCGGAGTCGTCGGACATGTCTACGTCAACCTCAGCTGCACCCTGCTCGTGACGAACTGGAGCCCGGAGCTGGCTCCGCCGTACGAGACGGTGACCGTGCCGGCGCACGCGACGGTGGGGGAGCTCAAGTGGGAGGTGCAGAGGGTGTTCAGGGAGATGTACCTCGCCCTGAGAAGCTTCACGGCGGATTCTGTCGTGGGGGTCGTCGCCGGCCAGGACGCCGCACCGGTGCTGGCGCTCGTCGACGTCGGGAGCGCCGTCGTGGTCGAAGGGAGAGTCGGCGAAGGCGGCGAAGGGAGGGAGGAAGCGGCGGCGGCGGCCTGCGAGGGCGGCGGCAGCGACGGCGAGAGGGTGGTGGACTGCGCCTGCGGCGCGGACGACGACGACGGCGAGCGCATGGCGTGCTGCGACATCTGCGAGGCGTGGCAGCACACGCGGTGCGCGGGGGTCGCGGACGCCGACGGCGTCCCGCACGTCTTCCTGTGCACCCGCTGCGACAACGACGTCGCGTCGCTCACGTCCCCTCAATTGCTGGAGACCGCTCTGGGCATACCCGGTACTGGATAAATGTTACCCGCTGCCGCTATACGATCTAGCAAGCTGCCAACATCTCCATATGTTTTTGGGTTTTCTGGGGGAAACAAAATCTACAAGATGATAAAGATCTTGGCAAATCTCTGACACCCAAAATAGCTCCAAAATTTCACTGAACTTGTCAGAGAAATACAATGGCAACGTTACACTTAATATTTTTCAAAAACAATGGAATGATAAAATTTAGTGCTAAAGTGCTTTTTTTTTTTGCAAAAATTCGTTTCATACCATTGAAAGATGACACCTTTCAAGAAATACCATCGAAAAATTCAGTCCTATAAAATACCATTAGCGACACATAAAATAAGTTGGGGCTACACAAAACGATAAAATAAGTTGGGGCCACACAAAACGATGCGAGAATTGGAGTCTTTTTGGGGGGCTAGTGGAGGTGAGCATGAGGGATTTGGTTCTACTAGTGCGGTTTACTATGTGGAATGCGAAGCAGAGGAGGGAGGCGGCCTTGGAGTAAGAGCAGGTCAGTCAGCTATGGCAGAGGGAGAGGAAGGTGGATGAATAAAAATTGAGAAGGAAGACACTAGGAAAAGAAAATAGCAAATACCTTACAAAAGTAGGACAAAATGGTAACAAAATTTCGATGAATAACAATCATAACTTTCGATGCTATTTATAGTATTCTTTCAGTGTTATATGTCAGAAGTCATGATCTTTTTATGCTACAAAACAAAATTTTCCATATGTTTTTGGGTTTTCTTGGTGAAACAAAATTGACGAGATGATAAAGGGCTTAGCAAATCTCGGACTCTCAAAATTGCTCCAAAATTTTACTTTAACTTGTTAGAAAAATACATTTTTAACATCACACTTAGACTTTCCCTCCAAACAATTCGCACCAAAATAGACTATTGTTGTTATCCAATTCAAACTATATCTATGGAGTATTAGGTGTAAAAATTTGGATATTCATAGACGAAGAATAACCAATTTTTTAAAAATATAATGGCAAAATTTAGTGCCTCAAGGGTTTATTTTGTCTATTACTATCTACAATCATTGACATATGAAGTTTTGCCAGTTTTGGATATCAAAAAGCCTTTGAAATATAACTTGGCGAACTAAGACTATTTCAATTTATTTGTATATAGGACCCCCTAAAATTATGGTATTATGTCATCAACCTAGCTTAGACATTTGTAGGCACCTTGTAGCGGCTGTCCTACATAGCAATTGGCAAGACAGTGAGGAAGAGCCTCTTATGAGAAACATGAATTTTGAAGCTAAGCCTTGTGAGTGTACTTCTTCCGGTTGATTTTTCCCTTGCCCACTACAAGTGCTCACTACATTATTTTTATAGTGGAGGTTCGCTTGCAATCTTGGGTTGACGAAAATGACATAAAAATGTGAAACCCTAAGGGATTTATGGTATCTTCTCCACAGAAGATCAGGATGCCCTTGCCTTTTCTTCTTTAGAAGGGTAGGCAAGTCATTCCATGCAAATATGTGAGGAGAAGGACTAGAATGCCCTCCACCATCATAAGAAAGCTGGGTTACAGGGGGGTTTTATTAGGTAAGCGGTTACGTGTCCCCTTGAAGAAATATCCAATGATGCATATCCTAACATATCACCGATCCCACTATACAGTTTGTTCGCTAGGTTTATTTGCTCTCATGTTGAGCTCCATCCTCCATGGGGTGTGCCTTGACTCCGCCTAGTGTTGAAGCCCTCAAATCATCATTGCTTCGCCTCATTGGGGAGGCCTTTAGTGAAACAAGTACCACCAGGCGAAGGAAGGACTTGGTTGCTCCGCATGATAGGGCTAGGCACTAATTTGGTTTGTGTCGGCTTCCTTGAGGCCACCCTTGCTCCATCTTGTGGGGGAAGTCTTTAGCAAAGTAGGTTCCTCTAGCGATGGTTGCTCTACCCTACCTTGGCTCCACCTAGTTCCAGTTTCGCTTTATTGTTGCCACCATGACATGGGGATGGTTGTATTACCCCTACAACATATTATGAATGTAATTCGAAGACTAATTTACTCATGTGATTTTGCATATACTTAAGTAGTTAAAAAAGATGCATATAGCTAAAACGGTAAATTTTGACTTGCACATATTTTAAATAACATATAGTTGTGACTAGACGAAGCATATTACAGGATACAAAATGGACAAAATGACGACACTTACCAAGAACTTGAAAAAAAAAAGGATCGAATACCATATCACATAGAGGCCACAACCTCTCCTCTTCCATATTTATATTCAGTTATAAATGGGTTAAGACACATATGAATGGGTTATGACGGATGCAAATTGGGACCAACTGCATGGCAGTCAACCAAAAGACCCTAGAGATTTTAGTCAACCCCGACGCCACCCCATCTTCTTGTCCTTCCTCTCCTGGAGGTTCTGCTCAATGCGCCTCCACCATAACTCCACTTTGGTCCACCACTGCCTTGCACTATTAGTGGCACTCGCCCTCTATTCCTCCCAACGCCCCTAAATCACAATTATTGTGTGTTAATCGACCTTGCAATCACCGCCCATTGCCTCCATCCATCTACAGATCCGACTGTACCATTGTTGCCTTGCACTGTCTCCTCGACCTCCATCTAATCCCGAGGACTTGGTACACTTGGAACCTAACCTAAACCCTAACCCTAACTAGGTGGTGGCATGAGTGGAGGAGGAGCAATCATTGAGGAACATTTATGTTGAATTGAAACTCTTGAGTGTGGATTCATTTATTGAAATTTGGCCCAATTCCAGTTGCATGTTCCCTAGCAAAACCAATACGAATATAGGTCAAGACACAAATACAAAAGATATAATTTATTTTATAACATCAAAATATCATAAGTTTTAGAAAATATCACGAATTTTTCCCTAACCTAAGAGCATGTGTAGCATCACCTTTAAGTTGGCCTGCATTAATACTTTGCATGGGCGGGAGTTTAAATTTTGCATGCAGCTCACTCTGTCGGACAGCTGAAAAGCAGACCTGTATGTACTGTAGCTACAGTAATGCGGTAGCTACTGCACTACAGTAATGCGGTAGCTACTGCACATGCTCTAAGGAGTTCCCCACCCTACCTCTGATGTTGGTTGTGCATTGAGATCTGTGCACAATGCCACACCTTTCACATTATATTTTGCAATCCCTCTCACAAAATTTCGAAACAAAAGCAATCGGTCCTTCTTCCTCCTTTCCTCTCTTCTTCACCGAGTAGGAACCTGCCGCTGGCGATCATCGTGCCACCCTACCAGCGACCATGGTACCACCCTATGGCGGCATGACGTCATGGCTAGGCTAGGGTAGAACAGGGTGCATGATGGCGGCCATTTCCAGCGAGGCGGGGCGGCGCTGGTGACGAGAAAGTAGTCCAAGGGGTACAAGAGAGGTAGAGGAGCGAGGAATTGGAGAAATAACTGAGTAAAATGTTTTGACCGTGCACGGAGGTGCTACCCTCCGGCGACAAATTCCATGACTGCGACAACGATCCCCGGCGGCTCTGCTTGAAAATGAGACGAAGGAGGTGAGAGGAAGTGGAAATTAGAAGGAGGAGGGCTAGTGTGTCTCTTACCTAGGGGTGGGCACCCGTTTTTTTGGTATTTCGGTTCGGTATTTTCGGTATAAAAAAATTTGGTATTCAAAAAGTGACTACCGAAATTTGTGGAAAAAATTTTACCACCGAAACCAAATATACTGAATTAATTCGGTTCGGTAGTTCGGTATTACCAAAATTACCCACAGATAGAGAATATCCACTACTGTTAAATTCCCCAAAGAAGAATGAGTATCAGAGTATATGGATCCAAGCTTGTAGGAGGTGGAGATTCTAACCTAAGGCAAGTCCCCGGCGCATTAGGAAAGAGCGCCAACCCCTTCCGCGCTAGCGCCAGTGTGACTAGCTCCTTGGCGGCATTGAGCTCCCTCCCCATACTAAAAGGCAACCAAGCGAAGGGTAAGGGGGTGAGGTGAGGCGGTCGAGCTGCTCCTGGTGGGGACGCCTTACGGGAGGAGGCGGCGAGATCGACCGGTGGCTATCAATCGGAGGGAGCAAGTGTGGGGAGGAGGGGGTACCTGAGGGAGTGGGGATTGGGAAGGTACCAGTCATCGGGCGATCCAGGGAGGCGGGGAGCCAAAGAACCTCCGGCTGGGCGGGGGCTGACGGGACGGCTAATCTGGGCGGCGGAGCGTGGCACGAAGTCGGCGGCTGGCGCTGAAGAGGGAGCGAGGGTTTGGACGAAGGCGTGGACTTGTGGAGAGTGGAGACTTGGGTGGTGGGGGAGGCCGGAGGCTGCTGGGCTATGGGGTGGAAGGAAAATGGGCCTACGAAATGGGCTGGAGTCCGGTATATTCGGGATTTCGATTTTTTATGGCCCGAAACAGAAACCTAACCGAATTTTCTCGGTTTTCTAATTGGGCTGGAGTCCGGTATATTCAGTTCGGTTTTTTTGGTTCAGCATAAAAATGCCCACCCCTACTCTTACCGTTGACAAGGATGAGAGGTGGTGAGATGGGGTGAAGGCGATTGCTCTGTTTGCTTTTTGTTCTGCCTAGTTCCACAGGCAATGATTAGGACAAGGGGTGTGACGTAAGAAAATGGAGCTCTTGCTCAGTTTGCTTGGTGAGGAAGAGGACAAAGAAGGGTTTAAATAATGCATGGATTATAGGTTAGACAGGGCAATGTGAACATGAGGAAAAGATGAGCATGGCTTTTTTTGAGAGGAAAAAAAGAAAACGTTCAACTATTAAAGCTCAATTCTACACATGGTGTATTGCATATCAAGTGGGACCTGTCGACGGTTGAGATATCGATCTCAAGTCAACCAAGGTTCTTAAGAAGGGGAGATAGGAGACACGCCGAACAGAGCGAAAAAACAATCAACGACGAACAGGGAGACACGGGTTTTTATCCTGGTTCAGGCCTCTCAGAGAGATAATAGCCCTACGTCCAGCCTTTCTTTATATCAAAAAGAATTACAAGGTCGAAGCTCGACGAGACGAACAGGTCCCAGCAAGATTATGGTATACAAGGAAGCAATGTGCGACAATGCGAAATCTCTTAGCCAATGTTCGATGCCCCCTAAACACTGTAGAGGCTTGGTTTATATAGTGGTGATGAACCGAACTACCGGGAGATAATCGGGCCGGGCTAACTACGAGATCGTAATGAACTCGTACCATGCCAAATACATCTCACGGTAGATAAGGTAAACTCCAATTCTTGGGGACCACGGCTCCTATTCCAATCCGGGAAACCAACGTCCGGGTCTTCATGTAGCCGTGCAGAACTCTGTTCGAGTCGGACTCAAACACGAATCTTAGGCCATTACGCACCGTGCCAACCCTGAGGCTGTTCGGCAGGATGCTTATGGGCCTGATAGAACCTTCTAGGGAGCTGGGCCCTAGGAAGCTGTTCGATTGGACCGTCAGGGAGTGGGCCATGGCAATGGGCCATGATTTTATCCCCGACAGCTAGCCCCCGAGACTCAAGTGGAAGGACTCACTAGAGCGGGGTCTTCCTCTTGAGACTCCAAGTCACAAAGAGAGAAATTTTGCTGTTATAAGGACGTGCAACAAACGATCGAACAGGTTAAGGTTCAACCAAGCAAGACTTGTTCGGGACCGAACAAACCTGATCAGTGCCAAGCAACTCTGTTGCGTCGAACAGGGAACAACATCCATCCGAGCAGAGAACTCAGCCTTCAGTGCTGATATTGGAAAAAATAGCCATTGGCAGATTCCAATGGTAACTTCGCTGCGCAGTGAAAACAGGCTACCGTTTTTACCTAGCCGTTGCAGTAAAAAACTAGCCGTTTTGTGGTAAAAATCCGTAGCAAAGCTGCTCGTTCGGGTCTATAAAAGTACCCAAGCCGCCCGCGGCTCGCCACTTCTGCTCTCACGCACCTTTCCTTCCTAAGCCCTAATTCCAACCGCGCTCAGCATCAAGCAGCCAAACTCCACTTCCAAATTTGCCCGTCCAGCCCTGGGGATCGCTATGGCCAAGTTTTCAGGCACTAGCATGACCGAGGAAGACTTGAAGATTTGGGAAGAAGAAGGCCACATTGACACCGGTAGCTGGAGGCTGCCCGGGGAGGAGGAAACTCCGGAGCCGCTCGAGGACGAGTTCGACAACTTCGAGCAGTTCGCACTGTTCGGGTTGAGGTCTCCCGAAAGCGACTTCGTGGAGGCCTTCCTCAACATCAGCGGATTGGAGGTGGCAAACCTCAATCCGAACTCCATCCTCCAGATGGCCGTCTATGAACACCTGTGCGAAGGCTATCTGGGAATCGATCCGCCGGTGGGGCTGTTCCTTCACTACTACACGGTGACAAGGAGCAGCTCCGCCGCTTCCGGGCTGGGGTGCTACTACCTCAAGCTCCGGGCTACTGCCAACGACATCCCATACCCTCGTCTACCGCTGCTCGATTCAATGGGCGCGTAGTGGATGCTATGGTTCTACACCAAGCGGAACGACGACAGCAAGCTCGTCTTCACCGGACAGGCTCCGGCGAAGGGAACCCCAATGCCTCGACCGGAACTGTCCGACGAGGATTGGTACCTGACGCGGAAGATCGCTTCCCTCGTGGGCCTCGGGCTCACGGGCAGGGAGATCATCCGTGACTTCACAGCGAACAGGATCTGTCCGCTGCGGAGAAGATCCTACCCCTTCTACAAGATAGAAGGATGGGAAGACATCACCAGGGAGAGCATGGGTAAGTACTTTTAAGACTCAACCTTTACTTTTGTGATTTCATCCGAACAGGAACTGAAGATTTCCTCTGCTCGGGCAGTGAAACCATCCGACGCATGGTTGACCGAGCAGGTCGACGCCATGCTGAAGGCTGCCGACGAGGTCACCGGAGAGGTGGCCTACACGTGTCCACGAAACGCGCTCGTCCACACACCCGAGGTAAATCACTTAAATCCCCGTTTGCGTTGCTAGACTGGCACTGTTGTAAAAATGCTAACATTCGCTTCCCAAACAAACAGGAGGACCAGCTGATCCTTGGAGGGATCGTGGAGGAACTATCTGGGTCAGAGAAGGAGGAAGCGAGAAAGGGCAAGGCCAAGGTGGCCGCGAAGCCCAAGGTGACCGCCGAGCCGACGCAAAGCTCACCGCGCCATGGCGGCCGCCAACCCTCAAAGAAGCCCCCCACGGCTACGAAGCGTGCCGAGCAAGCCAAGCGCGCACGCGGCCAGCCAAGTTGGAGACGACCAAGCCCCTCCCTCCTCACCGAACAAAGCGACGAAGAGGTAAGGAACATGGCCCTTTGGCTTAAACGCTACGCAGGCAGGCAAAATTAATTGTTTCACAAGGCAAAATATATTGTTCCAGAAAACAAAAATTATTATTCCAGAAGCCAAAATACATTGTTTCATAAGGCAAAATTAATTACCCAGACGGGTTGCATACATGTTACAGGCCATAGAACATGCGCTATGGGCCCACAAGCAATGCGTGTATCTATCGACAATTGGCCCGTGCGGCCTGCAGCCCGGCCTGAAGCGCGCTTAATGACAAGGTGAGGCTCGCGCGGCCTGCGGCCTGGCCTTGGAGAGCACGTAGCGACAAGCAGCCGCGGGCGTCCGATCGCGTGGCGGGCCGTCGGATGTCCGACGTGTAGCTCTCCCCCCAAAAATATGTCAATAGTGGTCTTGTTTTGTTCGTAAAAATACGAAGAACGTTTTAGTGCAAATCATTGATGGATTAGAACAACTGGTTAAAAGTTATGATCATCAAAATAAAATACAAATGCAATCTTGGTGATGTCAGCACTACATCATCTTGTGGATTATGGAGGCAAAAATTGTTGAAGACACGCACCGTGTAGAAAGTAGCATGCATGTAGTGCGTGAGTGCCGGGGAAAAAGTTTACATGCATGCAGTGTTGCGCCTTGTGCGTGCGAGGACGGGGCAAAAGTAGCGGCTGCATATATGCAGCAGGCACGCGGGAGAATTGCAGCGCGGGCGTAGCTGGGCTGGGCCGGTGGGCGTCCGATCGCGCGGATGTGCGTCGGACGTCCGACCAGTAGCAGCGCCCTAAAAATAAATACTATATAAAAAATAAATTTTGCCCGAGCTAACACTACGAGCGGCGTCATGCACGATATTCATGAACCTTCAAAAGTCCATCGTTTATGGCCTGGCCGTCTGGCCGGACGGGCCGCACCGTGGGCTACAGCGCTGGGCAGCCAGGTTTTAATCGTTTGCTTGGTGGGCTGATATTAGCTACCCAAAATTATGTAGCGGATATCCATATCCACCGGATACTAGTTGCCCACGACGCTCAGTACGCATTTCTGTTTCTAATCAATTATCTGGATAATATCTATCAGGTTTGCTAATTCTCATGCGTCTGAAATTTTTCTATCTATCAGTCACTTTAAAGTTACACTCTAATAATACTAAAATTGAACAACTTGCCAAGGTACAGTTTTATCAATTATCTATTTTATTCGTTGATTTTTTGTGTTTTATTACAATGTAGATTTGCTAAATACACATGCTCACGTACTTTTTATCCTCCTATGTTTGTAGTTATTATGTTTGCTTCAGCAAATCTAAAATTGCACATTGGAAATACTAAAATTGACTTGGTAATAATGTGTAACTTTAGTATAGCTATAATGCAATTGTACCAAAATCGATTAACGCTTATTTTATTTTCAGACGATTTGCAGTAGACGGTCCCATTATCTGTATTTGCTTTTGTGTATTTGTATTCGTATCAGATAGAAAAAGGTTTCTATATCAAAATAACAATCTAATCTGGGTACAAATATAATGGACATGGAAATTATCCGCACCACATTCGTCCTACTTTCCATCTATTTTATCGCTCCAGAGAAATACTTCTCACAGAGTTACGGTCACAAATAACTATTTCTTTGGATATTGTGAAGTCTCCAAAATACCTCTAATACGTAATAACCACCACAATCTATTTATAAAAAATACTAAAATTATGATATACGATTAAAGAATCATAAAATTATGTTATAAAATATCCTAGGGAGTACCTTTAGAAGATCCTTATTAAGATCCAAGGGAGTACTTTTAAAGATCGATTTTGTTGCCGTGTAGGCGCCTGCACTCGGCCGGTCGTCGCAGGCGCTGTTGCTGGCCGTCAACGTGTCCTCGACGGTGTGCATGATGATTTGCTTGAGGGCACGTTTAAAGGCTTTTTTTAATTCCGCGTTCACTTTCCCCATTCTATCCGCATGTGTTCTTGGCTCCGATATCTTCGGCGACTCCGGCAACTCATTTCTCCGATCTCTTTGCCTGTGTAGTTGGCTCCGGCGACTCGGCGTCGCCGGCGTCGCGGTTCTCCGATTTGTAGGCATTTCGCCAACGTCTCTCTAATTTCCTCGATTCCACCACAATCTATTTATAAAAAATACTAAAATTATGATATACGATTAAAGAATCATAAAATTATGTTATAAAATATCCTAGGGAGTACCTTTACAAGATCCTTATTAAGATCCATGGGAGTGCTTTTAAAGATCCTTATTAAGGGCATGTAACTTTTCATATTATTATGAGAAGAAATTTTACTGTACACATTAGTGGATACAAAACTGCCTATCCTTTTCAATCCAACGACTCATATTGATTTTGTTTTTTTTATACTACCATGATACTAGTATTTATACTACAATACTAGTATATGTTTTTGTGTGAGGTTTTTATCATATTATATTTGTCAATGTATATAGTAAAAGTGCTCTAGCATGGAGAACACCTCTCTGCTCGAACGAACACAGCTAGCGCGCATGCACCTAACGATAGCTTAAGTACCCAGCAAGTAAACTGCTAGCATTAGGCCGGCCGGCCGGCGAGTGACCACCGGAGGGTGGGGGGCTCCTCCTCCGTCTAGGCCGGCCGGGGGATAAGAAAAGGCGGCCAAACCAAATCAAACCCACCGGCCACCGAGATTCGCCATTGTTTTGACCTCACGGCACTACAGCGACGATGAGGGCACTCACAAGTCACAAAGTCACATGGCGTGTCCGGGGCCAACGGCCAACCCGGTGTGGTCTCCTCTCGCGAGAGGCCTTTGGGTTTGGGGAAAGAAAGCTAGGGCTCTCTTGCTACAATGCTGCTGCTGCTGCAGGTAGCTAGTGCAGTGTTTGCAATTGCATCCGGCCATGGGAGAAGAGAAGGAATTAGCTCGCCAACCCGGCCAAGACTTGGAAGGATCCAACTAACCCTCCTGATTCCTGAATGATTTGGGGTCTTACTTTCATGGGAAGAAACAATGGAACATGCATGTAGCCAGGCCACCATCAGAAAAGCTGACTGAACAATGGCACCATCTGTGCATGCATGCATAGCTTTTAGAGATGCTTGAAAATTGAAATCCTTCCCTTTCTCCCTTCTTTTTTGCAAGAACAGGTCTTTTTCCATTTTATCCTTTTCTTCCATGCATATATAGGTAAGAAGGGCTTTATCTCCATCCTTTTAATTTGTTCATGATCGACTTTGTTTCCTGGAAAATACACCGCATGGAGTGATTTGAATTGCACCTGTAATTTGCTAACGGCTTTACATAGGAATACAAATTACAAATGGCAAACAGTACTCACATGCACACATGATAGTGCATAACTGGCCAGCACAAGCAGATGCCCTGTTCTGAAA
This sequence comes from Raddia distichophylla, assembly GCA_005191435.1. Taxonomy (NCBI): domain Eukaryota; kingdom Viridiplantae; phylum Streptophyta; class Magnoliopsida; order Poales; family Poaceae; genus Raddia; species Raddia distichophylla. Next base: position 952,554 of record SPJY01025704.1, on the reverse strand, counting down.
GGAGAGGGGAAAAAAGAAAGGCAGCAGCAAACAAATGGCTTATGATTGAAGCAAAATGAAAAGATCACAAAAAATCGTTTCGCTTTATCTCAATCTGCCAGTAGAGCTCCATTTGTCCTGTGTCCCTAGTGAGACAACCTAGCTAGCCTTTTCTCTTTCACTCCCTCTTCTGCTATCTCTCTCTCTCTGCATTGCAAGGACCCCTTGCTTTGTAGGGCTCTTTCACCCTGAGATGCCATGGCACTCTCTTTCCTTCCTCCACATGCATCTTTTTCCTGTCTCTTTTTGTTTCATTAATCTGTCCCTGACATGCTGAGGTGATCCACCACTATGGAGTGAGGGCGACGGGGGCACATGGTCTGGTGGCTCGGCCCAAAAGGGACTCATCAACTAAAAGCGAGGAGCAAGTAGCTACTGAAAGGCCAGTCATGGTCGACAGGAAGGAGAGATGAAGTGTACGTGGAGGTGACTCCGGATGGGCAACCATGCATCTTGGCAGCAAGCAAGAGTTTATTCTCCGTTTAGCCTATAGCTAGACCGAGCATGGAGTCTTTTTCCTTTGGGGGCGACTATTTAGTTGTCAGTAGAGTACTCCGGCGCCAGTAAAATACCAAAATAAAAAGTTTATAACTTAGGAAAAATTTGTGACGCTGATATGTAAAAAACTTGACCGTTAGTCAAATAGAAAAAATTATCGATTTTGCTAAATAACAGTCGTCTGTTTTTTAGTTTTAGGCATGCGACTATTTTGTTTCGTTAATCTATATTTTTTTTCCACTTTTGAGACTGTTTTTTCAGCTTGTCTACACTATTTTTTCACTTAGTTCGATAGTGGAAATTTAATTATTGTTTATTAAAAAACTTATATATGTATGCTTACATAACTTTTTACCTTTTACTATAATTGATTATTGTTTAAAGATAGGAACCTGATCTGTATGTTTTTTTTATGTTACATATGTTTTTTTTTGTTGTTTCCTATGATAATTAGTTGAACATGTGAGTGACATAAATTTCAAAAACATCATCTGCCACTAAGGCCCTGTTCTTTTGAGCAGATCTAAACGGTTGAACAGCTGAATGGCTAAAATGATTGAAATTTGAGAGCTTCTCGAGATAGTCTTAATATTCAGATCCATTTCGTTTAACTAGCTTTTTAAAGTGTTAGAACCCATCTTCAAAACAGCAAAAAACGGACTCAAAAAAATGTCTTTTCAATACGTAGATAAGTCGTTATGCTGTTAATCCGTTAAGTTGTTAAGCTGAAAAGAACAGGGCTAAGTTGGCCCCAAAAGTTTTAACATATAAAGAATTGATAGTTTGTCCTTAACACATCGACATATTAATTATATGTCTTAAAATTAAGTGCACAATTGATCTTTTGCCCATTTTATTTTGTTCTTCAAAATTCCCCATCCAACCCATGAGATGATCATCCTACCCCACCACTTTTGTCACCCATTAAATGTTGTATGCAATTAATTAACCGTGAATGATAGCACACTTAATGCACGTAAGCATTATTAACTAATTGAGTGAATTAAGTTTTTTAAATAATATGCATATTATTAACATTTAGTTTTAAAATTTATGTTTAACCTGTATTGTAATTTAATACTCCCTCGTTGTTTTTTACAATGTGCACACGCATTTGAAGATTCAAACTTTAAAATCTTTGATCAATAATTTATCTAACAAATTATAATTTTTTCATAAAAATTATGCCATTGGACTCATGTTTGAAAGTGATTATAACCTTGTTATTATTAATGATGTAGGATAAGAGAAATCAAGGATAAAAAAAACCGAAGGGAGTATAAAACTTTGAAAAGATGAAAATGGGTTGGTATATCTATCGCTAATACAATTAATTAATTAATGGAGAAACCAAATATTTTAAAGAGGAGAAATTCAGAAAGGTGTGTCAAAGAAGAAGGGTAGAAAGGTCTTTAATTGTGTACTCAACTTGATGGCATCTAATTAATGCGAATATATTTGAGGACTAATTATTAACTTCATATCAACTTTGGGGACATAATCAATTTAGTAAACTCCTACATATAAAGAAATTATATTTTACACCCTAGATTATAACACTTCATCTATAGAACCCCCTAAACTATGAAACCTGATATTCTACTCTGGAACTATATAAAACCAGCGCATTAAACCCCCTGAAGTTTCCGAGGGCTGTATTGCCATGCTAGCACACCACTTAGGTAGTCTTGGCCACATAAGTTTTACGCAAGAGAGCTATTTGCCATGTCAGTTGTGACATGCCACCGTATTCCTCTACCTCTTCTTTATCTCTCTTCCTCCCCTCTCTTTCCACTTCTCTCCCCATCCTCCAGCATCCGACCTCCACCTTCCTCCATCCCCTCGCTTCCGATGCCCCCCTTGGAACCACCGTCTTTCTTGTCACCAGTAGGTTGAGATAGAAGAGACCACCATGTCATCGCTATGTCACATGCCATGGTGACAAGGCCACCTCCCAAACTGCACAAGGGGGTTATGCGCATCAATTTTTAAGGTTTGTGGGTTAGAATATCTAGTTTCATATTTTAATGGTTATGCATGTAGATGAGACACAATAGTTTAGAGTATAAAACAAACCTTTTCCTAAAAAAACAAATACTAGAACAGAGCATCATGATTAATTTTTTAATTACAATTTGCATATTCCTTGCTATTGAAGGTTTAAGCTTACAGTTATACGATACTCCCTCAATATCATAAAAAACGTGATGTTTCGGACATCGACACAGTGTTTAAAATGTAACTTTGGCCATTCATTATCAATGCAATTTATTTATAAAATTCACAACAAATATAATATTATGGAAGTGCTTTTTTAGACGAATCTATATGTATGATTTTTATGTACCTAATTTAAATAGTTTAAAATATTTTCATATATAAATAAAGTTTTAATCCTTTGACTTTGTACGGGTATAAAATATTAAAATGTCAAGTCTTTTGTGATGGAGGGAGCGGTAGGTATTAGGTAACGGAGGGCCGGGTGCAAGTTGACCTGACAGGTGTTTTATAAAGCGTATACAATTAATTGAATATTCATCGGGATTGTAATTTCACTGGTTTGTAAATTTTTGGGCGCCTTTCTGTGCGCAGTTTTAGGTAATTTAGTCGACGTTGGGACGAGCAAAACCAATCTACTTTTCAAACGATTCGATCACATATAAATAGCATTTGAAATAAGGATTACCCACCTTTTTTTAATTCTCTAGATCTTTTAGGTACACATGTGTGTGCGTTTATACAGTAACATTCGATGTCTGTGCTTGGAACTTGGAAGGCCAGCCTCGCATGGTGGTATGAGTTCGTGTTTGGTGTGTGTTTGTTTCCGTCCTATACCCTTAGAAAAAAGCTCGCACCGGGGCCATGGGGAGTCGAGAAGTGAACGCTCCACAGAGAGGGATCGATCAGGGATGACAGGTGGATGCCAAAGACGAGTCGTGGCTAACACTACGAGAGACTGCAACGGTCTTGATGGCCTAAGCCGTCAAAAGAATATAGCCTCGACGGCCAGACTTCGAGATATGGTTGTCAAGGCAGCTTTGTCGAGAGAGCAGTGGTCTCGATGGTATGGTTATGCCGTTGAGAGAGTTTGTATCGACGGTTACAGCTTCAGCCATCGATACATAGCTCTCAGACGCCGTTTGTCGTAAGGCTAGCGTATTCTTGATGGTCATACGTTAGTAATTTCACTGGTTTGTAAATTTTTGGGCGCCTTTCTGTGCGCAGTTTTAGGTAATTTAGTCGACGTTGGGACGAGCAAAACCAATCTACTTTTCAAACGATTCGATCACATATAAATAGCATTTGAAATAAGGATTACCCACCTTTTTTGAATTCTCTAGATCTTTTAGGGCTGATCTTTTAGGTACACATGTGTGCGCGTGTATACAGTAACATGCGATGTCTGTACTTGGAAGGCCAGCCTCGCATGGTGGTATGAGTTCGTGTTTGGTGTGTGTTTGTTTCCGTCCTATACCCTTAGAAAAAAGCTCGCACCGAGGGCCCTGGGGGTCGAGAAGTGAACGCTCCACGGAGAGGGATCAGGGATGACAGGTGGGTGCCAAAGACGAGTAGCGGCTAACACTATAGAAGACTGTAACAGTCTCGATGGCCTATAAGCCGTTGAGAAAACTGCGCAAACCGTCGAAAGAAAATAGTCTCGACGGCTAGACTTCGCGATACGGTCGTCAAGGTAGCTTCGTCGAGAGAGAGCAGTGGTCTCGACGGTTAGACCATTGAGAGAGCTTGCATCGACGGTTACAACTTCAGCCGTCGATGCATAGCTCCCAGACGCCGTTTGTCGTAAGGTTGATGTATTCTCGACGACCATACGTTAGCCATCAAGACAACAACAGATGACCCTCAAATCCTCAATATGTGGCCTGAGAAGACTGTCTCATTGATCAGGGCCTTCAGGGGCAGCGTGTGGTATGCGGTGCCGCGTGTGCGCCCCAAGATGGTTTTGTCTCGTCGCGGGTAGACGAGACAAAACCCGGCCGGTCCAAGGCTTGCAGCTGCAGCTGCTTCTGCTTCTGCTTGCAAAGCTGCGGAGCGATCGACGGCGAGGCAATGGAGGAATCATGGTGCGACGGATGGGTGGGTGGGTGTTGGTGCGTGTCCTTTTGCCATTGAGCTTGATGCTACCAGAGCTACTGCTGCTGCTGCATGCCTCCTGAGTCAAGCTTAAAATGATTGCTGTTACTACTAGCAGTAGTTAGTAGTAGTAGTAGGTCTATTTGGCTCCTTGTCATTTGGCGATCTCAGTCTCAGATCGCGATCAATCGACCAGCTAGAATGTCAGCGGCCGGGGAGGTTAAGTTATACTTTGTTTTATTAGGAGTAGTTAGATAAAATCCTAGGTGACAACCGACGACTAATGATCATATACTCTTAGGCTGTGTTTCTTTCAGCCATCTCACAGCGTTCTCTTCTTCCCGCGCGTACCCGCTGTGAGCCAAATAATTCGAATTTCACTCGCGCGGGCGGCTGAACGCTAAACGCTGAACGCTGCTCACACGCGCAAAGAAACAGGCTGTTAGTTAACTACTAACCGTTAAAAATAACATACATATCATCCATTAATAAACTAGCCATATATCATAGTCCCTAAAATTATTATATATTAACACATATGTAATAGTTGTATGTATCTTGACCAGTATTAGTTAGCAGCTAGCTTTTTAATTTTTTTCTCCCCTTTTTTCTCCACTTAAGAAAAATGCTAAGTTTGTATCTTTATAGTTAGTTGACTGAATATCACTGAAGATGCTCTTCCATGTTTTATACCAATGTTACGTTTGACAGTGGTCTGCACGGTAGTATATATATTCTGGATCTAAATATTTATGTAGCAGATTATGTAGATTATTATAGTTATAGGATAATAGTAGTATATTTTCCACAAGTATGTATACATTGAATATAGTATGCTTAGGGATGTAAGCAGGAGTGCCATAGTCATTTTCAATACCTCTTTGGTAAAGATAAAATACATGCCATAAACTAGGACCTATTAATTAGGTCATATTCTTGACAACAGTATGACCGTCAATACCATATAATGTGTGTACGCATAAGAAGATATTACACCTTATGAGTTGTGATGAACGAATCATGATGATCGATAATCCAGTTCACTGTTATCAAGCATTAGTTTTGATCAATGAGCGTGAAAGAAACAAAAGCACTACCAATTCAATAAAAACGAGGGTGTTAGAAAGGCATGCACATACACCATAGGAAACCCTACCAACTTCGACGTCTTAAGCCGTCCACCCTAAGACCAAAACTGTCTACCCTAGATAGGGTCGACGGCCGGCCGTCTATCATAGGCCACCACGCATGCGTGGTCAACCATACAAAAAAGGTCGATGGAATAGCCGTTTACCCTATTAGGGTAGACGACCGAATAGCTTGCCGTCTACCTTATTTGCCTTGTTAATGGCCGTGAATCCTATAGTCCGGTGCATGCATGGTCATTGACCCTACAAAATTTTTTAAAAAAAAATTCAAAAAGTAGAATAGTTTCCTACCAAATTTATCAATTTAAATATGGCAACATATCCAGTGCAAATGCCCATTGAGTGCTAACATACTAACAACAGATCTGGGCCATCGGATCCATCGGGAGCGGCCCAGATCTGAAAAGGTGGAAGCCCCTTTCCATTTAAAAAGTCAGGGGTTTTTCATGAAAGTGTTTAAGTGAGAAAGTGGCTTACACCTCTTCAGATCTGAGCCGCTCCTGATGGATCCGATGGCCCAGATCTGTTGTTAGCATGTTAGCACTCAATGGGCATTTGCACTGGATACGTCCTCTTTAAATACATTCATATATCAGCTAGTCACCAATTCTCTCTGTACTTTGATCACATAATATCCTACAAGTGAAACAATATAGTGACTCAATTAGGTCAATGTGTTACCAGCTCATTAGTTGCTGAAAAAATGAGGAAAATTTACATTCACAGCATGTTTGCAACATGTAATAAAAGTAGAAAGTGAAGCAATGTCCAAGCTGATTTTCTGCAACAACAAATGAATCAACTAAAAACAGGAAGCGGTTGCGTAAGAGATGAATCAATCAAAATTACAAATTTACGAGCCCGAACAAACGCAACCATTATTTGATAATTACATAAGTAATGTGCAAATTTATGTGCATACCCAACCAACGCAAGGAGGAGTAGGTGAGCTCAACGAGGATCACCGGATCCGGCCGCTGCTGCTGCCCATTGAGCCGCGGAGATTGCCCGCCACACTGTAGAAATGGTTTGCCTCGGTGCCGTGGACATGGACTGCTACTGCCGCTATCCACGTCACCAGATCCCGCCATTCCCGCCACCCATGTTGCCGGATCCGGCCGTCCCCAACACCTACGTCGTTGGATTCGACCGTGCCAAGGTTTACAAAACCGTCGCGCACCTCCGAGCCGCGTGCTGCGCGGAGCCGGCTAACCGCGCGTAAAGCCTGAGGGTTTTGTTTGTCTTTGTCCAAACACCCTCATCAATCCATGGTTACACGGTATTGCGTGTGTCTGGCTGTGACTTTGATCCTGATCGGCTCGACATTTTCTTTAACAAATTTTCTTTCACAGCCCCAGCTGCTCCACTCCGGCACCCGCTCCTAGACCCACTGACACCACCATGCTTATAATAATCACTAGCACGTGTCTTAAATTCTGCCTCTGCCTGTGATGCGGCCATGGCATGCCGCATCTGCTGTTCTTCGTCAGCACCTCCCGTCATCTCATCCCGCCAGTCCCACTCATCTAAGCCTTTTGCGGTCCTTTGCCTTCTAAAATCCTCTTTCATTTTATCGCCTTCTGCGGTCCTTTGCCTTCTAAAATCCTCTTTCATTTTATCTTACTTTGCCTTTTTAAACCTATCAAGCTCCCGCTGAAAGTACGCCTTCACATCAAGCGGGACTGTTTTACAAGGCGTCACACCTTTTCCACTTCGGCACGCCAAGTGATACTTGAATCTTGCCGCACCACCTCCATTTTTCTTTGCTACAATACTTGCACATAAATTCATTCCCTAACTTATCGCCATGCTCCCAATCACGGACGTGGTCCCGCTCCGCCATTCCCTAATACCTGCAAAACATGCAAATATAATCATATCCTCAAAATGGATTATTGCATAATAACAAAATTACAAACTACAAGCCTACACGTATCTAGCTAACTAACCTAACTACTGAAAACTGACCTTATTAACTAACTTAACTACTGACCTAACAAAAATTATATAGGATTACAAACCGTGTACACATCGTGTACACCAACTAACAAAAATTATGAAAAATTCTAAAAAAATTGATGTATTTCGTTGGTTACTCTACCTGTATATGGGTAAAGTATTAAAATCAAATTCATACTATATTAAGAGTTATAAAAATAGAAAATTCTGACAAGTTTGAATATTTTAAAATTGAGAGAATTTTTTGTTTTGGTGACTTTTAATATAGAATGAATTTGAATTTATAATATAATACATAAGTGGAGTAATTAAGTTCATAAACACATTTATAATTTTTTTAGATTTTTTAATGAATTTTGTTAATTGGTGTCCACGATGTGTAAAACCCTGTGTACATGATACGTTGCCTATTAAGAAATAGATATCATAGCTGTATCGAAAAAATAGAATTTCTCTCCATCAGTGGTCTAAAAATAGATGAAATATCAGTCGACATATTTACACAAATAAATAATTAAATTTGCATATATTTCGATGTTGTAAAATGCATAAATTTAACCGAAAAAACTTTTTTATATATCTTGACACATACCTTTAGTTATGTAGGTAGCCTCTTTTGTAACTTGTATGAACTTGCAGCAACCAAATTAAAGGTGTCCTCTATGTTAATTGTTGTATGCTTTATAACATAAAACTATAGTAAATTTAGTTATTGATTAATGTAAAAAACATCGACCGAATTTTTTTAGTCGATTGTCGAGGAGCCACGCTGAAGAAAAAATAATCCATCATTGGCGCTACAGGAAAGGCATTCAAATGGCTTCCGACTCAAGGAAATCGTACAGGCTACCTTCATGGTCTACCACAGAACACCCGAAAGGCAGGAGGATAGAACTATAGAAGGTGGCCAAGGTGCGACGCAACGCAAGCTTTATCTAGCTGCCAGCCTGCCAGCACTCCCACTCTGTTCCTCTACCTCGCTCGTAGTCAGTGGTCACCACTCACCACCATCGCTCTGATCGGTGGGGGCGCGCGCGCGGGCCTGGGAGCAGAGCAAAGCACCACACCCAACGATCGATCGATCTTTCCCGGCTATTAGCCTGCGAGGCCATACCGATCGAGATCGGCGTGTCTCCGTCGTCGTCGTCGTCGTCGTTGACGACGTCCTCATCGCCGGCCGGGGTGACCACCGTGGAGCGGGCGGCCGGCGGTTCTTCGTCGGGAAGTTAACCTCGACGAAACAGATCATAAACGTGACGACAAAGCCGACAATTAAGTATTCGCGGCAGGCACCCCATGCATGCCCTCTCGGCACGGGAACAATCACAATGTCGCGATGGATCCTGTCGAGGCGTACGCATGGAGGGCAGGAAACGACGACGATTATCGATCGCAGTCGCACGCAGCAGCAGTGCAGATCGATTCCGGAGCTGCCTCTCCCTGTGCATGCATTCGTCTCAGGCTGTGATTAGCTTGGGACGAGAATCTCTGAGACAGAGCCTTTCTTTTTGCCTCTTGTATTTATCGCTGTCACACAGTACAGTCGACGGCGAAGCTAGCCCTAGGCTCTGGGGCAAGCTGCCACCGTGCGACAGCTGAGCCGGCCGGCTGCTAGCGTGCTTGCCTCAATCCGATGGACGCGGTCAGGTCAGGCAAAGATGAGCACCACTGAGCAGTGAGCTAGTGAGCCACTGGCTATACTGTCCCCGGCTGGCTTAGCTAGCCATGCATGCAGATGCAGACGTCGTGTTTGGCGCTCGCGCGCTTCGCTTCCCGCGCACCGCCGGCCGGCCGGAATCCAATGGCGCGCACGTGCGAGCGGCAGAGGAGGGGACGAAGCGATCGATCGACGGCGGATCGCCGCCGGGAAAGCCGTCGCCTTTCTGCCCGGACTCCGGCCGCGCGCCCGCGGCGCCATGCATGCATGCATGCGCGCCTGCCTGATTGATACCCCGTACGCAGAGGAGGGAGGAAGGTGGTGGCGCCGGAGGCGGACATGGCCGGGCGCGCGGCCCCGCCACCCACTCGGGCGTGTCCGGTTAGTGCGGCACGTGCCGCTGTCGCGCCCTTCACGTGCGTCCAAGCGGGCGGTGAATGCTATGCAGCAGAGGCAGGGCAGGCGAGTGAAGACGATAAAGTTAAAGTTAAAGCGAACAAAAAACCGATTCGCTTTACCCGGCCACTCTCTCTCTCTCCCCCTTCTCTCAGTTTCTCTCTCTTTCTCAGCGGATGAGTGAGGACAAAAGGCTCCGCAGGGGGTGCAGTAGAGTCAAGAGCGACCGAGCGAGCTAGCAGATGGCAGATGCATCCAAGGATAAAGACGAAAAAGCTGGAGCTGGGTTGAGCTGAGCTAAGCTGATCACCTACCATGCTGCAAAAGCTTCGCTAATGGGCAATGGCTGGTTTTCGATCAACGAGATTGAAAGACGGTGAGTTTCATCACCCTCATGTAGGCTCAATCCTTTTTCTACTTTTCAGCCGCTGGCTTATAAAATTATACTCTCTTCATTTCAAATTGTAGTCCACTGTTCACTTTTGAAAACGCCTTTCGACCATTCGTCTTATTCAAAAAATAGTGCAAACATGTAAAAATATAAGTAATGCTTAAAATATGTTTGATGATAAAATATATCACAACGAAATAAATAATATTTACATATGTTTTTTGAATAAGACGAATGGTTAAATAGAATATCCAAAAGTCAACACTGAACTACAATTTGAAACGGAGGGAGTATAAGCCAATAAAGTCATGCCGGCTTAAAAAAAAAAAAAGGCAATCGGCTTGTCCAAAATTTTAAAACTTCTTATTGTAGCTGTAAAAAACAAGTAGAAACGAAACCAAGTATACAGTTTTTTAATGTTGCTTTCAAATTTTAGTTTTCATCCATTCAACAAAAAACACTTACATAACTAATAGTTCTAAAACTAGTACTAGTATGTTTAAAATATTGGGCATTGTGCATTCAAAATTCAAATGGTTTTTACCAATCCAGAATGAATAAAAATCAAACAGAAAAGCAAATTCACCCCGAACTAATGTCCGGTGTGCAAGATAGATAGTGATTATCATTGCTTATTGGACCATCTTCGTTTGAAAAACTAGTTTATCTCGCGTAAACCTCATTATAAATACTTTGAGAGGACTGTTGTGAGTTATTTGTTGACTTGTAACGATATACTGTCGTAACTCTTGGCCTTTAAAGTCCATATAAATATATTGGAAAAAACACAAAACATATGGAACTAGATTTAAATGAAAGGCCTTGAATTTAGAATAATTTATGAATAAAAACAAGGTCAAATGGAATTGAAATGGAAAAAAGTTTTCTCAAATTCCTCAATTTGAATAATTTGGGAAAACTGGAAATGACAGTGACAAACACGCAATTAAAATGCATGAGCGGTGCTTAAAACTATTAGTCAATTCTCATCCAGGTCCCCAATATATGAAACTGTAGTTTTGGGTTTATAATCTTTTTAAGTGGGTTCGTCCTGATTCAAAACTACCATGTGACAGCTCTAGAGCTGACGTGGCGCTGACATGGCCGTCCATGTCACATAAATTACTTACAAGATTGAAAAAATCCAAAAAAAATTCAGAAATAATAAAAACACACGGGAAATAGTAAAACAATTAGCAAAATTCATAAAAAAATTTAGAAAAAAGTAGCACTTGAAGGCTCCCATATGTGATGATGCTAGAGGACTTGCGCTTACAACTATAGAGGGATTAAAGGCAACCACACTGTCTTTATGTTTCTTTTTAACATGTTTATGATTTTTTCATAGGTTTATGCTTTTTTCATGATTTTCCATGATTTTATGTTGATTTCTCGTTTTTTAATGATTTTCCCGTATTTTTATGATTCTTTTGATATTTTCTATATGTTTTAATGATTTACCTTTTTATTTATTTTTATGGTTTTTTAAATAATTGTCCCACATTTTAATCATTCTTTTTACATTTTTCAATGATTTTTAAAATGATTTCTACGTATTTTTATGGGGTTTTTAAATGACTTTCACCTTTTTTTAAAACTATTTTACTTGACATATCAGCGCCACGTTAGCTCTAGGGTTGTGACGTGGCAAGTTTGGACCGGGGCTGATCCAAAATTGCAGTTTCATAGATTGGGGACCTAGATGAGAATCGACTAATAGTTTTGGGACGGCGACCACGCTGTCTTTATGTTTATTTTTAATATGTTTATGAATTTTTCATAGGTTTATCCTTTTTATCATGATTTTCCATGATTTTATTTTTTAAATGATTTTCCCATATTTTTATTCTTTTGATATTTTCTATATGTTTAATGATTTACTTGTTTATTTATTTTATAATTTTTAAATAATCTTCACACATTTTAATTATTTTTTCATTTTTTAATGATTTTTAAAATGTTTTCCACGTATTTTATGCGTTTTTTAAATGATTTTCTTTTTTTAAACTATTTTACGTGACATGTTAGCGCCACGTCAGCTCTAGGGTTGTCACGTGGCATGTTTGGATCGGGACGGACGTAGTTAAAAAGATTAGGGACCCAAAACTGCTGTTTCATATATTAGGGACCTAGATGAGGATCGACTAATAGTTTTAGGACCGCTGTTTTTTAATCCGCAATTGATATTAGGGGACTATGGCACTATGCTGCGCGACAATGGTGCATCCACGACCAGCACAATGCACTTTGTGATGCAGGATAAGGAAGGCGACTTAGGTTGAAGTGTGTGTCAGCGGTAACTGGCCCAAAGACCTTGATTTATTTTCAAATAATTTATAAATTTAATTAATAAATACATAAATTTTTTTCCATTTTAAAAGATGGGAGGATGGTCAAAAAATGGAGAAGTCTAAAAAAATTGTACGATTTGACATTAAAAAAATTTGTACTCTATTTGTAATCTAAAGTTGCCACAACTAACATTAGGCATGCCACCATTGCTTAGGGAGGTACCCCCTCCGTTCTTTTTTGTTTAACGTTTTTTTATTTTTGATACGCTTTTGGCCATTCATTTTATTTGAAAAAACTATGTAAATATCATTTATTTTGCTATCATTTATTTATCATTAAAGATACTTTAAGCATGATTTATATTTTGTATATTTACACTAAATTTTTAAATAAGATGAATGGTTCAAAACATATCCAAAATTTAAAGGCGTCAAATAAAAAAGGAAGAAGTCCACCTTACCCCTTCAACTATTGCAAAAGTTTGGTTTTGCCTCTCAATTCTAAAACCGGGCATCCAACCTCCCTGAACTATCAAAACCGGTCAAATTACCCCCTTCAACCAAAACCACCATGGTTTTGTATAAAATGTGACATGTCATCCAAGTCAGCATTTTTTTCTACATAATAAATTCACAAAAATTAATAAATTGTAGAAAATCATAGGAAGCTCAATAAAATCATATAAAAATACCAAAAAAGATTAGAAAAACACGTTGAATCCAAATATTCAATAAAAGTATAATGTTTGCATATGTACTTATATGCATTTTATGTTGAAGAGTATCTTTTATTGATTAAAAAAATTAATAAATTAGGAAAAAATATTTTGCATATAATAATAAAAATGCAAAAGGAAAGTATGCTAATTTGAATGTTGAATTTAATTTTTTAAATTACAATTAAAAGGTCCAACTAACTTTGAATTTGAATTTAAAAATGCAAATTAAAAGGTAAAGCTAACATCCCTATACTTCTCTTAGCTTTCTCCTTGTACTTTGAGCCAAACATATTTTTCCTAAAAGCTCAAACTATTTAATCAATAAAAGATATTATAGGACAATTTTTTCCATATAATTATGCACATAAAATTATAATATTTGGATTCTCTACAATTTATTTGGATTTCATGTCATCTAAATTATTGGATGTCATGTCATCTAAAACCATATTGGTTTTGGGTGGAGGGGCCATTTTGACCGGAATTGATAGTTGAGGGAGGTTGAATGCCCGGTTTTAAAGCTAAGAGGGCAAAACAGAACTTTTACAATAGTTGAAGGAGACAAAGAGAACTTTTTTCAATAAAAAATAGCAAGTACTCCCTTCGGTCATAAAAAGAAGCCGCCGTTGAATTTTGAACACGTCTTTGACCATTCGTGTTATTCAAAAAAGTTATATAAATATTATTTATTTTGTTATGATTTGGTTTATTATTAAATGTATTTTAAGTATGATTTATATTTTTACATATTTGAACTAAATTTTTGAATAAGACGAATGGTCGAAGGCGTGTTCAAAAGTCAACGATGACCTCTTTTTGTGACCGGAGGTAGTATTAGGTAGTCACTGCACTTGCGCCTAAGATGTGGCGCTCAGATCCAAGGCGGTTGCAGTCACAGGCCCACGCCACAGGGTGAGCAGGCTGCAGGCACAGTGGCACACACATACATTTGGGTAGTCCGGATACGTGCGTACGTACGTACAACGTACGGCGAAGGCCCGTACGGTGGACCAGGACACGTAACGCATGCATATACGCACGCCCCGGCCCGTAGCCAACACGCGCCCCGTTGCCCCCCTATCTCCACTTGTCTACGGTGCCTGCGGCCTGCCTGAACTGAGCGCGATTGTCTAGCGAGTCCGTACGTACGCTACCTATCGAGTCCGTTCCAAATTATAATTCACTATTAACTTTTAGACATGTCATCTAACCATTCATCTTAATTAAAAAATTAGTGCAAACATAAAAAATAAGTTATGCTTAAAATATGTTTAATGATAAAATAAATCATAAAAAAAGTGACTGTCTATTGAACAGTCACCTGTTTTTTTAACCATCAGTCGATTTTCTGGACCGTTAGATCTCAATCCATCAACCCTGCGCCCCCCACTCTCTCTCTTACTTTCCCCTTCCCCTCCCCTCCACCGCCCCCGACCCCGACTGTGCCCTGCTCCGCTCGCCGAGTCGCCGTGCCCCCGCCGCTCGCCGAGTCGCCGTGCTCGGCGCCTCCCCGTTCACCGCCCGCCACCTGGTGGCCGCCCTGAGCTCCGCCGTACGCCGCCGCCGGCCGCCGCGCGGCCTGAGCTGCCGGCAGCCCGGCACCGCCAGTCCGCCACGCCGGCACGGTTGACAGGTGATATCTCTGGCCTCTGAGCTCTCCAGTCTCCACTGCTCGTCTGCTCCCTCCGGCATTGAGCCATTGGTGAATTTAGGACTTAGGATTGTGAATGATCTATGATTTAGGACTTGGGATAATAGGATTGATTTGAGCCATTGGTGAATTTGTGATTTAGAATTGTGAATTTGTGACTTAAGATTGTGAATTTTTGAGTAAATGATCCATGATTTAGGACTTAGGATTGAGCAGGATTGCTAAATTAACTACTTCATACTTCCGGTCGATTATTTATGCAGATATTGAGTAGAGAATGAAGAGAGCACGAACATTGGAATGTTTTTATCAACCGGCACGAACATTGGAATGTTTTTATCAACCGGCACTTACGAACATTGGATAGTTTTGCTTACTATTAACTTGGTTATTTGTTCATGTCGGTAATATTGATTTTTTAAAAAATTCCTAGGCTTAAGATCTATGGCTACTATTGATGAAGACTTGGAAGAAGCGAATCTGTCTTAAAAAAGGTACTATATTATTTTTAAAAGTAGCAAACTTATCTTTAAGTATGTCACTTTTTAATGAATCTAATCAAGGTGTGTAATGGAACAACTCTCATCCTACATTTATTATGAACACCATTTATCCTTTGCTCTAGCAACTATATTTAGTGGAATTTTGCCCGGGGCTTATTCAAATCCTAGATCCGCCACTGCACACACATACATTTGGGTAGTCCGGGTACGTGCGTACGTACGTACAACGTACGGCCAAGGCCCGTACGGTGGACCAGGACACGTAACGCATGCATGTACGCACGCCCCGGCCGCCCCCTTGCCCCCTTACCTCCACTAGTCCACGGTGCCTGCGGCCTGTCTGAGCTGAGCGCGCGCAGCACAGGGACGAATTGAAACGAAATAATTGCTTTTTTGCCACTCCATTCGATGACCTCTTACCATTTTGCCACTCTGTGTGTATGACATATGGGTCCATCTATGTGTATGACAGTGGGTCAGAGTGGCAAAATGGTAAGGGACAATGTTGAGAGTGGCAAAAAAGCAATTGAAACCGCACTAGCACCGTCGCACGTACCCTACCTAGCTAGCTGTACTCCATCCGTCAAACTGTAATGGAATAAGTTCATTGTAGATACCCTCAATTATCGTGAAAGTCCGAAAAACTGCCTACACTATGATTTGGTCTGTTTTACATATCCGAACTTTCAATACCAGCTCAAAAACCATCATAATTTTGTTTTGTTCGGTGGTTTTGCTGACGTGGCACCAAACACCTAAAAAACCTGCTTGTGATGGGTTTTGAGTCGGTATTGAAAGTTCAGGTATGTAAAACAGACCAAATCATAGTTTAGGGGTTTTTTTGGACTTTCTCGATAGTTGAGATACCTAAAATGGACTTTTTTCAATTGTAATTCACGGTTGACTTTTAGACATGCGTTCTAACAATTCGTCTTATTTAAAAAATTAATGCAAACATAAAAAAAATTATGTTTAAAGTATGTTTAATGATAAAACAAATCATAACAAAATAAATAATACTTCTATTTACATATATTTTTAAGGCAAAATATGTGGTGCAAACCACGTTTTCGTGCAAACCTCGTGAAAACCATATATAAAAGTTTTGTAAATTAGTGAAAAAATTACTGGAGATAGGTATGTGAACGAACTACATCACCACGAAATCTCAAGTCTAAGCTAAACATCAAACGATGTTGAGCTTAGACTTGAGATTTGGTGGTGATGTAGTTCGTGCACATACCTATCTCCAGTAATTTTTTTATGAATTTACAAAACTTTTATATATGGTTTTCACGAGATTTGCACGTAAACAGTGGTTTGCACCACATATTTCGCCTATTTTTAAATAAGACGAACGACTAAATAGAATATTTAAAAGTCAACAATGGAATACAATTTGAAACGGGGAGCAGCTACCACCACCGTGCCAAAGCCACCGCAGGCGCGCGCAGCTAGCCCCGCGCGGCAGGCAATGAGGGAGTGAGCGAGCGAGTGAATGCACGAGCTGGTCGTTGGTGGTGCAGGCCGCCGGCGGCGACAGCGCCGGCGCGCGAGCCCCCACGGCCGTACGCGGGCCAGCGGGCTGTGCTGTGCAGCCTGCGGGGGCAAAACTCGCGTCGGAAATTGTAGCCGCCAGCTTGCTGCCTGCCTGCCTGCCGGCGATCGGGTGTAGAGCCGGCCGGCCGGCGCGCCGGCGGCCGGCCGGCGGCGGGGCTGAATTGATTCGCGCGGCTGCAGGAGCTGGCAGGGTCTCTGTGCATGCATGGGCGCTGGTGCCGCCCGGCGCGCGTGGTCCGACGACCCCGCGAGCCCGGCCGGCACGCCGTCCCGCCGCTGCCGCCGTAACGTTGACCTCCGTCCGGCCACGCCGCGCAACAGCCACGACGCAACGTGTAGATCACGAACGGAATATATGGGACTTCCTTGCGGGCTTGACGTCGCAGACTCGCAGCAGCACCGCGCTGCTGTACTGTGCCTGGCTTTTTTGGCACGTTTTTCTACCGCCTTTACATTTGTTTCGACTGTTTCTGCAAGCTACGCGCGCACATCGGCACATGGAATTGAAACCCCTGGTACAGTGATATATAGGCACTGACGCCAAAATAAAGGGTACAAGCTAGTGCTATGGCAGGTGTACTACGCATGTGCCCTAGTAAATTGAGGAGTACGTAGGTGCTTATCTCTACCACTGGACAAGCACTTTCCGAACTTACCTGATTTTTAGTCATGCACTGAGCTTCATGTATTACCCACTCCATCTTACATGGTTATTCGAGGAAAACTTCGTGATTTTTTTAATCAAATAGATCGCCTGACGCTCCTCCAAGTGCTGGCAAGCACTACCAGAAAACAGAGATAATATACCGGCACATCAATATCGGTTGGATTGAAACCAGTACTGATAGTGTCATCAGTACCGGTTCGTAGCAATAGTAGCGATTCAGACTTCTAGTACCGGTTGGAGGCAACGGTAAAGACTCCTTTCGCGGGCGGGTACAAACCAGCTGTCATGCGAGCTCATCAATACCGATTCGTACCGATGGGGCTCATCAATACCGGTTCGTATTACGAACCGCTACTGATGCCTCGTTTCTAAAAAAACTAAAAGGTATTCATGTGCTAATTATATCAAAGAGCATGGGTGGACGAGTTTCTTAGAACAGTTAGGTGTGGGTCACAAAGAGGATGGCTCTTAGGCATCAATTCCGAATTACACGTACCGGTTTAAAAACCGGTACTATTGGCCCTTACCAACTGGTACAAAATGCCCAATCTGCAGTAGTGGATGGCGGTGGTCACCGGTGAGGCGGTGAGCATGTCATCAGGGATAGGGCTGGCTCGGCCGGGTTGGAGGGGGGCAAAGGAAGAGAGCAAGAGAACAACTTGACTAAAGTTTTGACGGTCATGACGCCGCTCCATGGCATAAAATCGAGAGTACAAAGCCATTATCTATGGCGTACCAAGATTCGTCAAATGATCAAATCTCTCTAGAGGACCATATAATGGGCCATCGGAAGATATGTCGTGAGCACCCCTAACGGAGACGACGTGTGAACATCGTCATATCTCTCAACGGCCCAATAAATTGCCGTTGAAAGAGATGGTCAACCTGCATGCGCACTTCCTAATAGGTCAGGCTGTGTCCCCGCATGGTGGAGCATCCCTCTCAATGGCCCATGCAGGGGCCGTCGAGAGAAAAAAAAAATTAAAATGGCAAGGCATGGGGACCATGCGGGTGAGCACTAACTCCGCTAGCTGCCTCACCATTCAATTCAATTCAACTAGAATGGGGCGTGAAATTTCTTTATAGCAGTAATCTATTTGTTCAAGAGCCCTTAAACGATTAAGATCTTTGTACTCATTGACCGCCAACTCATCCTGTTTTCTTATCCGTAATGAGTCGATGCTTACTTCTAGCGACAATACCGCTTTCCGCCCATAAACTTATTGATAAGGAGGCACCCAAGTCGCTCCATGGCAAGAAATCCGATATGCCCATAGTAAATCAATTAGAGTAGCGTGCCATGTCCTTGGCTTCTCTTCTATTTTCCACTTAATCAATCTGATTAACCCATTGTTAGACGATTCGGCTTGACCATTTGCTTGGGCATAATAAGGTGATGAATTAAACATTTTGATACCCAATTATGTTTCAAATTCTTGAAAGGCTTTGGACATGAACACAATACCATGATCTATCGCGATGGTTTCTGGAATATCAACCTAAATAATGTGATCTTTTACAAAGCCTGTTGGTGATTCGTAAGAGGCCCATCCCGAGGTGGGCCTTGGGCCGATTTCGTACCGGCCCACCACGCGTACAAAGGGTCCAAAAGGCCACCCTTGGCCGTACCAAAGGAAACGTCTAGCCCGCCAGGGTCACCCCCGGGCTTGACCGAGTCAAATGCGCCTCCCCGGGCCCTGACCAGGGGCACAGCGGGTCCCCTGGGCTATCCTTAGCACGGAGAAAGGGGCCAACGGACAGTCCGTCTGTCCCTGGGCAAGTGGCGACAACTGTCATGTCCCACCACACTTTCCCCGGCCTTGACCAGGAAGAACTGTGTCTCCCCGAGGAGGAGCACGTGGGCAGCTCGCCTTGTCGTTTGCTTCCTTGGGCAGGCGGCAGCGGTTGTTACGCTACGCGATGCCCCCAACGGGTGGCGCGAGGCTGGCTCGGTCCAGTCAATGCTATATTGGGGATAAAGGTAAAGTGCTTTCTCCCTGAAGCAGGCTTCTCCCCTGTATGAGCACTCCCGGACGAACACGTGTTCAGTACTAACCAGACCAGCTTCTCTTTGCAGGCCACAGACAGGACGGAACCCCGGAATGAGACAAAGGCACCGCCACCAAAGCAAAGACGGGCGCGGGGCCCGCCGGATCAACTCCGGGCGACCCGCTGCGCCTATAAAAGAAGATGCCTGCTCAACGTAG
Source organism: Raddia distichophylla (assembly GCA_005191435.1). Lineage (NCBI taxonomy): Eukaryota > Viridiplantae > Streptophyta > Magnoliopsida > Poales > Poaceae > Raddia > Raddia distichophylla. The sequence goes on along the minus strand of SPJY01025704.1, from coordinate 932,776 downwards.
CGGGCATCGGGCTTTCGATCTCTCCAGCAGGCCCAGAATCCGAAGCTTTCTTAGTAGTAGTCGTAGTCCTTAGCCACCTGAGTGTCCGAAACCTCCCTGTAATCTCGGGATCGGTGCCTCCAAGCCCGGTCTCGGCACCTCTTGTACTGTTTTCCACCATATAATCAACAAAGGCTGGAGTAGAGCTATTACCCGGTAGTGGGGGCTCGAACCAGGGTAAATCGCTTGTGTCTTCACAGTTTGTATTGTTTTCTCTCTTCCCCTCTCTTTCTCACCGTACGATGCATCTGTACCTGGATCGCCAAGTCGCACCAGGCACTGTCCTGGAACACCGCGCGGCCTGAGCCCCCGCAGGCTCGGCCGCCGCCCCGGGCTGCTGGGAAGGGTTGTCGTTGGGCCTAACTCCAACTACAAATTCGTCTGCCGGTCCGTGGACCCGCTGCCCTTCCGAGGCGCGTTTCCTAGACACCGACAAAGCCGATTGCTTCAACGACCGCAACCTTCTTCAAAGGAATCGCCTCAACCCATTTGGTGAAATAATCAGTAGCAGGCAAGATACATTTATGTCCTTTAGATGATGCAGGGTAAATCTGTCCAATTATATAAATACCCCATCCTCTAAACGGCCATGGCTTTAGAATTGGATTCATAGCTGATGTTGGTGCAATTTGGAGATTTCCAAACTTTTGGAAATCTTGACAGTCTTTTTTATACGTGAAGCAATCTTCTAACATTTTTGGCCAAAAATATCCAATCCTCTTGATAAACCACCTTATTTTATGAGTCGATTGATGTGTTTCACAAATCCCTTTGTGGACCTCGCCCATGACCACTTTAGCTTCATTTGGATTTATAACAATTTAAAAAGAATTACTTCCATAGTCCGATGATACAATACTCCAGGTAAGACATATTTCAAAACTTTCCTTTGAGCTTCTTGTACTTGGGAGTAGATGGATCATTCAAATATATGATTATCTCCTTTCTCCAATCAGCTTATTCCAATGCATCAGCACACAAAGTATATGTCGGCTTCACAATTCTGCTACCTGGATATGTGATGAATTTTAAAGAATTTGAACATATTGATTATGTCCAAGCATTCATGTAAATATCTATTAAGCACCTTATCTAGACATTCATAATTGCCGGAGACTTGTTCCACAACTAACATTGAATCCCCAAATACTTCAACAACAACAACTGCTACACCCATTAAGAATTGCAATCCTCTAAGCAAGGCACGATATCAACTTGATTATTAAAAGCACTTCCCAAATAGAAAAGTCAAATCCCACCCCTCTCAGTTAAATTATTAACAAGTTGATACCACACCCTTGGTTGCAAACTGATCTATCGAAAAACAAAGTCCAAGAAACTATGTATGTCGACATATTTATTTCCTTAGGACAATGATTAGTAATAAAATTTGCCAGAACTTGTCCTTTAACTACGTTAGCCAGCTTATTAAGTCCGATCATATTCAGTCAAGGCAATGGCCCATTTTTCCGTACGCCCTTTAAATAATGGACATGTATTTTATTACATCAGCTTTGTCTACCTTGCATTCAACAACCGAGATGTAAGTCTAAGTTTTGTGGAAGCGAAATAGAACCACAAACAATGTTTTTTGATATAGGAATACCTGGTCTCAGCATCAATAAGTCGGCGGCTCAAATAGAACACCACTCTTTCTTGTCCATCAATTTCTTGTGCCAGTACAGCTCCAAGTGCATGCTCCTCAACTGCTATGTAAATTTTAAATGGAATATCTGGCTATGGAGCTATGAGCACAGGAGGATTGGCCAAATACTATTTGATATCATAAAAAGCCTTTTGCCATACAAATTCTTGATTAGCCTTCAACTTCAACAGTGGAGTAAAGGTTCTAATCCTTCCGAACAAGTTTGATATGGATCTCTTTAAATAATTAATCATACCATATAACTGTTGCAACTCTTTTTTTTTATTTATAGGAGGAGCACAATCATTGATAGACTTGACCCTCTTTTGGTTTACTTCAATTCTTTTCACATGCGCACCATAAATCCTAGAAACTGCCTACCCACACTCCAAAGTCACATTTGAGAGGGTTCACATTTGATGAGCCCCCATCAGTACGGGTTCGTAATACAAACCCATACTGATGAGTCCGCATGCCAACTGGCATGTACCCACCCGCGAAAGATATCTTTACTATTGCCTCCAACCGGTATTGAAAGTTTAATTAGAATTGTTATTGTACGTTGCCACGAACTGGTACTGGTGCACTACCAATACAGTTTTCAATCCAACCGATACTGTTGTGCTGGTAAATTAGGTCATTTCTCTAGTAGTGTACACGTGATACCTATTCAACACATCGGCATGGCCTGATAAATCCCGCTGCAAGAAGTTTCTCGATTTCATCCGTAAGTTGGCCGCAAATCTTAGGATCAGATTTTCTTATGACTTGCTTATATGGCCTAAATCTTGGTTTTAAAGGCAATCAATGTTCAACTAACAATCAACTTAATTTAGGCATTTCATGGTAACCCCCTAAGTCAATCGAATAATCGAGCACTTACAAAAGTTGGCCTACTTTATCACCTGGACTTATGTCAGCTTTCTCTAATAAATCTGCCAATATAAAAACTACTAGATTTCTAACTTTAACTGAGTGGGCAAACACTGTTGGCCATTACAAAATACCATAGGCCAAATATATGACCGAGTGTAAACCGTCACTAACTTCCCCTCAGCCACCCATGGTCGGCCACTCGTGAAATTCCCAATGGGACGCTCGGTAATTAGTTTAACGATGGTTTTTTAGATGACTCAGTAAATACATGGATGAGAGGGTTTTTCATCCCATCGGTATAGACACCCTTAGTTATGTATCTCGAGCATAAGTGCAATTATTTTGGCATAAAAAAGTATTTTCATACCTAGGATCCATCTCACAACTCTTATGCACCACAATCTTCAAAGTTGAATATTTCCCCTCCAATTAGAAATATGTGATATCTAGAGTTCGAACTCACATCCTCTTAACATAAAACTATCCCACCTAACCAATCAATCTCACCTATATTATTGACTAAAAATTAGATAAACGCTCCCTTTAACCCTTGTTCTCATAAAATTTTATCAATTATTTAGGCAACAAAATGTCTTTGAATGGAGAACTTGTAACCTACAAAGTTGTTGATCTCAATAAGAGCTATATTTTTCATATAGAGAACATATCTATTCAACTAAGTATAATGCTTGCAATAGTCAAGTGTTTGTTTTGTGCCCACGGTAAAAGTTATACCCTGTCAGTAAATGCTTTAACCATGCACCCACGCTAGATTTCTTTTCCACTCGGTGATTGTTTGCAATGGCCGAGGGTCAGCTTAGCATCTACGGTAAATGTTGTACCCCGTTGGCAATTTTATATAATTACTGAGGATTTTTCATCAACCGTCGATTAGTGGTTAGCCTCGTTGGCAAATCTTCTATTAGCTGACCGTTCTTGTACGTTATACCGTTGTAAAAGATGCATCATCGGCCACCTCAAATTTTCTAGACGGTCTGTATGAATTACCTTTCATGCTCGGCAAAAGTTAGATTTCTTGTGGCGAATTAGCCTAACTTTTCTTTTCAGATTTCTATTGCTTGAGATCCCACAAGCAAGCAGCTCTTTTGGTGTTTTCACTAGGGTTCTCTGTTGAGATCAACTTAAATCCTGATCTACTAACCCTGATGAACTCACAATCTCCCAGCAGTTTTTCTAATAAACAGGGAATATCTCTAAGCATCCAAATAATCTACATTAGCCATAGCATCAGTCGGAACTACCTCAACACAATCTCCATCCTATTGCAACAACATTTCATGCATGGTGGACGGAACACAACAATTGACATGTATCCAATCACGTCTAAGAAGAACCGATGTAATTCTCTTTGCCTTAGACTACAGGGAATGCAGTCGACAATGTTTTACTTCCAATAGTTAGTTCAACGACCAACACCCCTTTGGCTTGATTTTCATTGAAGTCATCGAGCACCATGTTGGTCTTGACTAGATTGACCGTAGCACCTCCTTCTACTAGCGTCTTGGTCATCGGTTTACCATTAGTGAACACTTTGACATAAACGGGCTTAATATGTCGATGCTCGATCATCTGGTTTCTTGAAGATTGCTTCCTAAGATCCCAGACATAACTATGCCATGCTTCCTTCAAGCAATGTCACACGATACTTGTATGGCAAGACGAATACCATGTTGACATCCATTGCATGTGATGGAGATCCGTTTGTCACGATTGGAGACATCGGCTCTTCATCACTAGAGCTTGCCGGTTCTATCCTCTCTTTGCACAAACTAGACAACTACTCCGTATATATGTTTCTTTCTTACGCCACACCTTTTAAACTTTTCTTGGGCGCAATTTTTCAGAGTTCTGATCTCGTTCCTTTTCAGCATCGGCTTCTTTTGTTTCTTTTGTTCTCAACCGTTGTAATTTGCGTCTTTGAGTTTTGTTTAACTGACAAGGGAACCCATGCATTGAGGTTTGGCCTCAACCGGCTTTTTCTTGGACCTTTTAGTATCTTTCTTCTTCTGCATCGGCTTGACTACCTCGTGATTACCTGATGTAGAGACTTTTTGTGAATTGTTGTCGCGCACCGCCTTTGATATTTTTTCTTTAAACCGATAAACAATTATTCACCATCTCTTGGTCTTGAGCCTAGCATTAGCATGTGTTGCCTAGACAGCGGATCATATGGTGGTAACGGTAAACCCACTTTATAGCAATACATAAAGGGACGATGTCTAATGTGAAGCTCGTCTTCTTCGCCCGTAACCATCCTATGAACCTAAACTCCATATCATGTAGTATTAATTTGGGCGATCCAACTCCTCGGCGTGAACAAAAATTCCTGATGTCAAACTGTAGCGTATAGCTCTGGAACGAAAGTATGGAACCCAGCTCATCATGGCGTGTTGCTGGCTCTCGCCATCATGTTCGACATTCAATTTTCTACAGTACAATTAAAGCAGCTAGGAAGCAGTCAATGGTTTGGGACAAATTCTTGGGCCAAATTAACAGAGCAAAACAACCTTGTCATGAGGTATTTAAACTAGCTACTAGATATAATTTCCCCGGTAAATTTGGATCGGCACATCTGCCACCTTAAATAAAAGGCAGATTAATTAGGTTTGGTCACATATACATGTCGTCTTGTGAAGTGTATATGATAATTAATGTACTTATACTATATATCTCCCTCACCATATATAGATACATGACTTACTTGTATAATATATAATATTATATATCTACTCTATAAAATATTTGAAACTTTATCTATGTGTGTCGTTTGAAATTTATATAAGTTCATGAAAACTACATATTAAATTCATGTTAAAAAGTACTTTATAATTATATAGTTTATTTATTAGGGTTTCATAAATAAATTATATCAGTAATAGTTGTGAAAGACATTTTAAGAGTCGTGTTGATGTCAAAAACAATATTTGCGACCAAAGGCAGGGGTTTTGAAGGCGGGACGACTAGTTGGGATGTTGGTTTCCCCTATTGCTCAGTTTATATACTTGTTAAACTAGTATAATTATGTTTGATAGATGATGTTTAATGGCATTTTTCAAATTTTAACGATGGCAATATTTCTAATGTTCATGATTATATAATGATAGTTCCTAGTTCCTACAAATGCTGGCTTTGTGGTGGCATTTCTATGGTTTCGAACCTTTGCATTGGCATCCATCTAATTAGCCCTGCAAAATGGGCTCCCAAATTATATCAAAGGCACATGCTACCATTTGTTAACGGGTCCTTTAACTGTGTGCAGCCTTGCAAAACAAATCCACGCTCCACTGTTGCTCTGGAAGAGCTAGCCTGAGACGGTGAGACCCCAACTGCAAAACTACTGACCCCATGGGCACTCATAGCAGGGGTGTAAAGTCTGAAACAAGGCCATGTTGGGGGAGGACCATGCAGCATCCCCATTTCTTTCCGTGCCTGACAAAGAGAGAGCCTACGCGCGGCATCCATCGATCGATCATTCGAGCTACCCCCATCGAAATTTACCTTCGCCGGCCGCTCCCTCGCCGTAGCATGCATGCACATGCAGCGGCAGCAGCGCCGGCCGGGCGTGGTCCTCGCCTCCTCTCCGGAGCAGCTAGCCAGTAGCCAGCCAGTCAGCCAGCATCATCCGGAGGAGACTGTAGGGGGCTGGATTATTCTTGTCTCAGTCTGTCTCCGCTGCGTCAAGCTGAATGCCCGGCGCCTCTCTCTCTCTCTCTCTCTCTCTCCCCACACACAGGCAGTCGTAGGCCAGCCCGTCCTCGCCGTGGAAAAGGCGCCTGAGCTGCAGCTACCACCGACCAAGCTAGCTAAATCAAAAGGGAGCGCCCCCAGCTAGCTAGGCCGGCCGTGCTAGCTCGCTCTAGAAGAAGAGCATCGTCACGTAGATGTCGTAACGTGCGCATGCAACCGACTCGTGTGTCCATCCATGGTTGCTGCCGCCGGCTATACTAGCTAGCTTGTCCGTGGATGGAAATAACTGAGGCCAGAAGAAATCAACCAGCTTCGGCTTCCTTTTTCTCTCTAATTTGGAACCCCGAAGGGCTCGTGCAAGATTGCTGAGCTCAAATGCAAAACAATGCTACAATATATATATGCGGCAAGTGCTACAGCTGCGAGGTTGCGGTGAGGCAATCGAGGTTAGTGTTTTGCATATATTACAGATTATATGTAGTGCTGGGAGAATGGGCCAGGCCAGGTGGGCCGGCACGGGCACGGCCTGATTTTTCAAGCCCGCAGCCTGGCACGGCACGATTTCTGATGGGCCGGGCCTGGAAACCAGGCACGGCGTGCCGCCCGGCCCAGCCCGACTGTATGGGCCGTGCTTAGGCCGGCCCGGCCCGAATAGAGGCACGGTTCAGTTTTTTATATTTTGCGTGGTCTTCCATTCCTTAGATCAATTTCTGTTCAATACAAAAGTTGTAGATAATGTCGAGACGCATCTTTTTTATGTAGACAAGTTTTTCGTTTGAGCAATATATGAATTTATAAAAAAATATTTTTGTCGCTGCCTGCTTTCGGGCCGACGGCACCGTCCTCGGTAATTCGCAATGTTCGAGGTCTTATGCTGCTCAGATGAATTTGCGTTGAACACGAAAGTTGTAGATAATTTCGAGACGCATCTTTTTTGTATACATAACTTTTTCATTTGAACAACGTATAAATTTCTAAAAAATCATTTTGCCTGCAGTTTTCTTACTCGTGCCGTGCTCGGGCTGGCCCGGCCCGAAGCCGGCCCACCGTGCTTTTGGGCCGTGCCGGGCCTAGATTTTGGCAATCCGTGCCGGCCCGGCACAGCCCAAAGTGCTGACCGGGCCGTGCCGGCCCGTTTTGCACCAGCCCGAGGCACGATGGGCCCGAGCCAGGCCGGCACGGCACGGCCCAACTCCCACCACTAATTATATGTACCCGGTTCTGATTACCCGTACACCCGTATTTATACCAGTTCATATCACGAACCGGAACATATAATACAGTTTAAATTAAAATCAGCACATATAAAGTTTTTTCTTCTCTTCGAGTGAATAGACCTGCCGCATTGTGCCCACCAATTCACACATCATTTTCATCTCCAAAGATGTTTGAACATTTTTCCTAGATGCATCTCTATAATTAGAGACCGATCACGGTTCTCTCCCATTCCGATCTCTCCATCACTTCACTCCTAGTTCTCTGACCGCCTCTTCCCCCTCCGTCGTTGTCACAACCCCGGCATCAACGGGATCCACTCACAATCAATTGCTAGTCTCAGAGATCAATGCTAGCAACTTGTGAGCGACAGTTTGTTGAACATCATCACACAGTCACAAATAACTAAGAGAAATTACATATTATGCAAAAGTAATTGTTACACAACTACTTATTACAATTGTTTGATTTAACAATGACATAATATTGTCAATAATATATCAGAGTGCAGAAATTCAAATATGCAGCGGAAAACGAATGATGATGCTCCAATCCGACCCTTGAGCGCCAGCTAATCCTCATCGAAGTTCGGCACAAGATCCTCCTGATCCTGAAGATAGACCGGACCTAATCCTTTTCCTGAATACAAATTTATCCGTGGTTTGTATAATGAGTGCACGGCTACCCAGCAAGAGTCCTTAAATATGAATGCATGGGTATAACAAGAACAGGGTGATTAATTTGCATAAACACCTATTCTAGTCAATATTAATTAAAATGTTGTAAAAACATTTGTTGAACAATTAATAAGGTAAACGACTCCCCAAGGTAACAAACAGAGCTCGGCTTTGAAAGCCCCTCTGCAAAACTGCACAAGTCTCGAATACTCAAAACAAAACCAACCCATCAGGCTATTATTAAACACATGAGACTACCATGTAGGCCTACCTTCCCTCCCATAACCGTGGGAACGGCTATCATGATAGTTTTAACTCTGCAGAGTGTAGCACACTTTACCCATAAGCCGAGTGGTACTTTTGCATTTTAGCTCTTCCTCAGGGGCCTAGACCAAGTAACAATACAAGACGATTCATTAGTTCCCTCTGTTAACACCGATACCCCCTCTAAGGTTTAGGCACTCGGGCCCCCCTCTTGAGCCAACGGACCGTAGCCCGATCTTTTCAAAGTAAAGTGTGTTAACAGTCTTCCCTAACTACTAAGTCAGGACTAGCACATGCAGGCCTTACATGCTTAAGGTAGCACTTATGGTTGCGCTTGTTCGGTTTGGCTGGATTGGCACACGTCCAAACTCCTTACACCAAGGTGACTACCTCCACACAATCCACATTCCACAAAACCACCTGACTATGCCACCTTTAGTCAACACACGCCACGTAGGTTTTAGTTGATTAGGTTATTAAGTAACTCAGCACCTCCAAATATACCAAGTCACAAGATTAATAAATGATGATCCTAATCAACTACCAACCCACGAGCACTAGCATCTATGCACAAGGATAGGCTAGGAATAAATAAGGCAGCAATGAATGGCTAATTTACAGGGTCAATGACGCAGTGCGAATAATAGTTTTCTACCCTTCCCATCATTTTATGCATGAGAAAGAAATAAAAACAATAAACGGGTGAGTTTTGCAAACATGGGACAACAAGATGTAACTATCTTGCCTTGTTAGTACTCCGGGTCTTGGGAACCTCCCCCGAACTAGACCTGATCAACGGCCGGGCCGGGCCGGGTTTCGGGCCGGGCTTGGCAAAGCCCGGTCCCGCAGGACCAAGCCCGAGCCCGGCCCGGCCCGACGCACCGGGCTTCGGTTTCGGGCCCGAACCCGGCCCGAAGCCCGAAAGCCCGGCCCGAAAGCCCGAAGCCCGGCCCGGTCACGGCTTGTCGCGCAGTTATTTCGGGCCCGAGCCCGGCCCGGCCCGACGGCCGGGCTTCAGACCGAGGCCCGAGCCCGGCCCGATGCACCGGCCGGGCCGGGCCGGGC
>SPJY01025704.1:844208-910337 GCA_005191435.1 Raddia distichophylla | reverse complement strand
CTAAATACGAGAATGATTCATTTATCGATCGAGAAAAATACTCGATCTCGCACGTGCCCATTCAGGACTTTTCATGCAATCGATCTGTCCGAATAATATTAGAAGGCGAAACTGAAAGATACACGCCAGCTCTGTGGCTCTACTGGTAGCTGTGCCAGGCCAGCGTCTCTCAGGAAAACATCAGCACCTGCTCGATATATCAATAGTTGTCCTCGTCAGCGTCGATCGCCGTGTCATCGCCGGCGATCATCGACGGTGCACGTTGCTATTACGATTGGGAAGGGGCACCTTCGGAGTTTATGCTCCCTAGCTAGCTACTCCATGATCGATTGATCTTTTAAATCCAGACTCTCTTTGATAGCTTGTATAGTTTTGTTTTGTCTTGTTGTCCAAAAATTTGTTATTTTTTATAGACCATTCCATAAAAAATTTTGTTATATTTTGTTATCATTTTATTGAATTTAATTAAAGATCTTAAGAATATTTTTTTATTTTTAGTATTTTTACGTCACTTTAAAAAATACTTAATTTTTAGCTTAACAAAACTAATTAAATACAACATAACATGCTATCAAAGAGGGCATCTATCCGTCCGCTAGAGCTAGCTCTTCCAATCCGACATTGATATTTAATTTTGGTAGCATCTCGCTTTCGGTGTTAGTTTCGAAACGACCAATTTAGATCTGCAACATCGTTCTGTGTTGCCTGTCATTATTCCATGTGTATACATTCTATGCACATCCTATATCATTAAAATTTAATTCAATACCTGTCCAGGTACATAATCAGACTTGCATTTTTTGGAACGGAGGGAGTACTTCAAAATTCATATAAAATGAAAACGAATGACCCTATAAAATCTAAAATATTTCCACATCTACACATGCTTCCTCTAGGTTTTCTCTTGTCATCTTCTCGTCTTATGTACTCCCTATCCAACCCATACATGGTCTTTGTTGGACCATGTGTGACGTCCCGGTGTGATGGGCATTTTGACAAAAGGTTTTGGCACACATTTGTCAAATTTTGAAGTGTTGAATTTGCGTAAATTTGGAGCAAGGTGAACCGGCACTTGAGTTCTTGAGCCAGCAGTAGCAATAGCAGCTAGTGAGTGCAATGACAGAGAGCAGTTGCCGGAGGCTGGAATGCCCGACCCATGGGCCCAGACAATCCGAGTTGTGCTTGAAGAGAGCTAGGACAAGCAACGAGGTGGGCATCATGTAGGTGACAGTGGCTACCTCGGTCGTACTGTCCGACCTGCATGCCGGCCAGGTGGCGAGTGGGCGTGGTAGCGGCTTGGAAATCAAGGCGCGAGGCAGTGGTGGGCTGGACTGTCCGGCTAGAGGTGAAGTCGGCCCAGGCGGCCTGAATAGTGGTAACAGCGCGCAGGAGCGGTCGGACTGTTCGGTTGTGGGCCCGGACAGTCCGACCCAAGGCAATTCATCTCTGTTTGAGTTTTATTAATTGCACAGAAATAATTTGTTGATATTGGCTTGATGTTTAGGGGCTTTTATGATGAATTGTGACTAACCATGCAGGTAAAGGCAAGTATACGTGTTCATACTAATTCAAATGGTGCAGGTGAAGCAGCTTGTCATCGACAACCAGTTGGGACGTGAACGAGAAGTTCGGTGGTCCGAAACGACACGAGATTGCACGAGACGGTCTGGCTTCGACTTGGGACCATGCGGATTGACGTGGAAGATGGACATTGGTCCGACAGAGAATCCGAGGCTCAGCTGGAGGTCGAGGGCGCTCGAGAAGCTTCGGGGTCGTGTCAAACCGGCTGCATCCATTGTGTGGGCCCACGAGGGGTGTGTACCGGATAGCGTGGCATATCCCAAGGACAATTTAGTCCATTTCCCTGTAGGTTTAGGCTGAGTGGAGTGAGTCAATCTTAAGCCTCCATATATGATCCAAGGGTAGAGGGGAGTTTCCATAGATGTTAGGGCTATCTCCAACCACTTTCCCTAAATTTTGTCTCCTATAGCTTCATATACAATCATCCTCTAAAAATATTCCTTCTCTATAATGCACTCATCTCCAACCACATTCCCTATACGTCAAAAACTCATATTAGACGCATATTTTGAAATGGATTTTTTATATCCATATATAACCATAAGTGTATTATGCATGTTCAAAAATTACTTAATTGATTGTTCAAGAGGACAAATGGATGATAGGGGGAGGAGAGGGGTCCTCTAGATATAAGGAACATCTCTCCTCTCCCTACTTTAGGGGGATGCTTTAGGGAACATAGTTGAAGTGTGTAGGGAATGTTTCATCCCCTAAATATAGGGTAGGGAACCCTTTAGAGTTTTCTCTTGGAGATAGCCTAAGGGTAGTACGGAGGGGTTCTCCCCATCCATCTGGCTGAGATTGTGGGTGAGTTGATGCACTTGTGAGTGCTTGGCTATCCTTGGGTGGTTTAGTTAAACCCCACATCAAGTCAATACAATCTACTAGTTTCCTCTAATCTCTCTCTCCCTCTCTCTCTTGTGCTCATATGTATTATGCCTTTTTTATTCTTGTTTAATGTGGTTTTCTTATGTTTATTATTTCCTTCGTACTGTGGCTTGAGATCATCCCTAGGAGAAAGAAAGTGAATGATTTGTTGGAAAATTATCATCCCTCTCTCCCACATCTGGAATTTCTCTTTCTTTTCTTTCTTTTGAAATTTTCGCAGGATTTTATTGGTTATTTTCTAGAAGGGATGATTTGAGGAGTTTAGGGTTGTTCGAAGGGCTAATCTCTTGAGCTTACTTTTGGAGAATCACATGGAGGTCGCTATGACCATATTCCACCCATTGGGTTTCATAGAGAATGAGTTCTTGAACTAGCGTCCACCAAGTATTTGTGCTATTGCCTACAAGGAACAAGCTTGGTCTTTTGGGGGTATCAAGGTTTAATTAAATGAGCCACCTAGGGGAACTCATAGAGGGATACGTTGATCACCTTCCACCCCTTGGATTGAGTTCTTGCTATCTTGTCCACCAAATGTTCGGTGAAACGTTTACAAGAGGCTAGATTGGTTTTTGGCAAGGTCCAGAGGTTGGAATTGGAGGAGAGCACCACAATATAGCTTTGAAATCGAATTGGCTCCATTCACTATTTTTTATGGGAATTCTTAATTTACGGTTGTTGTGTATCTCATGTGAGTTTTTTTACGGTCCTTAGTACCTCCTTGAAAAGGTACCACTTTTTTAGTGTAAATTTTGGTACCAACCTATGGTACTAGGAGGTGCTAAAATTTACACTTAAAATCATGGTACCTCAAGGAGGTACCAAGGACCGTAAAAAATCTCATCTCAGGCAGGATGCAAGGAATCTTGATGTCACGAATTTCATGTAGAGTGATAAAAAAACCATCTACCCGATGGAAAATATATCAACAGTACGGTCCAATATTACTCGTATTTCAGAAGCCTAGCTTCAACCTTCGAGGTCCAAGACGACCACAAAGGACATGTATTGTGCTTTCAATAATAAGGAAAACTTACACCTTTTTTTTTTTTGAGTAAGGGGCAGGAGCAGGGATTACATAACTGAGCCGATAGCAAAAACCGGGGAGGTCCGGCTCGGCTAACCGACCGGTTTTCGCGGCTAACCAGAAATTTCGTTGGAAAACCGGCCAGATTCAAATTCATATTCAAAAAACGGCCCGGCCGGTTAACCCACCGGTTTTACCGGTTAGCCGACCGGTTAGCTCGACTAACCGGTCTGGTTTAGCTGAAAATAGAAAAATTAGAGAAAAAATTGAATAAAAACGAAAAACGCATAAAAATTTCGAATTTTCAAATTCTGTTTCAGCCAATACTCATATAATAACATTTACTATTTTATGGAATTGTTTTAGATTTTTTCACGGATTTTCAAATTTGAACCAAATTTGAATTTAATTCAAACCTAACCGGCCGGTTTTCCATAAACCGACCCCCACCGGTTCACCGGTTAACCGTGGTTTTCGACCGGTTAACCGCGGTTTCGTAATCCCTGGGCAAGAGAGCTAGCTTATATTTATTGTTCAAAAAGAGAAGAAATATAGTGTGAGGGGGAAGACAGAGGCCTCTCTCTCCCGTGGGACGCAAGAACTTGCACCTTAATTAACTCCAAGTACGAACCTATGAAAGTTGAAATGGAAGGAAACTGCAAGGCCATGCATGATTATTCACACTGGTGAAATTACAGGACCGCAAGCATGAGATGAACACTGCATGCATGCGCTGCTCCCAGATTGCTCCTCGCGCGAGAGGAACACGCTAGGAAGGCAACAACATTACGTTATTCCATGCATTACATGCCATGTGTGCACGTGCATGCATGCATCAACCACGTACATTACTTATTCACCGAAGGGAAATGCTGCATGTACACACGTTCATCGCAAGATATATATATCATTCGTCGATCGAGAGGACGATAGATCTCTCTAGCTCAGTGATCCATGGCGACGCCGTAGAGCTCGAAGGCTTCGCCGGCGGTGGAGGAAGAATCGTCCTTCTTGAGCATCCACTTCTTGAACGGGTGGAAGAGGACCTCGCCGGCGGCGCACTGGACCGAGGTCCGCGGCTCGGGGCACTCGATCAGGGTCTTGCCGTCGCCGGCGACGCAGACGAAGATCTGGTACACCATGTACTTGTCGAACGGCCCCTCGGCGCACTGGATCACCGGCGTCACGCGGATGCCCGCCTTGATCGCCGCCGTGATCGCCTTCACGCTGTACAGCCCAAAGTCCGGCCTGATCTCTGCAACAACAACGCCGTCGACATTGTCGATCGCCGTGTGATTACAAGGATCAGATCAGAAGAAAGAAATTGAAGCTGGATGATGATGATTATATATACGTTTGGAGACGAGGCGAGCGAGGGGGTTGATCTTGTCGCGGAGGGCGAGCCCAGCCTCGAAGTAGTCGGTCTCGTCGAGGCCGGAGCAGACGCCGGACGTCTTCCACGCGCTCTGCCACACGATCTTGCCGTTGTTGCTGGGGCACCCGATGCTGATCCAGTACGTCCTAATCTTCCTGATCTCACTAACCTGCATATACATGCATGCATGCATCCACAATGTAATGTAAATTAAAGCAGTTTAGCTCTAGCTTCAGAACGTACGACCTGTTGATTGCTTAATTTGACCGATTGATTTGATTGATCATATTTGATTGATTCTTAATTGGTTTACTTGGGTGAAGTTGAAAGGGGTGTTGCTGCTGCAGCGGGTCTTGGGTTCGTCGGTATCCGCGTCGTAGACGTTGAAGCTCGAGACGTAGAAGTCGGCCGCCGGAGCTTTGGGGCTGATCGGCATGCAGCATCCAGCGCTGCTCAGCTCGCAGTATGCTCCCGGCCACTGTATATGTACATCACACACACATCAGTACATATGTCCATGAGTCCCATCAACACCATGATCAAATCAAGCACAGATATAATATATGGATTATCATGTGCATGTATATATGTAGTTTTTTTACGGTTCTTGGTGCTCCTTGGAAAGATACCAAGAGATAACGTGATTTTAAATATAAATTTCGGTACTTCCTGGTAACTCAGATACCGAGATACCGAGAAGTACCAAAATTTAAACTGAAAAGGTGGTATCTCTTGATACCTTTTCAAGGAGGTACGAAGGACCGTAAAATAGCTCGTAATGCAGACGATGATCGAGCGATGTGATTCGTTAGTTAACTGGCCATGAAATACCACAAACAGACAGGTTAATGCTGCGTGATAATCAGCCAGACAACTAAAAACGGTCAATCTCACAGGTCGTACGTCAACACCTACAGTATGTATCATGCGCTTTAATTTGCACATATCGCGTGTTCAATATTTCAACATCATTATTAATGCATAGGACGAGCTCCTGCCATCTTCCTAAAAAAATATTCCATTATTTCAACATCCTTAATTACTTGTCTAGATCCATCAACTGACTATCGAGCTGTATATGCATTGCTAGCTAGCTCTACGCGTCTTATCTTAGTTAGATCATGTAGGTTTCACGAAAAATACTCCCTCCGTATCACAAATAATTACGTTGTTTTAGGTTTGTCCTTAAATCAAGGTTTTAAAACTTTATCTATATAATAGAAATCTTTTAAACTATTTAAATTGAGCACATAAAAACAGTATAGATCAATTCGTCTAAAAGAACTTTTACAATATTATAGTTTCAACGTGTTTTTATAAATAATTTGTAATAGTTTATATAGTGGTCAAAGTTGTATTCGGGAGGCCATGTCGATCTCTGAAACGAAGTACTTGTGATATGAAGGGAGTATATATTTGAAAATCATGAATCAAAACATCTTCAGATAGGATTAGAATATGGGCTGTTTTATGATGATTGGTACCTCTTGTTACCTTAAGATATCAAACCGTTCATCAGATTAGATCTAATGACTAGGAAGAGTTGATACCTTGTATCACCTTATGCATGGTATCTTGTAGTATATTCAGGCCCTGTTCTTTTGAGCTGATCTGAACGGCTGAACAGCTGAACGGCTGAAATGACTGAACTTCGAGAGTTTCTCGAGGTAGTCTCGAGATTCGGATTCATTTCGTTTGACTTGATTTTTAAAGCGTTAGGATTTACCTTCAAAACAGTGAAAAACGGACTCAAAAAAATCAAACCATATGTCTTTTCAAAACGTAGATAAGTCGTTAAGCTGTTAAGCCGTTAAGTTGTTAAGCTGAAAAGAACTGGGCCTCAATCATAGCCATCGAGCAAACTAGATTCAAGACTAAGCTTTGCTATGTATCTCTTGACTCTTGGTATCTCTTCAAATCAAATACCGTAAAAGGAACTTATCATATATAGTAGCTCTTTATCTCCCTCAAAATTAGAACAAGGTAACTAATGCAAAGATGATTTAAATAATCCTCAAACTATATTGCATGCATGCATGAGATATATATGCTTCGCACGTAAGTTGATCCATACCAGAAAACCAATCTGGTAGTAGATGCCATTGTCAGGGTGGGCGATAGCAGGTGAAGCGACTAGCAAGCCAAGAAGGCATATCACTGCTATCCTGGACGCCATATTTGTCTTGACCTAATTAACACTGGCGAGCTGCTGCATGTACTGTGGATTAGTGGATACCAACAACGAGATGCTAGTATTTTTATGTCTTGCTGAGGGGATGGCGTAGTACTAGAAAGCACAGGTACTTATAGGCCAAGGGGCAGCAGCAGGGCTAAGGTCCAAGGCGCGCGTGCCAATCAATATTAATGATCTATTTTTTTCAAAATTATTTTTTTTAGCATATATCTCTTATAATTAAAGCTGACGAGAATGGGCACTGCTCAGGGTGTGGGCAGGTCATCCCGATTTTTTGGGTTGTTCGACCGGCTTTCAATCTATGGTACATCCGCACTTTCCTAAATCAACCCGCGGTCCATCCGCGATGCATGCTCGAGGTGATTGTCATGGTGCCAGTCCCAAGCTGCTTGAGTGTTTTCAATCACCCCAATGTGATCGGGTAGTTGCTCTCATCAACCGAGTTGCAGGGCTTCTCAACCAGTTTTGAGGACATGGGTCAAGGTTTGAGGAGTGTTTTGAACAACTATTTCAGCCAATATTTCCATATCTTGTGTTGGGTGGGATGTCTGTTTCTATGTGCTTCGGTGTCCTGTTTATGGTTTGTATGGTTTGTGTTGCTTTATATGGCCCTTGTAATTGGTTTTGATGTCTATTATGGTCATATATAATTTTTGTGTTGTTGAGGATGTATGGCGCGCGGTTTAGTCGTATCTTCTATTTTTTAGAAAGTGGCAAATATTCATTTATATATTTTTGAGTAAGTTACATTGTATGTCCCTGAACTTGTCCCTTTATTTCACTTAGGTCCCAGATCTTTTAAACAAGACATTCAGGTCCTTAAACTTGCAAAACCGTTTTACCTGAGTCCAAATAAGGTATGAGTGGGTGTTTTTATGATGTGGATGGCCTCATCATGACATGTGTCATATCTTTAGAAAAAGAAAAAAATCCAGGAAAGTACAAAAAAGAAAAACAAAAAAGATTTAACGATAGAAAATCAAAAAATAAAAATTATAAATTCTAGAAAATTCTCAAAAAAAGGAAAATCTAGGGAAAAAAGTCTAGAAAAATATGAAAAATACCTTAAAATCCAAAAAAATAATGGTTGTGCCAAAAATCCGTCATTCTCTAAATTATTTTGTTTTTAAGGTTCTCTAAATTTTTCTCTTTTTGCATAATTAGTTTTCCCTGATTTTCTATTTTAGTTTTTATTTTTTCAATTTCTTCAATATTTTTTGGGTTTTTATTTTTGGTATTTCACTTTTTCCTAATATTTTTGGATCTTGTTGTATTTTCATAAATTTCTATATTTTTTTCTAAAATTTCCATTTTTGGGAATTTTCTAAAATTTATATTTTTATTTTAAATTTTCATTTTAAAAATTTCCTTTTTTAAAATCTTTTTGGAACTTTTCTGATTTTTTATCTTTTTTTTCAAATTGTCCGGGTAGTTTTCGTAGATCCGACTTCCCTCCGTCCAGTTGAGCGTGAGCCATGGCGGGTTCCCCGGTGAAAGGAGGGGAGCAAGGTGTGGGGCTAAACACCCAGCCCCATGGTGGAGTGGCAGACCAGACCAAGGATGGCCTGCCGGTCAAGTGCCGCCTTCCCCATGGAGGAGGCGACGTCGGCCCAGAACCTGCATGCCGCGCGGGCACTGCTAGAGCGTCCGCCCGTCGAGCTAGCGGCGGAGTCCCCGGCCACCCCTTGGCTGAAGGACATCATTGACTACGTGGAGGCGGCCTAGATCTGGGTCGAGGCCATGGGGATCCAAAAGGGAGCCGGCGACTCCCAGGCCTCCGGCCTACCCAGGGACAAACGGGGAGGCAAGGAAGGCGGAAGCGGATCGGGGACGGCTAATGCCCCGGCCACCTCCGAAGGAGGCACGACCCCATAAAACCGCCTGGGGTGCATCTAGATCTGCGTCCAGATCTGCTGGCGCGCTTAGGGAACCTACTGCAACAAACCAAAGAGGGTCCACGCACCCCCTCCCCCTCCCGACGAGGGCGACACCACGATGAAGATCTCCCGCCACCCGAGCCCCTTGATCCACGTCAGCAAGGGGGCTCAGGCTGCGTCGGCGAATATGCACTGGGGGGCTCCTGGCCTGTTGCGGGTCGAGGACCGTGCGAAGGTGGTAGTGCCGCGCCCGATGGTGTCCCGCCTGACGCGACGAGGGTCATCGAAGGCTCCCACCGGGTGAGCCCCGATACCTCCACGCCCCGGCCGAATTCTCGGCAGACGGGAGAGGCGTGTATCGCCGCCCTACGTGAGGAACCGTCCGACCTTTCTCAAGATCGGGAAAGGGCCCGCGGGCAAATGGCGCTGGCTCCCCCAAATCCTCATCGAAAGTCCGCCCCTACCCGGGGCCCCATGGAAGTCAAGGCAATCCCCTTAGGAGACGGAGCACCGCCCAAGATGGTGAAAGTGGGCGTCGGCTTGGGGCCCTAGTTGGAGAGCTCCCTCCTGGCGTTCCTCAGGAGCAACAAGGACGTGTTTGCCTGGTAGCCGTCCGATATGATCAGGGTCCCCCAGGAGGTGATCGAGCATCGGTTGGCGGTTCTCCCGGGTGCCCACCCGGTCATGCAAAACACACAGCGCCAGTCGCAGGAACGCCATGACGACATTCGAGAGGAAGTGTATAAGCTGCTCGAGGCTGGGGTCATCCGGAACGTCGCTCACCTCGAGTGGCTCACTAACCCCGTCCTCGTCAAGAAATCCAACGGACGCTTGAGGATGTGCGTCGACTTCACTGACCTCAACAAGGCATGTCCTAAGGACCCATACTCGTTGCCCCACATCGACCTCATCATCGACTCCACGACGGGTTGCGACCTGCTATGTCTCCTCGACGCCTACTCGGCGTACCACCAAATCAGCATGGCCCAAGAAGACGAGGAGAAGACCGCGTTCATCACCCCGATGGGCGTGTACTGTTATCAATGCATGGCTTTCGGGTTAAAGAACGTCGGACCCACTTACCAGCAGGCCATGCACATAGCCCATCGCCCGCAAATTGGGTGGAACTTGGAGGTTTACGTTGACGACCTGGTGGTGAAGGCGAGAAGGGGAGATCGGCTCATCGATGACTTGGAGGAAACCTTCACCAACTTGAGGAAGTACTCCATCAAGCTCAATCCAGAGAAGTGCGTCTTTGGGGTTTCATCCGGCAAGCTGTTGGGTTTCCTCGGGTCGCAGCGAGGTATCAAGCCAACCCCGATAAAATTGCGGCCATTGAAAACATGAAGCCGCCAGCTCGGCTTAAGCAGATGCAAAGCTTGGCCGGCTGTTTGACCTCCTTGGGAAGATTCATCGCTTGGCTTAGGGAGTAAAGCCTTCCTCTCTTCAAGCTGCTGAAGAAGACTAATAACTTCAAGTGGACGGAGGAGGCACAACAGGCGTTCAAGGGGTTGAAGAAGTATCTCTCTTCCCTCAGTGCTCTTGGCGTCGGAACCAGGGCAGCCCCTGGTGCTTTGCATAGCGGCCACCCCGGAGGTGGTCAGCGCAGCCTTGGTCACGGAAAGGAAAAGCGAAGGGGACGAAGCTCTGCTTCGCGTCGGTTGCCTACCCCCGAAGCAACGGGCAAGTCGATTGCGCGAACGCGAAAGTCCTTAAGGGGCTCAAGACACACGCGTTTGACCGCTTAAAGAAGCGGGGGCCCAATGGGCAGAAGAAGTACATACTATCCTCTGGCCCCTTCGCACTACTCCAAGCCGGGCCATGGGCGAGATGGCCTCTCGGTAGGATCACCGGTCGATGAGGCAGCGCTTGGGCCAGCCTCCACCAAGTCGGTTTCCCCCCGCCCCTCAGGAATCCCTTGAGGAGGAGCGGTGGGGGGACTGAAGGGCGAAGCGGGAAGACCACCGACGTTGCCGCCGCTCCTGGACGGGAATACATCCCGTAAATACGAAGGCAAAGCAAGAAAAGGCGGAGTGATAAAAAAGGGATCGCAAGACCAACCTGGCGTGCCTTCCCTCAAAGTGGAAGGAAGAAGGAGGCAGGGCGAGCGTGTCGGCCCGCGGAGGAGCCGAGGAAGAACGGGAGGACAAAACCCTGGCGGGTCCAAGGAGGACCGTTCCAGGTTGGGTCAATCCCAGATCCGGCATCTCTGGGGGCTGGATCGACTCGGGCGGTCCCAAAACCTCCCCGCAGATCGACGGAACCACGCTGGCGGAGCCTGGAGCTGATCCGGGGACGGTGGGAGAGCACGGGTGCAGAGGGGAGGACGGAGGGGGCTCCAAGCGGAACCGCTTCGGGAGCCCATCCTCGTCAGCAGCCGTCGTCAACATCCACGCGGTGCGCTCTCATTCCTGCAAGAGGCATAGGCGCCGCCGCAGAAAATCCACCACCACGTGGGCACCAGTAATCCCACGGTCGCAGAGGCTCCTGATACGTGCGATCAAGATCCGAAGCCAGGGGGTGTCTTCAGGAGGAGACTCCCAGGCTTCGATGGACTCGGCGGGGCCAGGCGGTGGACCCAGCTCGTAGAGGCCGCTGGAGTCCCTGACGTAGGGCCAGACTTTCTTGCAATCGCGCTAGCTGGGCTTCATCTCGAAGGGAATGTACCCCTAGATGGTGTTGGGGTTGGAGCATCCTCGGATATGGCAGCTCCCGATCACCCCAGTGCCCTAAGGGCGCATGATGAAGAAATGCCGAAACAAGGGAAGAGTTGGGCGCACCCCCATGAACATCTCGCAAAGGTAGGCGAAGACCGCCAGAATGAGAATGGCGTTGGGGAGAAGATGCAGAGCGTGGACGCGATAGTAGGTCAAGATGGCGAAGAAGAAGGAGGAGTACGGTGGCACCAAGCCCGCTGCCAAAGCCCAGGTGAAGGTGACGATCTCGCCGGACTCGCACCGCAGCTGCTCCGTCCTGCGTCGGAGTGGCAAGCACCCCGCGGGCGCCCACGACTCTAGGACCCACACGTCCCGATATGTGACGCGGGCAGAGGGAGAATGGAATCCTGCGCAACGACACCGGCCGCTCGAGAGCTTGAGGAGGCGCTAGTGCCCCGGGGATGCACCCTGGAGCAGTGGCGTGTCACCATGGCGAGCGGCTCTGGATCTCGAAAGGAGAAAAGAGATGGAGATGGAGGCAATGGCGACGGAGAAGCTTGGAGAGCAGTGAAGGGTTGAAGGCAATGGCGGCGAATGCGAAGTGGGGAAGCGCCTAAGTCCCAGGGGCTTTTATAGCCCGCGGGGCAAGAGAGGGCATCTCGCGACTTTCCCACTTCCCATTCATATGATCGTGCGGCACGGCGTTTCGATCTCTGAGCGCCGCGCCTAGGTTCCCAAGGAAGCGGAGGAGAAGTACAATACGTGGGAAAAGTGGTGGGCCCACGCTAGTTCACACGACGCGCGGATGACGCTTCGCTTCCCCGCGTGGCCTGCGTCACGGTGCGGGCCCAGGGGCTACTATCGGTACATAAAGTACCAGGGTACCCACGCCCAAGGGTCTGACGAGTGGCCCCAGCCAAAGGGGGCCCCGTACAGGCCCAAGGAGATCATCGATGGGGTCAAGGCCCCAGTGACCACGCGGCACCGTGGCGAGCACAGGGTGGAAGACGCGGGTATGGCCTCCCCGCCCAGGCGCAAGCAGGGCATGTGTCGGCCAGCGCGGTGTACTCCCTTAGCCAAAACTACGTAATCCCCCCGGGGATCTTGTCTGGTGATTTTTGCACGGACAGTAAGACCACAGAAATGAGACTAGGGTCTGATCGCATTGACTTCGCTAATCACGTCGCCAATGACAAGGAGCGGCGACTTGACCTCAACCTACTAGAGGCACGCTGCGAGCAATCGCTGCTCCGGGCTGCGGCCTACCAGCAGACCCTACATCACTTCGTAGCACGAAACATACAAACAAGGACCCTGCAAGTTGGAGACCCGGTTCTATGACGCATACACAACCTCGCGGGCTCCAACAAGCTCACCCCTAGGTGGGAGGGACCGTACACAGTAGTGTCTGCAGCCCGCACGGGCTCGGTACGTCTGATTGATGGAGAAGGGAACGAGCTCCCATGCTCATGGACACATCTCCCTCCTACGGCGATTCTACGCTTAAACAGGTTGTACCTTTCCCTTATTTCAATTAAAAAATGACAAAAAGAACAAAAACAAATGCACACCCCTCTTTCCCCCACATCACAAGCCACGACCGGGCTCGAGCCCGGCCGCCCTAGGCAAGCCCGTGGCCAAAATCCGGCGGCCAGGGATAAAGCACTCCTGGGTACACCTGCAACGGGATAAGTCGACAACTCCTCGCTCCCTCGTAGGACCCACGCGGTGTGAACTCTTAAAACCCAAGGAACAATAAGCCCACGTCAGGCCTGCTGGGGAAGCCAGATTCTGGCCCAGCCCAAAGGCTCTCAAGATGATATCCCGACGTTCAAAACTTGTTCTGAGCATGGGCCAGTCGCATTTGTGCGCGTCCTAGTTGAAGCTTGGAGGTTTGGAATTATCTAAGAAATTTTCCTAAGTTCCTAGCCTTTACCCGGCCTGCATCGACGCACGGCCTTGCTAAGGCTCGGGGGCGGGGATTTTTCATGATTTTCCTAAGTCTCCATACCTTTAACTAGCCCGCACGTTTGCGCGGCCTACCCAAAGCTTGGGGTCTTGGGATTTTTCATGCATTTTTCCTAAGTCCTTAACTTTGCCTAGCCCACACCGCTCGCGCGGCCTAGCCAAAGCTCGGGGATGGGATTTTTCACGAAATTAAAAAGACCTTCAAGCATTACCTAGCCCGCACTGCTCGCACGGCCTAGCTAAAGCTCGGGGGCTGGGAACCTTTTGCAAAATCTTCCTAAGTTCCTAAAACTTTACCTAGCCCGCACTGTTCGCGGGGCCTAGCTAAAGCTCAGGGACTGTGATTTCGTGTGAAATTTTTCCAAGTTACTCTAGGCTTTAGACCATGCCCAACTCCAAGATCACACTTGGACTTGGCCGTGGCCCGGGGGCTGGATAACCATGAGCACAAAAAATCAAAAATTTCAGTAATTTGCTATTTCTCTAAGTTCTTAGATTTTCGCCCAAGAATTTCCTACTTTCGCCCTATTTTTGTCTACAGCATGACAGGTTTCGCACGGTGCAAAACAAACTCAACAGAAGTTCAACAAAAGAAGAATCGCCATTAAGGCAAGCAAAGGATCCTTTCACAAGAAAGAAGAATTTACAAGCCAAAGGTAGCCCGGTAGCCCGGGCTACCACAAAAGCGGCGCCGTGCCATGACAGCGATGGCGGTGCCGAACCTACAGCTACCCTACACTATCCTAGCTACGACACTGTCGACGTGTCGGCGGCGCGTCTGACGACGACGACGACTCTGGCGGCTGGACTGATGGGCCCGGATCGCGGGCCCGCTATGCCCTCATCAGGTGGATGCTCGCGCCCACAACCAGCGTTGGGGCCGCGACAGCCCTCTCCTCCGCCAGCGCCGCGGCGACGTCAGTTTCCCACTGCGCCGCCCACGCAACGGTGACGTCAGCTTCCCACGGTGTGAAGCTGGCTCCGACCAGTCAATGCTATATGGGGAATAAAGAGAAAGCTCTTTCCTTATAAGAAGGTTGCTCCCCTTTATTTGCACACCAAGTCGAACACGTGTCCAGTACTCACCCGACTAGCTTCTCTTTGCAGGCTGCAGACAGGACGGAGCCCGGGACGAAGACAAGGGCACCGGCATTAAAGATGGACAAAGCATGGGAGGAACGGGACCTGCAGGATCAACTCCACCACGCCTATATAAGGAGATGCCCTCCAGACAGGCCGGGCATCGGCTGAATCCTCCTCAAGCTCTTAAATCCCAAGTGAAGCCAGAGAGATCCTTCCATTCTCCAGCAGTAGCAGTAGCAATAGCCAGAGTAGTTCTAGTCTTAGCTAGTTCAGTGCTGAGAGCACTCCTGTAAGCTTGGGGTTGTGCGCCTCCTAGCCCGACCTCGGCACCCTTGTATTTTTTTCCACCCAATATTCAACGAGAGCTGGAGTAGAGCTATTACTCGGCGGTGGGGGCTCGAACCAGGGTAAAAAAACCTCATGTCTTCCATCTTTCGACCTCGATCACTCCCTTCCTCCATCCTCTTCCGCCTTGCCCCGCGACCTCGCCTCGTGCCCACCTTCTCGTTCCATTAGTTCCCAGGCCGAGGAACAGCACCAGCCCGTGTCCGGGAAGACCGCGCGGCCTGAGCCCCTAGCTCGGCCGCCACCCCGGGCTATTGGGAAGGGTTGTTGTTGGGCCTCACTCCAACTACAAAGTTGTGTGCCGGTCCGTGGATCCGTTTCCCAGACACCGACATGCTGTTTTCGATAAAACCAAAGGCTACAACACATGGATTTTTTTGGTAAATTTAAAAAATTTTAGATAGTTCTAGAATTTTTTCCTAGCATTAAAGCATTCTAATAATCTAAAAATAAATGTTATTCCATCAAAAAATTGTTTCCGGATCAATTATTTGAATGGAATTGATCGAAAAACACTGTTAACAAAACTGAAGGCTATAACCTATGGATTTTCTCTGAAAATTGTAAAATATTTGCAGAGTTCTAGAATTTTTCTGGCATTAAAACATGTTAACAATATGGAAATCAAGGTTATTCCAAGGAAAAATTGTCTTTGAATGAATTATTTGAAGGAAATTGTTTGAAACAAGCCGTTTTCGACAAAACGGAAGACTATAACCCATGGTGTTTCTCTAGAAATTTCAAAAATTTAGTACAGTTCTAGAAATTTTTTTATTAGGAGTAAAACATGTAAAGAATGTGGAAATAAATATTATTACATGGAAAATTATTTTTAAAAATATATTTAAGGAAATTGATCGAGACACGCTGTTTTCGACAAAACGGAAGGCTATAACGCATTGGTTTTACTCCTAGCAAAAAAATATATTTTAGGCGAGGACTGCGTGCGGGAGAGCTTGTATCCAAGCTAACAGAGTACTCACCGGAACTAGTTTCTTGAAATTTGAACACATGCGTGCGGGAGAGCTTGTAAGAAATCATTGCGAGCTTATCGACAAATCTTTGACATAAAAAAACTGTCCAAAAATAATATCAAACATGTACAAGCATAAGCAAATAAGTCCGATGGCAATTGTCCTTGTTTGCTATCCGATGCGAACAGCAGTTTACATTTTTAACCAGGTCTTAATTGCTATCCAAAAATAATATCAAACACATGGTGCGAACAGCAGTTTACATTCTTAACCCGGTCTTAATATATCTTACGTCGCCGTCATTTTTAATATATCTTACGTCGCCACATTTTTAAGACCTATCATTGGGCTGAGGCGAAGAGATATTCATTTAGTTAAATGAATGATTACATGTGATGTTCAACCTGTCGCTCGTGAGTTGCTAGCATTGATCTCTGCGATTAGCAATGGATCACGAGTGGATCTTGGTGATAGCCAGGGTCTCGACAATTGCAAAGGTGCATTGGCGGCTAGGGAGCTAATCATAGAGAATGGTGAGCTTGTGAGGGAAAATGGTGAGCTTAGGGCCAAGATTGCTAAGCTAGATGGGATGGCTAGTGAGAACAGTGAGCTGAGAGCCAAGTTGGCTAAGTTTGAGGTTAGGAGCTTTGAGGGGAGTTTGGCCCAGGATAAGATGCTCAAGGACCAAAGACCTGTCTCCAACAAGAGTGGCTTGGGATTGACTCGCGTGAAGAAGCCCAAGGGGAGAAAAGGAAAGGGTCCTGGTCCTCATGCATCTATAGGCGCCGATACCTCTCGTGCTACACCTAGGGGGAGTACCTACTACCACTCATGGCAATACACCAGAACTCTACCTTCTAGACAGCAAGCACCTAACACTTGGCAGCCTAGAGCCTGGGGTAGAAATAGGCAATGGGAAAATTCTAGGGCTAGGCCTTGGAACACTAGACTCGTTGTCAGCTATAGGCAAAACACTTGGGATACCAGCAGAGATGATTCTTTGGGGGATACCAAGCTAAGATGGGTAGATGGAATGGTTGGGATGGGTACAAGCAGGATAGGAGTTACAGGCCTGTTAGACCTTACTGCCAGCCACGTAGGTTTCAGGGGGAGTCTAGGGGCTTTGAGAATAGGAGAGCACCACCTAGGACCTAGCCTAGGCCTTACACGTGGATTAGACCAAACCCAAATCTTCCTAGAAATCACTTAGAGCTAGATGGAAACTACATGCCCAGGATAGGCGAGCATGGTAGGATAGTAGCTAGATTTGTGGGTCGCCCAGAGGAGAACGACCACAGGGCACGTGTGTGGGTCAAGAAGTCACTTGTTGACTCCTTTGCTGCTTCTAAGACTAACCCTCGGGGACCCATTAAATGGGTTCCTGAGTCCTCGAAGTGACTTTCTCTTGTGGCTTTGAGTGCAGGCGAACTACAGGACCGGCGGCCGTCATTGGGTCATGGACAGTGGGTGCACACAACATATGACGGGCAATGCGCGGTTGTTCACCTCACTCTCGGGGAAGAAGGCAGCTTCCCGAAGAAGGTAACTTTCGTTGATGGGAGCCGGAGTCGGGTAATTGGATCCGGAGAGGTATACATTTGTCCAGAGCTTTCGATTTAGAATGTCCTCCTCGCTGAAACATTGCATTATAATTTGATCTCCGTAGCCCAGTTGCTCGACTTGGGGTTCCATTATCACATCTCACCAACTGAAATGAGGTTTTTGGATGATGAAAATTTGGTGTTCAAAGCTTTTCTTTTCCTAAACTTGTTTCTTGCAAAATTTGAGTTGCCTCCCACAAATGTTTTGGCATGCCTACTCGCCAAAGTCGAGCTTGGATGGCTTTGGCACAGGCGTCTGGGACATGTGGGAATTGCCAATCTTAAGAAGTTGGTGAAAAATGATTTCATTCACAGGGTCAAGGATGTCACTTTTGACAAGTCTCGGTTATGTAGCGCATGTCAAGATGGGAAGCAAGTCTCTAGTCCACACACAGCCAAGAGCGTGATGTCCACTTCGCGTCCACTAGAAATGTTGCACATGGATCTCTTCAGTCCTACCACATATGCCAGCTTAGGGGGCAACTTGCATTGCTTAGTGGTAGTTGATGACTTCTCCCGTTACACCTGAGTTTTCTTTTTGCCTGATAAAAGCCCCGTTGGGGATATCTTCAAAAGCTTTGCAAAAAGGGCTTAAAAGGAATTTGAATTTTAATAAAACGGGTGAGAAGTGACATTGGATCGGAGTTTTTGAATACTAATGTGCAAGATTTCTGTGATGAGCAACGAATAGGGCATCAATTCTCTGCCACTTACACTCCGGAGCAGAATGGCATAGTTGAGCGGAAGAACAGAACATTGATTGAGATGGCAAGGACAATGCTGGACGAGTACAAGACGCCTGATGAGTTCTGGGCTGAGGCGATCAACACTGCTTGTCACTGCGTCAACAGATTGTACCTGCATAAGTTGCTCAACAAGACTGCCTATGAGCTTCTGATTGGGAGAAAGCCAACTGTCAGCTACTTCCGGGTCTTCGGCTGCAAGGTGTACATCTACAAGAAGCGTCGGCACTTGAGAAAGTTCCAGAGCAGAGTTGATGAGGGCTTCTTGTTGGGATATGCCTCCAGATCACATTCTTACCGGGTGTTCAATAAGAGGACATGACTTGTAGAGGAGAGCTGTGACGTCAAGTTTGACGAGACAGCCGGGTCCCAAGGGCAGTTTGACAGTTTGGATGACTTGGCAGATGAGGACTTGATCAGAGCAGTTCAGGAGATGTCAGTTGGAGATGTCAGGCCAGTGGAGGCTCAGCCAGAGGATGAGCCAGTGCCAGCACCAGTTCCTCCACCGACACCTGACCGGGCAGTTGACTCAGGGGGAGCATCACCGCAGCACAGCAGCTCCACTGAGTCAGCGCCTGCTCTAGCTACTGCTTAGCCAGAGGATAGCACAGCTACAGAATTAGCACCAGGGCAACCACAGAGCAGATTGAGTCAGCTGCACCACACCTGAGACAGCACCACACCATTGCCCGGGACCGCCCAGCCGAGCAGGTGATTGGTGATCCGACACTGGAGTGCAGACCAGGTCCAGGACAGCCAACGTTTGTGAAGTCACCAAATTGCCAAAAAGGGGGAGATTGTAAGACCTAGGACTCCTAAGGTTATAGGTTTTGGCATTTGGTGCCACGTCAACCAAGACTAAGGATCTTATTTCTTAGATTTATTTTAATGATTTTGGTTGTGTACTTGTGTGCGTGTCGAGGCTCGAACACGTCAGGTGCGAGTCTCAGCCTCTGGCAAGTCGGTCCCATTGAGCACTCGAGTCATCGTCCCTATCCTCTTCGTAGCTGAGTCGAGAAGGTTCGGGAGTGATCAAGAGAGTGCCAGGTGTCCGGGGGTAGTTCGGTTCGGGTCAAAGTCACCGAAAGGGCCTGGAAGGATCCGAGGTGCCTTTACACTTGTCCAGGTAGGTTTCGTTGCAACCAAGTCCACTCCAAGAATATCCGGCACGAAAACCTCCCGCCCAAGCCAAGTTGATCTTATCCATGTCCAAAAGCCAACAAAGAGACTAACTAATCGAGCCAAGAGCCAAGGGAAGGAGAGAAAAGAGATGAGTGTCTTGAGCTGTGCTGATTTGGGCCGTCGGACGGCATCCGGCCATCATCGGACGGCTTCCGAAGAGACCGCAGCTGATTTTTGGCTACGTCCCCAACTTCCCAGTTTTGCAGGGCTCCTGTCGGATGGTGTCCGACGGCGTCGAGGCTCGATGTCGAACAGGTGGCGGGTGTGCTGGCGACGGATATCTGAACTTGATCGGATGGCGTCCGACCGTCCGTCGGACGACGTCCAACGGAGTGCAATTTTGCACAGATCTGTTTGTCGGACGGCGTCCGACGGACCATCGGACCGTCCGACGGACTTCCCGAGCTAGATTAGAATTGATCCGAGCCATTTATTCAAATTGAGAGTCTATTGATATTCGCCACATGTCTTAGTCGGTTCGGGGGCTATATAAGGGACTCGGGGCTGGCATTTAGACCTAAGAGAGCTCATTTCATTTGCCCCCTTGGCTTGTGTGTGCTTGAGAGCTTCTCCCCGTGGATTCCCCTTGCCCATGGCCACCTCTACCTAGGGTTTGGCTTGAGAGGGTGACCCCCTTCCTCTCCCATGGTTTGCTCCGTGTTTTGGCCGGTGTTTGGGTGGTCTCCCGGTAGTTCTTCTCGAGTGCTCTTGGGGTCTTTCTGCCAAAGTTGAGTCCTCCACCTCGCCGTGCTCGTGCTTCATTGTTGGTCTTCGCCGCCCGAACCGCGGCATCCTCTACGTCCTCTTCACCAACGAAACCCTTGCCCCGGTGCAAGGTCACCCGGCTCGTGCCTGGGTGCTTCCACTTCGCCGCCGACGAAGTCCGAGGGAAGCCGTGTACGTCTCCATCTCCGAGGCATCGGAATCGTCGTCCAAGTTGCCGGGACGCCACTAAGTGACCAAGACTCCGTCAACTCCACGTCAAGTCAATTCTCTGTTCGAGGGTCGCTTGTAAAATACCTTCTTCGCGAAGGTCGGCACCGCTTCCATGGTGCAGGAGTGTCAGAAAGCCTCCGCCTTATGGAGGAGTCCAACCTCAGTGTGAGGGTTGGGAGCAAGCCTTGGGCTCACGCCCTAAAAGCTCGCCGAGTGGATTTGAGGGCACGGGACGAGAGAGTCCCGGTCTCCTTCCGGAGAGATTCCTTATCGTGGAGTAGGTGCTTTGCACCGAACCACGTTAAAAAATCGGTGAGCCTATTTTTCCTCTTTACTTTCAGCGCTTTACTATTCTGTTGCTTCAGCTATCTCTAGTTGTCGCTTTAGCTAGTTAGACTAGATTTAAATTTCTGCATGCCTCGTTAGCTCTAGCTTGGGTAGTTAGTCAAATTAGGACTTGCTCTAGGATTGGGTGATTAATTTGACTAAGAACAAAATAACAAAAATAGTAATTGACCAAATAGCCGCTTCACCTCCCCCTCCCCCTCGCGGCCCTAGATCCTTACACCTGGGTACAGACCTATCACTTATACAGTCCACATTAACGAGTTTCCAGATCCATTGCTGATTTATAGTCATAAGTGACGTGTCTTCCAGACCCATTATTCATATAGTCATCAGTGACGATGGATCCAGACCCATCACCGTGAATCCTCATTAGTGACTTATTCGGGGTGATGGGTACGAAACCCGTCACTAATGACAGTTATGACCGTCAACAATAACCTTTTTCACGTTAAGTGTCAATGTCACACTTGTGGCAAGATTTCTATTTTTCTATGTAGGCCCCACGTGAAAGTAACTCAGAAAAATGTGGCAAGATTCCCTTAGGCGGGCTAAAGTGTGGCTGAGAAAGTTATGAACTTGGGACCATTGGCTAATGGCTAAGATAGTGTGGCATGCCATAATTGTGGCACAAACCAAGCACCCAACAAAGAAAATGTGGTGAGCTTAATGTTGGTTGTGAACCAAACATGCGCGCCTTGAACCAAACAAGCCCTTAGACAACATACATTCGTGACACCCCTATTCCCTAGGGGATCATATCTATAGCAAACCCTTTGAAGGTGATTTGGCGACACATATATGATGTGGGTTACAATCAGCCGGTGTAATAAGTTTGCCAATAAATACCATATTTTTTATATCTTAAGTTCTGTAGAAAAGTTGATAAATTTAAGGAAAAAAAAGTTGGTTTCACTCCATCCATATGTCCTATTTACAATGTTTATTAGCTTATATTATAAAAATATTTTATATACCATCATGACCATCTACAAGCAAAGGCCTATAGGTATTTTCCTCATGCCGCTTACAATTGGCAGGGTCTACTATGATTCTTGACAATTACTGGATTACATAGTATAAATATGTTATAATTAATATAGCTTCTGAGTATCCAATTAAATTGGCTTGTTCTCCCTCGGCATTCCATTCTTGCACCTTTAGAAGGTACTAGCTACGGTAAACGCGCCCCGGGCGCGTTTGCTCTTCAAGAAAATTGAGAATATAAAAGAAGCAGGTGGTCGACAAACTCATAACATGCATAGAATTTTTTTTACTATTTCTAGTAAAGAATGAAAGCACGGAAATAAGGGTGTCTCTTGTTTGTGTAACATCAATTAAAAACAAAGCTGTGCAATTGTGCAGAAAGCATAAAATTGGAGACGTTAGGTGAAATGTAATCATTCCGGCAAGGATAATCTAGGTTAAAGTACAAAGGAAAGGTGTTATATGGCAATTTCTTGTCATTCTCAGAATTGTCGGTCTCCGTCACAATGTCAACCAAATGCATCTTTGTGGTCCTCTGGGAAGAACTTGGCCAGATCAAAATCGCTGATCTTGGCTTGAGTATCATCCAAGCAAGATGTTGCTCGTGTTTCACCATGAACAATCCTCAGGTTTGACTCCTCTTGAAGGTACTGCAGACCTCGTGCAATGCCAATGATGATTTGGTGCTGGGTCTTCCAGTTCAGAAACGGTAAATTGTCAGCTCCTAATAAATTTAACCACACCGATGACAACATGAACAGAAACACATTTGGGGTCCCAATAATCCTTCAAGAAAAATATGAACCGAGTAATTAACAATCTTGCATCCAATGTTGGCCATCTATCAAACCTGCTCCAAAAAAAATTACCACACATTAGGGCACATCAATTAAACATGATCTGTTCAAAAGTAAATTCCAGGTACTTACTGGTCGAACAATGATTAATTAATAATTTATAGTAAATTCCAAAAAAAAATGACATGTAACAGATTGACAATGAATAGGATTGTCAGTGTATCCAGATATTTACTGGCTGAACAGACCAAGAGCCAATTTGAAGGGAAAATGATCAGACACAATTGATTTACTGATTCACTGAAAAAGATGACTACACAAAGTGCACCGCCCAGAGAAGCAATGCAGTGGCAAAGGAGGAGGACTCAGTCTGTAGGGAAGGATGACAACGTTGGCTAGCTGGGAAGTGGCGACATCAGCTTGCAGGTATGGCAGCTTTTGAAACCACCAAGCCTTTTCATGTGTTAGGCACTTACATACAGTGATTTAAATCCAAGCATTACATCAGATCTTTTGAGCTCCACCTAGGCGTTGAAGATTCTGAAGTAGATGGAAGAACTTCTGCTTCCAAAAAATGGATATATTTTTCCAGTAGGGGCTGCAATGGTTCCAAATCAATCGTTTTCCAGCATATTATTGTGAATATAATTACATGTGATGAATTTATTGTTACTAAAACCAAACCAGGTTCCAAACTGAACTTGTTAAAACCTGACTGGGTTAAACCAAAGACAACATGCTTATCCTCATAGGATAATTAGAGCAGTTGATCAGAGCCAACTAATACATTGAGATCGGATCCTACTACAGATTTATCGTCGAACTTAAGTTGAGTACTACTCCCTCCATTCTAAATTATAGTTCACAGATTGATTTTGGACAAACCGTTTGACCATTCGTCTTATTCAAAAAATTTGTGCAAACATAAAAAAAAAATGTAAGTCATGCTTAATGAATGTTTAATGATAAAACAAATCACAACAAAATAAATAATATTTACGTATATTTTTTGAATAAGGCGAAGGGTCAATACGGAGATTCAAAAGTCAACAATGAACTACAATTTGGAACGGAGGGAGTATATTTTAACAAGTAATAAATATTGCCTTTTTTCCAGCCTTGTCAAGTTGAGTTTCTTTTATTGATTGTTTCCTAGGATTTCTTTACTCCAATAGTTTCAAACTATAAGCCAGTCTGGCTCTAAAGTTTCTTTTGCTTCACAATGTCATTTTATGATCTCAAGAAAAAAATCACCATAATTTTTAGCCCAATGCCTTTAATTGGCCATTTGCCATAATTACTGTTTTACCACTTGTCAAGGTACGTGGCACGTGCGTGCTTTGTACGACATGTACCTCCACCAATATCTGTACTTATAAAAAATATTTGGCTAATTCTTCTGATAAGCCAAAGCTAACTACTCATTATATGGAAGGCAGGCACATTCATGAGATATGAAAGGTAGGCACGTTCGTGAACTATACTATAAAAACAAAAATCACCATATGAAGCTTAAACTCCACAAAAGAAAGAGAGGAAGCTTAAACTGAGCAATTTTGAATTTCATGTATCAAGATGTACCATCTACGTGGAGAACGGAATAACATATCATTACAAAATCTAATAAGTTAATGGTTTGTGGAGAAGACATTGCCTTAAACTTGGTGCAAATAGATAGTCCCAACATAGCCATGAAATTGACATAAAGCATATCTAAGTGGATGAAATGGTATTTTCGACATATGGAAATAACCTGGTAGGCTGAGCAACTCGAAGCATACACGAACAACTTAAATTTCTAATTGATCATGCACATTAATGCCATAAAAAAATAGGTACCTCATTAAAATCAGCAAAAAATGTATGAGTGTTTGTAAGTCCTAGGACTCTTAGGTCTAGGTGTTTTAGCATTTGGTGCCACGTCAACCTAAGAACTTTGTTTTCTTAGCATATTCTCTTCATGACTTGGGTTGCGTGCGTGTCCGAGACTCGAGCACGACAGGTGCGAGTCTCATCTCTGGGAAGTCGGTCCCATTGAGCACTCTAGTTGTCGTCTCTTCGGAGTCTAGGTCCATCTAGAATGTTCGAGAGCGTCCGAGAAAGTGCCAGGTGTCCGAGGGGGTAGTTGGCTAGCTGTCGATGCCACCGGGTGGGCCCGGAAGCATCCGAGGCGATGTGTCGTGTCCCGGGTAGTTTCGTAGCCACCAAGTCGAACCAAAAGCCTTAGACGCGAAAACTCCCGCCCAAAGACACTTGAGCTTATCCGAGTTTGATTCGTTCCTATCCGAAAGCTTCCGTGGGACCCACCAAGTCCAAAGCCGACAAAAATGACCAACTAACTCATCCCAAGCCACTCAAGACCATGTGAGAAAGAGTGGGTGAGAGAGGATGAGAAGGAGGTGAGATGGCTGCCAGGAAGCAGTCATTGGACGTGTCCGACCAGTGATCGGACGCGTCCGATTACCTAGGGATAGGGCACGGAAACGAGAAATTGGCTAAGTCCCAGAGCGTCCGAATTCGCAGAGCTCCTGTCGGACGCGTCCGATGAGGCGATAGCAACTCATTTTTGGCTAAGTCTCCAAATTCCGAAGTGCAACGAGTCTATCAGACGCGTCCAATTTGGCTAAGTCCTTTGGGAGCCTGAAATGCAACCTCACTGTCGGACGCGTCCGACGAGGGCATCGGACGCGTCCGGCCACGTTGGGAACTTGAGTTGAACACGTCGCGCACACCCAGCTAGCGCGCGCCCACAATTCATCGGATGCGTACGATGAGTCATCGGACACGTCCGATGAAAGGGGGTTGCGCACGTTGGCAAGATCTGAGCCACCCGTTTGAACTTGAGTTGGTCCCGATGCTTGACACGTGTCTCTAGCGGGCTGGGCACTATATAAGGACTTCAGGGGAGGCTTCACAAGACGAGAGAGCTCATTATTTTTGCCCCCACCTCTTGTGTTCATGAGAGAGCTCCTCCCCATGGTGTCTCCTCTTATGGCCTCCACACCTAGGATTAGGGTTTGAGAGAGAGAGGAGAGGAGAGGGAAGGTAAGCCAAGGTAAGGGATGGTCTCCTCTTCCATCCCCCATGGTAAGGCTTGGTTCTTTCGCGGGTTTTGGTGATTCCTTGGGGGGTCTCCCGGTTGGTTCTTCGTGTGTGCTCTTTGGGATCATCTTGCCGGTGTTGAGCCTCCACCTTGCCGTTCCCGAGGTACGTTGTCCAAGCCTTCGACAAGACCGTACCGCTACACTGTCTACAACCACTTCACCAAGGAAACCCTCGCCACGGGCGGAGTCCAATATCTGTACTTATAAAAAATATTTGGCTAATTCTTCTGATAAGCCAAAGCTAACTACTCATTATATGGAAGGCAGGCACATTCATGAGATATGAAAGGTAGGCACGTTCGTGAACTATACTATAAAAACAAAAATCACCATATGAAGCTTAAGCTCCACAAAAGAAAGAGAGGAAGTTTAAACTGAGCAATTTTGAATTTCATGTATCAAGATGTACCATCTACGTGGAGAACGGAATAACATATCATTACAAAATCTAATAAGTTAATGGTTTGTGGAGAAGACATTGCCTTAAACTTGGTGCAAATAGATAGTCCCAACATAGCCATGAAATTGACATAAAGCATATCTAAGTGGATGAAATGGTATTTTCGACATATGGAAATAACCTGGTAGGCTGAGCAACTCGAAGCATACACGAACAACTTAAATTTCTAATTGATCATGCACATTAATGCCATAAAAAAATAGGTACCTCATTAAAATCAGCAAAAAATGTATGAGTGTTTGTAAGTCCTAGGACTCTTAGGTCTAGGTGTTTTAGCATTTGGTGCCACGTCAACCTAAGAACTTTGTTTTCTTAGCATATTCTCTTCATGACTTGGGTTGCGTGCGTGTCCGAGACTCGAGCACGACAGGTGCGAGTCTCATCTCTGGGAAGTCGGTCCCATTGAGCACTCTAGTTGTCGTCTCTTCGGAGTCTAGGTCCATCTAGAATGTTCGAGAGCGTCCGAGAAAGTGCCAGGTGTCCGAGGGGGTAGTTGGCTAGCTGTCGATGCCACCGGGTGGGCCCGGAAGCATCCGAGGCGATGTGTCGTGTCCCGGGTAGTTTCGTAGCCACCAAGTCGAACCAAAAGCCTTAGACGCGAAAACTCCCGCCCAAAGACACTTGAGCTTATCCGAGTTTGATTCGTTCCTATCCGAAAGCTTCCGTGGGACCCACCAAGTCCAAAGCCGACAAAAATGACCAACTAACTCATCCCAAGCCACTCAAGACCATGTGAGAAAGAGTGGGTGAGAGAGGATGAGAAGGAGGTGAGATGGCTGCCAGGAAGCAGTCATTGGACGTGTCCGACCAGTGATCGGACGCGTCCGATTACCTAGGGATAGGGCACGGAAACGAGAAATTGGCTAAGTCCCAGAGCGTCCGAATTCGCAGAGCTCCTGTCGGACGCGTCCGATGAGGCGATAGCAACTCATTTTTGGCTAAGTCTCCAAATTCCGAAGTGCAACGAGTCTATCAGACGCGTCCAATTTGGCTAAGTCCTTTGGGAGCCTGAAATGCAACCTCATTGTCGGACGCGTCCGACGTGGGCATCGGACGCGTCCGGCCACGTTGGGAACTTGAGTCGAACACGTCGCGCACCCCCAGCTAGCCCGCGCCCACAATTCATCGGACACGTCCGATGAAAGGGGGTTGCGCACGCTGGCAAGATCTGAGCCACCCGTTTGAACTTGAGTTGGTCCCAATGCTTGACACGTGTCTATAGCGGGCTGGGCACTATATAAGGACTTCGGGGGAGGCTTCACAAGATGAGAGAGCTCATTATTTTTGCCCCCACCTCTTGTGTTCATGAGAGAGCTCCTCCCCATGGTGTCTCCTCTTATGGCCTCCACACCTAGGGTTAGGGTTTGAGAGAGAGAGAGAGGAGAGGAGAGGGAAGGTAAGCCAAGGTAAAGGATGGTCTCCTCTTACATCCCCCATGGTAAGGCTTGGTTCTTTCGTGGGTTTTGGTGATTCCTTGGGGGGTCTCCCGGTTGGTTCTTTGTGTGTGCTCTTTGGGATCATCTTGCCGGTGTTGAGCCTCCACCTCGCCGTTCCCGAGCTATGTTGTCCAAGCCTTCGACAAGACCGTACCGCTACACTGTCTACAACCACTTCACCAAGGAAACCCTCGCCACGGGCGGAGTCACCTGGTGCGGTAACCGGGTGCTTCCTTCTTCGCCGGAGTCGAAGACCATGGAAGCCGTGCATCTACAACTTCGCGGAGTTGCCGAGACGAGCAAGCGACAAGACTCCGGGATCTCCGCGTCAAGACCGAATCTCCGTCCACGTCGCTTGTACAAATACCTCCTTCGCGGGGGTCGGCGCCTTTCCAAGGCGTCGGGGTGTCAAGAAGCCGCCAACTTGTGGTGGAGCTCGGCCTCGGTGTACCGGGTCGGAGGCGAGCCTTGGCCCATCGGCCTAAAAGCCTACCAAGTGTATTGCCGGCACGGGACGAGAGGGTCCTGGTCTCTCTTTGAGGGATTCGGCATCGAGGAGTAGGTGCTTTGCGCCGAACCTCGTTAAAAAATTGGTGAGCCTCCCTTTTACCATTCCGCACTTTAATTCCTTGTTGCCTTGGCTATTAAATTGTCCAATTGTGCTTCGGCTATTAGGATTAGAAATCCCTTCCGCTCACTCGATTAGTCGTAGGCCTAGTAGTTAGTCAAATTAATACCTAGCTTAGGTTTATTGTTTAATTTGACTAAATCAAGACAAACCAAAATTTGAGTTTAAAATCGGCTAGTCTAGTCTACTTCAACCCCCCCTTCGTGTCCTAGATCCTTACAGTGTTCCTTCAGGAACCAGATCTGCACACTAACTCGAATTTTAACCTAACCGAATTTAAAAACAAAAATACCAGAAAACAACAGGAAGGTAACAGAAACTGGGAAACCATATATTACCATTGCTGTCAAACACTGCAACTTCAAAGAAATAGAAATGTTTATAACATAAACAATTTGTGTTGCTTGTAATACCCACTTGGCTGTAAATAAACCGTGTTAAAGTATGACATGCGAGAATACGAATGTTCTCTTGCTTGCTTTTAAGAAGCTCAGTAAGTATGTTCACCAGGCTGATGGAAAAATATGCCCTATACCATCACATGCATATAGTAACACACTATACAAACTCAGACTTATGACTTCATCGAAAACAGTTGGCATTTTAATATATGAAATGCAAGTGGCAACTAAGAACTTCACAAACTCACAAAATTCACATGAGCATATCACAGCTCCTCGTGACTCCTCTGTTCTAGAAACTTGGCAATCTGTCAAGCAAGTGGTGCGGAGAATTAGGAAAATCATATGATGGCTAACCACATGCTCCTAGTGTACATTTTAGCAATAAATTGGAAGGAACCAGAATGGCAACATGACATGCCTTTGGAATGCGCAAGGGATTCTTTGCAGCATATTCACATAACTTCATGATTTTCCTCTCATTTGGAGGGCCATCCTGCAAAAGAAAATTCAACGACATGAGCATCACCGTACTTGACTCTAGAAGCACGAGTGTTAGTATCATTTACAGTTAACAAACATACTGCATTCTCTATAAAACATGTTATCAGGAAGAAGATAACCATGTGAAAAAGAGCAGCATTCCATGGATGAAAAATAGCACAATGCATTAGACGATTGCAGCAACATTGTCATCACTGAACAGGCTAAGATAAACCGAAGCTGCTTGGACCTGGTAAAGCACACTGACACCCGCACCAACACTGATAAGAGTCTTGGGGAATATCTCAGCAAGCAGCTTCTTGAATCGCTTGACGGGGCGCCGCGAGCTTGGCTGCAGCGCCGGGCAGCAGATGCACATGCTCTCGCACGATGGGTAGAGCTTCACTGACAAGAACCCCATCCTCTGTAGCCCTCAAAATGTTCAGGGAGAAACCACCAGGGTTTATCGGACACGCCGTCGACGGGGCACATCCGGCTCGGCCTCTTCTTCGAGCACCTGCAGCCTTCGTCCCCCGCCTCTCCCCTCGACAGATCTGAGGACGGCGCGGGCGGAGGCGGAGGCGGCAGCGGCCACACGGGAGATGTCAGACCCGGATTTTTAAGGAAATCGAGGACCTTCGTGTAGTCTGCATTAAACCAGGATCTTACTAACGCAACACAAATTTACAAAGAGCTGAATCATTTCATACAGGAGACTCACGAGAGCACTTTATTACAGATAATAATTGTTTTTCAAAGTACATTGAGGCTCCATTTGTCTAGGGACCGTTTAAGTCAAATCTTACAATACAAAAGGCGGAACCCACTACAGGGTCCGATACAGCGGAAAAGCCAAAAAGGGGGCGGCGCTTCGAAGCTATGCCTTCCATAACCCAAAAGAGGCAAGCAACTAAAGTCCTCCTACAGCCCGTTATTTGTCATCCTCCTGGACGTCCTCCTTGTCAAGAGGCTCGTAGGCGTCATCATCATCGTCTTCTCCTAAAAGATTATGCGTAGGCGAGGGTAAGCACCAGCCGTGCTTGCGAGCGAAATACCTCACCTTATGCAAATAATGCTACTAGGTTTTTTGGTGGGGCGGGGTTATTTTATTTGCAACAGTGCCAATTTTGTAATACCATAACAATAGAAAACCTATGACTTAGTCATTTTACAAAACAAAGACGTATTGTGCTATATATACAAAAGATCATCATCAGGGGTATTTCAACAACAAGGCAGCACCTCATGCTCCCAAACACGGCAGATCCAAGCCATCCCAGTGGTCAAGGTCCCCGATCAAACAGGAAGACCGATACCTCGTACCGTATCCAACACGCAAGATCATACCCTCGCAAGGCATATGTCTTCCTAAGTGGCGGCAGACTCACCCTCTCAGCGAGGCGTGATCGCCTTGAGCTCAACTAAGGCCAGGATCCTCGGATCCTCAAAATCATCAGAGTGTAATAATCATTGTCCAAAGGACAGTACTTTGCACTCAGGCAGACCTGACACCCAAGGGCATGAGAATTCTCCCGTCTATACCGATTACGTTGATAGTCAGGATTTTAGTGATCAGCTATTCCATTACCCCGTTGATAGCAAGGCTATACCGTTGTAACATTGATAGGATCAATCCGTCATGTCTATACCATAAGCGTTGATAGGCATGGATCAACCCATTTTGACCTAGACAACCATGGCTAAGCATTTTCAATTGATTTATTAATTAGAGGCAGTATAACAGATCCTTAGGCAACAAATGACAGGTTGGAATTAAATTCAATGATGGGGTTGGTGCTTATTAACACAATTACACAATTCGGGAAATATCTAGACACAAAACGTAGTTGCAAATAAGTTATTTGGTAAAGTAAATCATGCCTAATTTCATAATTTAAAATAATGTAAACATTTGCAGAAATATAGGAAATGAAGTATGATCTAGAGTATTGGCTCGCCTGGGCCTTCCTCGTAATCAGGGTCGTCAGCAGGATTGTCGAAATCCTCAGGGTCCTGTCCCTCGTAATCTAATTAAACCAGAGAACAATCAAGTGGCCAAATAAATACCGTTCAATTCTTTTTAACATGATGCATGATTTTAGCGAAGGCTTTCCTATGGTCTTTAAGTGGATAGTACTACAATCAAAATTTACCAAGACTTTTGTGGTGATACTTTCATATTCTTAAACTAAGGCCTAGGTGTTTAAATTATCTGGGCGAGATTAATCTTTGGGAATAGTATGCCTATATGCTCATGACATTTGAATATGCAATTAATCTACCACTTTTAAAACTATTCTACAACAATTAATTCTTGCAAAAATAAGAGTATATAAAAATAATTCTTTTTGCTTGCTACTAGTTGAAATTTAATTCTTATTTTAAAGGGAAGCAAATAATTCCTTAAATTCTAGCAAAAACATGGTTTTGTCCTGTTCAAAGTTAAATCCAGAGTTTACCAATAATTTTGAGAGTCAGAAACATTTTACAACAAAAATAATCCTAATATCCCTTTTTTATCTAAATATATAAAAATTATAGAGGCTGGAGGCTCTGATGGGCTAGGAGTGGGCGGAGCAGGCCGGAGCTGGCCGTCTTGGCGCGCGCGGACGAAGCTGCCTGCGGCTGCGCGGCCTCGTGGGCCGGCCCAACACAGAGACCGCGTGCGCGCGCGAGGAGCACGAGGCCGGGTGGGCCGTTGGGGCCCAGCAGGACGCGCGCGCGGGGGGGAAACAGGGGCAGCGTCGCGCGGCGTCGTGGGCCGAATGCGGCCCATTCTCGGCGAGGGCGTGCGAGGGAGGGGAGAGGCTGGCCGGTGGGCCTTCTGGGCCCACGCGACAGTGGGAGGTGGTTCTC
This sequence comes from Raddia distichophylla, assembly GCA_005191435.1. NCBI lineage: Eukaryota > Viridiplantae > Streptophyta > Magnoliopsida > Poales > Poaceae > Raddia > Raddia distichophylla. Next base: position 878,412 of record SPJY01025704.1, on the reverse strand, counting down.
ACGGGCAGCTGGTCCCTAGGACGGCGGCGCTCCTGGCGTCTCTAGGGCGGCGAGGGGCTATCTGGAAAGCAGGAGGGGAGGGAGGACTAGGAGTCTAGATGTGGAGGCTCGGCGGCAGCCGCTAGGGCGGGGCGGAGCTCAACGGCGGCGGCGCCTTGGGGTCCGACGGGGCGGGGTGGCTCTAGGGCCTAATTCGCTTGACTAAAGGTGCGAGGAGGATCGCCGGGAGGCGAGGATGCTCACCACGGGCTCGATTGGGCACGCTGGGGCCTGGGCCGAGCCGGCGACGATGGGGTCCAAATCCTTCGGAGTGTTGATGCCGGCGAGACACTCCTGGAAATTGTAAGCAATGAAACGTCATCGGGGAGGAGTAGGAGCACTAGGGAGGATGCAAGGGGCCGGATAAGCTCTGGGTGAGCTTGTAGCTCATCGTGGAGGAGTCGCGGCGGCGTGAGCTCCTGCCACCGAAAATGGAAAAAGGGGAAAAGTGGAGGAGGGGAAAATCTTGGGACGGCGATGGAGCCTTTATAGCACAAAGAGAAAGCTACTCTAGCTAGATAGATAGTTGGGAGGACAACGAGACAAGTTTCAATAAGTTCAGAAAGTAGTGTGATTCAGTTTAATTGAGCGAGCTTAGGGTAATCAACTAGTGGTCCACTTGATATTCGTCGTCGGAGCTCGGACACTCACTACCACCCGCTATCCTGAATTGGAATCCCGAATGGTTATGATCGTTCCGATTTGGCTCTACTGGTCCAAAGCCGGACGCTGTAGGTTACGCACGAGATACTGAGTATCTACGGATGGATAGGGCTGTCACCACCTACCACCTACCACATATACGTGGGCCCGGGTGTAAACCGAGTTAGTCCTAGTCTCAGACACCACGTCTGCGACTATTCCTAATCAATCTTCCTCAGTACTAAAAGAAGTTGATCTAGGTTCAATGCCTGGCTCTAACAGTATATGAGTGAGAACCTAAACTGATTCCAGACGAATATAAGCTACCGGTAAAGCAAATCTACACAACTCATTTATGCAGATATACTCAGCTCAAATAAAGTTCAACACTATAGCAATGAATGAAGTAATCTCACTAATTGAAACAATTAGGAAAGGGTACAAGAGCTATTACCCGAATTCCCGAAGACACTTCTGGAACTCCGAGCGTCAGCTCGACTTGACTCTAACTCCCAACTTCTACTAACTAAGAGCTACTCTACAAAGTGGAATGAGAATGTGAAAGTGTTGTGTGTTCTCTAATGAAGGAGATCACCTCCTTTTATAGGCTACCGTGATCAATGAGGTGTTGACACGGCTAGGGACAGGTGTCACAAGGTCCTTGCTGGAGGGGGAATCCGAAGGGGCGAAGAGGTGGGTCGGCCAGCCTAGGGGGATCGGCCAGCCTGCCTTCTGTTGTTCCTGGCCCTTCAATTTGGCTAGGATACTTCTTGTGCAATGTAGATCTTCTCCCAAAGTCGGTTTGGCAGTTGGAGACCGGTAGCATCGGATTCCTTTGGAATCCTATGCTTAACTTGAGGATTACTCCACTTTCTAGATGAAACCGACTGAAATCAACGGCTTGGATGTGCTCTAGGATCTCTTGTAGAAGTCCCGGTGCAACCCTGGCCTGACTGGGTGAAGGAGCTGGGTCGGCCGGCCTAGGGTGGGTCGGCTGACCCACTCTTTTGCCCAGCTCGGTCCCATTTTCGTTCAGTAGGTCCCTGCATGCAAAATAATACCACAACTCGTGGAACTTTATTAGAATAATTAAAATGTTAGTATAAACCTTGATTTTCCCTCGAAAAGCCGGAATTCCGGAATATGTTGACGTATGAAATTGGTATTTATTTAACGTCAACACCGAGCAGGGGAGGGGGTGAGCGGGCCAAATGGGCCGTGAGGCGCCGGCTGGGCCGTGAGGCGCCCTCTGGGTCGCAAGGAGCTAGCTGGGCCACTAATCAGCAGGTCGCGGGAAAAGGAAAAGAACGGGCCTGAATTTGGCCCGAGGCTGGGAATAATAGTGCCCTGAATAAATTTAAAGGAAGATTATTTTGAACCGAACAAAAATAGCCAAACTAATTTTATTTTTTAAAAAGATTTTGATAAAATTTACCAAAATAAATAGCTTCAATAAATATTCTATTTTGACTTGAAAAATTTGGATGTTACAAATCCTACCCCCTTTAGAAAAATCTCGCCCCCGAGATTTCTTACCTATCAGAGAAGAAGTAGGGGTAGGCTTCTCGTAGCTGGTCCTCGGGTTCTCAGGTTGCCTGATTTCCGATGTGGTGACTCCAGTGGACTTTGCACATCTTGATGACTTTACGTCTCATCTGTTTTTCCATGGTGTCCACGATTTCCATCGGATGCGCCGGGTACGAGAGATTCGGTGCTATTTCAACTTGGTTTTGTTGGATGTACTCTTCAGGCACTCTTAGGCACTGTTTGAGCTGTGACACGTGGAATACTTTGTGTACATTCCCCGGGTCTGCAGGTAAATCCAACTCATAGGCTACCTGTCCTTTCTTCGCGGTGATCTGATAGGGTCCGATATATCTAGGAGACAGCTTTCCTTTTATTTGGAATCTTTTTATCCCTCGAAGCGGCGATACTTTAAGGTACACAAAATCTCCAACCTCGAAACTCAAATATCGGCATCGAGTGTCAGCATAGCTCTTTTGCCTCGACTGGGCGGCTAAGAGCCTCTCTCGAATCATTTTGACTTTTAGCTCTGCATCTTTTAGCAACCCTGATCCAAACACGTGGCCTTCTCCTGACTCCGACCAGTTTAGGGGAGTCCTACACCGTCGTCCATACAAGGCCTCAAATGGAGACATTTTCAAGCTGGACTGGTAACTGTTGTTGTAAGCAAGCTCGGCGTAGGGGAGACACTTATTCCAATCTTTCGAGAATTCTAAAGCACATGCTCTCAACATATCCTCTAGAATTTGGTTTACCCTCTCTGTTTGTCCATCGGTCTGAGGATGAAAGGCAGTACTAAAGGTGAGGTGGGTACCCAACAAATTTTGCAGTTTTCCCTAGAATTGAGAGGTGAATTGGCTGCCTCTGTCGGATATGATTCTTTTTGGAATTCCATGTAGACAAACAATCCTGGATATATACAGCTCGGCTAGCTTGGTTCCCTTGTAGGTAGTCTTTACCGGAAGAAAATGTGCCACCTTAGTCGGTCGATCCACTACTACCCATATGGAGTCCAACCCTGATTGGATCGGGGGTAAACCGGTGATAAAGTCCATAGCAACCTCTTCCCATTTCTATTCGGGAATTTTTAAAGGTTGCAGTAATCTGGCAGGCTTCTGATGTTCAGCTTTGACTTGTTGGCAGGTATGACACTTAGCGACGAATTCCGCTATGTCTGCTTTCATTCGAGGCCACCAAAATTGAGTTTTAAGGTCCAAATACATTTTGGTGCTGCCGGGATGAATGGAATAGGCTGATTCATGAGCTTCTTACAAAATCAACTCCTTCAGCTCAGGCACGTTAGGAACGAAGATCCTGTCTTTGAGCCAAATCATTCCTTGACCATCTTTTGAGAATCGATTCCCCTTCTCGTTCAACATAATCCTTTCAATCTTCTTAGTACTTGGGTGTCCAAGCTGTGCTCCCTTAATCTGGTCCAAAAGAGTAGGCTGCGCTGTTACCATAGCGACGGTACCTTGTCTAACCAACCTTAGGTGGAGCTTATCAAAATCCTCAGCTAGGGATTCGGGGAGCTCACTTCTGGTTATCAGGTTGCACTGGGGCTTCCTGCTTAGGGCATCTGCCACGACTTTGGCCTTTCCCGGGTGATAGTGGACGCTTAATTGATAATCCTTGATTAGCTCCAGCCACCTTCTTTGCCTTTGACTTAGGTCGGTCTGCGTGAATATGTACTTGAGGCTCTTGTGGTCTGTATAAACATTACAGTGGGTGCCCTTGAGATAGTGTCTCCAAAGCTTGAGGGCATGAACTACTACTGCTAATTCTAGGTCGTGAGTGGGACAATTTCCTTCGCGCTTCTTGAGTTGACGCGAAGCATAGGAGATTGCCTTCCCTTCTTGCATCAGTACGCACCCTAAACCCTAGCGCGACGCATTACAATAAATCTCGAATTCCTTGGTGATGTCGGGGGGTTGCTAGGACCGGTGCTGTGGTTAGCTTAGTCGTTAGGGTCTGGAAACTCTTTTCACAGGAATCCGTCCAAAGAAATTGTTTATCCTTATGTAACAGCTGTGTCATTGGTCTTGCTATCTTGGAGAATCCTTCTAGAAATCTACGGTAGTATCCAGTTAATCCCAAGAAACTTCTGATTTCGGTCACCGAGGCTGGGGTCTCCCAATTGGTGATGGCCTCAATTTTTGCGGGGTCTACTTTAATCCCCTGTGTTGTAATTATGTGCCCAAGGAAGCTGACTTCTTTCAACCAAAATTCACATTTACTGTATTTGGCATACAATTGATGCTCCCTTAATTTGCTCAAAACTTGATGTAGGTGTTGCGTGTGCTCTTCAGCGCTCCGGGAGTAGATAAGAATGTCATCAATAAATACTACCACAAATTTGTCCAAAAACTCCATCAGGATTTTGTTCATTATATTCATGAAATAGGCTGGGGCATTTGTTAATCCAAAGGACATGACTGTGAACTCGAACAGTCCATATCTTATGATGAATGCAGTCTTTGGTTTGTGATCCTCTCTTATCTTCACTTGGTGGTACCAGGATTGAAGATCTATCTTTGAAAGGTGCGTGGCACCTCGGAGCTGATCAAACAAATCATCTATCCTGGGTAACGGGTATTTGTTTTTGATTGTCACTTCGTTGAGGGCTCGGTAGTCGATCACTAGTCGTCTTGATCCATCCTTCTTTCCCACAAACATGGCTGGTGATCCCCAAGGTGACGAACTGGGTCGAATGAATCCTTTGGTTTGAAGATCGGTTAACTGTTCTCTCAACTCCTTTAATTCTGTTACATTCATTCGGTAGTAATTCTTTGATATGGGGGCTGTACCGGAGACTAAATCAATCACAAATTCCACATCTCTATCGGGTGGCATCCCGGGCAGCTCTTCGGGAAAGACATTTGGGTATTCCTGCACGACTAACACTTCTTCCAGGGGCGTGCATTCCACAGAGTAAAGCATCTCCCTATTGGGAACAGGGGTGTCCACATGGATTGCTTCCTTTTGGTACGGCCACCTATTGATCACTATCGTGCGTTTAGCACAATCTATAATTCCTTCTTGACGAGTCAACCAATCCATTCCTAGAATTATGTCTAAGGACTTGGCAGGCAAAACCATTAGGGTGGCTTTAACCGGTATCCATCCCAAGGTCAACTCTACCTCAAAACAGGCCCTGGTGGCTAATAAGGGTCCTCCCGGGGAAGAAAGGAGTAGGGGGCCTCTTTAGGTCATAAGTAGGTATATGATGCTTATTCACAACATTTTCAGATATGAATGAATGTGATGCTCCCGAATCAAAAAGTACTTTAACAGGGGTCAGGTTGAGTGAGAACGTACCCATCAAAACTCCGGTGGCATCGCGGACGTCATCCTCAGTAACATGGTTCAGTTGCCCACGGCTCTGGGTGGGAGTACGTGGCTGGTGCGGGGTCGATTGTCCTCCTCTGACAGCGGATCCTGGGGTAGGCGATCCTCGGACTGGGGTAGCTGGCAAGTTGAAATTAACCAGAGAGATCACTCTGTCGGGACAGGAGCTGGCGAAGTGTCCCGGCATGCCACATCTGAAGCAGTTCTGAGAGGTCGGGGTGCTGAAGTTCCTTGGCACTGGGGTCTGTGGGGAAACAGTGCGCGGTTGAGAGCGCGCTTGAGGGTGACTTCCTCCAAACTTATTTCCCTGGGAGTAGCTTGGTTTCCAACGTTTTTCCATCGTAATTAAACTGGTTAGGACGGCTTGAACTGGATCCCTTCTGAGTGAGCATTCTCTTCCTGCGGTGACTCTATAAATTCTTCCGGTCATTCTCCACAACTAATGCCTTGTTCACCAATTGTTGAAAGGTGGGAAAGTCGTGCGTACTTAGTTGATATTTCAGTTCGGGGTCCAGACCATCCTGAAACTTTTCCATCCTATCTACTTCATTGGTCACTTCCTTAGGGGCGTACCGGGCTAGGCTATTGAACTTGTTCACATATTCTGTTACTGACATATTTCCTTGGGAGAGACTTTTAAATTCATCCTTCTTCATTTTCTTAGCCCCATCCGGGATAAAGGCTTCGCGAAAAGCTTCCTTAAACTCCTCCCAAGTGACATCCAGTTCGGCAGGCTCTTCTTCCAGCCCCTGAATACATGTTACTCTACGCATTCCATATATGTGCTGCACTCTACGGTGCTTCATCATCACATTACCTGCCCCTGAATACATGTTACTCAACGCCTTCCATATCTGTGCTGCACTTTGTAGTGTTTCAACCATCCTAGCAATGGATGGAGATACCGATGTCAACAGCCAAGCCACCACCACAAGTTGGTAGTATTCCATGTCTTCCACTCTAAGCTCAGCTTGTCCGCAGGCTCAACACAGGTCTCCTGCAGGTAGCCCTCCAATCCTTTCCCACGCAAAAGTAATTGAACTCTCCTAGACCAGCTCAGATAATTCATATTTCCTTCTAACTTCACTTCATTCAGCATAAGCTCCAGTTTCAATTCCGATGGCCTCCTCCTCCTCTCTGGCCAATCATACCTATTGATAGAATTTCCTGCAACATACTCCGCATGTCACTCTGTGTGACTAACGTAGATGGAGATGCAATCGCCAAGGCTAACTTCTCCTTCTCTTCCTCCATTGCTGCCTTTGCCGTAGCGTGCTTCCTCTGCCCTCTTTCCTGCAGCTTCTACCTCCTCAGGGGTTGACATATCCGAGAAGCTGGAGCTACGCCGATAGACACAATATGCCCCGCGCGATCACACGTTCACGGCAACCTTTTCTCACTGCAAAGCAGCAACAAAGAACATCACACTCATTCCAATAGACATATCGCCTCGTTGTGGCATAAGTACACACTGTACGACAACCCTCACACAGCACAAATACACAATCAACTAGAACAATGACCTTCCTTCTTCCTTATTAACCCACGAGGCCACGATCTTCTTTCTTCTTATTAGCCACAAGAGACTGTACTGGCAACACCAGGAGACCGCTACAGCAGCACAGGCGATGGCAGGGTGCAGCTCAACGCGTTCACAACAGAAGAAGGCGCAGGGTGCAGCTACAACCGACGCAGCTTTGCCTGTGCAGTGCTGTCGACGCCAGCAGCAGGCCCACGGTGGCGGCGGCGACGGCTCGACGCCCGCGGTGGAGGCGACGGCCGGCGAGCCCGCGCAGCCCGCGGGGGCGCCACGCCTGCAGCCGCAACAACACACTATCCGCAGCCGTGAAGATGAATTTGGTGGCGGAGGTCTCAGGGAACGTGTACGACGGCGGACGGAGATTAGGAATTAGGTTTTGGCTCTGATACCATATTGATTTTTGAGAAAAATTATGGATTCCTATGAGAGTACACACCCTTTATTTATTCGGGTCATACAAGACGGACCTCTATGGACCGATTACACACCAACAAAAAAAATCAAAGAGAATTGCATAAGGACTACATGGAAACATTTATTTGACGTCGTATTGACCAGCGTCTCAAGCAATCACTTCTTCTACAGTCGTTCGGGTGCCTTGTCCGCCGCACCGTCGGCTGCGACGGCGGCATTGCCATTGCCAGTTTGCCACTCCCAGGAAATTACAATTTTGAGCAAAATTTTTAGGTGCCGGCCAGCTTCCGGACGTCCGTTCTGACCAGGCCCAGCCGTCCGATTAATCAGTCCACTCGTGCGCCCTTGGTTTGCCACCCTCCCCCGTAACTATACTGCTGAGCGCGGGAAACTTGCCCTGTAACCGAGGAAACTTGGATCTGGGAATTAATGTGTCCCTTTTCTTCCTCCCGCATCGAGAGGGTTGGTCCGACGGTCGTGCGAATCGGCTGTGGCGACGCCGGCGTTGCCGTGCCTCCCCGTCCCTCCGGTCGCCGGCGGCCGGAAACCTAGGCCTCCTCCTCCTCCACCGGCCGTCGGAGTTGCGGGAAACCTCTGCTCCGCCACTTACTCCTCTGCTCCGGCGGAAACTTGGTCGACGCCTTCTACCCTGCTCCGCCGGAAGCCACGATGTCTCACCTGCTCCGGGCCATGGAATCGGGAGCAGCGAGGTCCCTGGCGGCGTCCATTGGAGCAAGCTCGAACCACTTCCAGCCGCCTCACGTCGATCTAGAAGCAGCAACTTCAATCAGGTTTCTTCCCCCACCCCCACCCACCCTCTCACCCCCATGACATGCAACACCGTGCAACTCCTGGACCTTGAAACTTGAGTTCTTTGAATATCAAGCTTGCAATGTGAAAATAACTTCATGCGTGAATCCTAAAAAAACAATGTGAAAAAAATGCTCATTGTGATAAAAAATGGAAAACCTGGTTTCTTTCTTCTTGTGTTTCAGGAAACCCCAGAGGGTGCAACTGGCATTCGTGGTGGAGTTGATATGCTCGAGGTTTCCATTGATTCAAGTGACTCGGAACAAGGAGGGGAAGGTGATGAAATTGTGAGCTCGCAGCATGAGTTACATCTGGGGTTTCCTGAAACACAAGATCTCTTCGAGGGGAGTTTGGCCCTGGATAAGATGCTCAAGGACCAAAGACCTAATGCCTCAATATCTCTTCGCCTGCGCCGCCTCCTCTTTCGTTGTCGTCGCCGCCTCCTCTGCACCGCCGCAGCCGCCTCCTCTCCCGTGCGGCCGCTGCCGCCTCCGCCCGTGCCGTCCTCAGATCTGTCGAGGGGAGAGGTGGGGGACAAAGGCTGTAGGTGCTCGAAGAAGAGGCTGAGCCGGATTTGCCCCGTCGATGAAAGATATATAAAGTTTACATTCTTAACAGCAGTTTACATTCTTAACAGGTCTTAAAAATGTGGCGACGTAATATATATTAAAAATGTGGCTAAGAGATATTGAGTGAAAATGGTGAGCTACACCGTAAAATATTTTACGAAGAGATATATTAAAAATGACGGCTGTACACCGTACGAGGCATGGTACAAGAAGAAAACACAGGTACACCACCTGCACACTTTTGGGTGTGTAGCACATGTAAAGAATGTTGGTCCAGGGGTGAGCAAGCTCTCAGACAGATCGAAGCCCATGGTGTTTTTGGGTTATGAACCAGGGACAAAGGGCTATCGGGTCTATGATCCAGTGGGCAAGAGACTGCAGGTAACTCGGGATGTTGTTTTTGAGGAGCACCAACCCTGGGATTGGAGCAGCAGTGGGGAGGATGCAGCAACATCTGAAGATTTTAGTGTTGAATACATCACTACTGTAGCTCGTCCGACAACTGAAGAGGAGCCACAGACCCCTACTTCTCTGAACCCAAGGGCACCAAGTACACCTGCAACAAGCTCAGAGCCGGCAACTCCAATCACTAAACCGGGTGTGCGTTTTGCAACACCGCCGGCTAATGGTTTGGTGGATTCGGAGGGTGTGTCGCAGCGTTATCGCAGGGTGTCTTAACATCAATACCACCTATGATGAAGTGCATGATTTTGAATACAGTGGTATGTGCCTTCTTACTGCTAATGAGCCAAGCAGCGTTGAGCAAGCTCTGGAAGAGGAATGTTGGCACAAGGCGATGGAAACTGAATTGGAGTCAATCCAAGAAAACAAGACCTGGGTGCTATCAGATCTCGGCGAGGATGCCGAGCCATTGGACTCAAGTGGGTTTTCAAAGTCAAGAAGGATCCAGCTGGCAATATTGTCAAACATAAGGCCCGATTGGTAGCAAAAGGCTATGCACAACGAGGACAGGGGGTGGATTATGATGAGGTTTTCGCTCCTGTCGCACGTTTGGAAACAGTCAGGCTTTTGATAGCTCTTGCAGCACATGGCAGTTGGGAAGTCCAACATATGGATGTAAAATCAGCATTTCTAAATGGTGAGTTAATGGAGGAAGTCTATGTAAATGGTAACAAGAACAATGCGACGCAAGTGTACAAGCTCCACAAAGCTTTGTATGGCCTACATCAAGCACCTCGAGCATGGAATGCAAGATTAGATGCTGAACTAGTGTCACTTGGTTTTGTGCAAAATCCGCTGGAACATGCTGTGTACAGAAGAACAAGAAGAGATGCTCTGCTGTTGGTGGGAGTATATGTGGATGATCTGATCATTACCAGCACTAGCAGTAAAGAGATCAATGTGTTCAAGAAAGAGATGCACCAGCGCTTTAGGATGAGTGATCTCGGATTGTTGAGCTACTAATTTGGAATAGAGGTGCAGTAGAGGGAAGATGAGATTACACTGACCCAAAGTGCTATACGGCCAAGATACTTGAGCTGGCACGTATGACAGGGTGCAATTCATCTGGTACACTAATGGAGAATCGACTGCACTTGAGCAAGAAGGATGGTTCTGCATCAGTGGATGTGATCAAATACAGAAGCATAATAGGAAGTCTTCGGTATTTAGTGAACACCCGGGCTGACATAGCATATGCAGTAGGGGTGGTGAGTCACTATATGGAGGCACCGTCAGAACAGCATTGGACAGCAGTAAAAAGAATACTTCGATACCTTGCCGGAACACTTGAGTACGGATGTACATATGAGAAAAAGAAGCTGCTGAGACCAGAGCTTGTAGGGTACAGTGACAGTGATCTTGCCGGAGATGTGGATGACCGGAAAAGTACTTCAAGCATCATTTTCTATCTTGGCTCCAATTTGATTACCTGGACATCTCAGAAACAGAGGTGGTGGCTCTTTCTTCATGTGAGGCCGAGTATATAGCAGCATCATCAACAGCTTGTCAAGGAGTGTGGTTGAGTAGGCTGATTGGCGAGCTGAATGGTGAAGGCACACAGAAGTTCAAACTTCTAGTGGATAATCGGTCGGCGATCGAGCTCAGCAGGAATCCAGTGCATCACAATCGGAGTAAGCATATAGATACACGATTTCATTGTATTCGTGAGTGTATTGATGAAGGTCATATTGAGATCAGTCATGTTGGTACGGAAGGGCAACTGGCGGATATTCTGACAAAAGATCTTGGAAGAGTGAAATTTGTGGAGATGTGTCGGCGGCTCAATATCGTTAATGTGCAACAAGATTAAGGGGGTGAATGTTAGCAATAATCTAGTTGCATGTAGTTCTTTAGCTGGTCGCATTTGCATGTAGGCTAATTAAGCGGGTGCGTGTGGCCATAGGCGTGCATGGTCACAGCGTGATCCGCCTCTTTCGGTTTCAGTTCAGCGTCACAGCGAACACGACGCATGTCGCGGGCATTGCGGCAAAAGTGGCATGCTGCGCATCATGGGCGGTGTGGCGTGGCCTTCGGGCATGTATCTATTCTGCATTTGTGATATAAGTGCATAATGAAAAACCAGAAAAGCTGCAACGTCTTGCAGGCAAAAACACTCTCGTTCTCTCGCGTGTTGAGTTCACGATCACCGCGGTCACTGTTGTGATTAGGGTGGCTGCGACACAGCTAACTCCTTCCCTCATCTGACGATAAGCTCCCAAAGCTTCTTCAAGGTAACCATTTGATGACAACGCCACTATCATCGCTGTCCATGACACCACATTCCGCTCAGGCATCTCCCAAAACAATCTCTTGGCATCCAACACGAGCCCACGAGAACCGTACAAGTGCAAGAGCGTCGTCCCAATGTAGACGTTGCCCATGAGACCGTCCTTATGGGTGAGCACGTGGATGGCGGCGCCGCACCAGCCGTCCTCCTACCCCCAGCGCTCGCACGCGGTGACGAGGCTGGCGAGCGCGAACCTCATGGTCCCGCATCCCCCGCAGCAGCTCGAACGCGGCGGCATCGCGGCCGCAGCGGACGCAGCCGGAGGCGGCGGTGTACCAGGAGGAAGGGGTTCTGTGGGGCATTACATCGAACAGGTGCAGTGCGGCGGCGGGGGAGCACCGGCGGAAGTAGAAGGCGAGGAGGGTGCTGCGGTGGAAGGCGGTGAGCGGGAGCGCGTGGCGGAGGGAGAGCGCGTGGATGCCGCGCGCGAGGAGGGGCCGGTCGGCGAGGTGGGAGAACCCCGAGTGTGGGAACTGCGTGACGGCGGGGTTGGCGTGGACGGCAAGGAGCGCGAGCGGGTGAGACGCGTCGAGAGGGCATGCTGGTAGCGCGGCGGTGGAGAGGCGGTGGGAAAGGGACGCGGCGACGCGGGACGGGGCGCGTTTGGTGTAGGAGTAGTACTTGGCGGCCAGTTTGTCCGGTGGCTCGTCGGAGAAGAAGAAGTGCGTAGCGCCGGCGGGCGGCGGCCAAGCTGCGAGCCTCTCACAGATGGACGCGGGGGGTATAGATGGCCAAATGGGCCGGCCTAAGGCACGGTATTTTGGTTAGGTCCGAAGCATATTGTCTAAATTATTTATTTATTTTAAGTTTTTATTTATTTATAAGGAAACGCTAGAGGCCGGAGGGCCGGCGCGTCCGGCCTCGCGCGCGTAGAGAATACAAGCATGCAGGTGGGTCTCATAACATTTTTTTTCTTTTGGTGACAATAATTTTTGACTGGGTGCTCTAATCCACAAACCGTTTGCACTAACGTGTTCCTCGTATTTTTACGAACAAAACAAGATATATGTTGCCATATAACTCTTCAAACTTATCTGGTGAAACTTGGGTTTCGCCTACTGAAACTTGGATTTTATATTCATTAAATTTGTCGAACTGTCAAGTTTCATCAGATTTAATGCAGGTTTTATCAAGTTTTAACAGGTCTCATACAAGTTTCATCAAGTCAATTCAAGTTTCAACAGGTTTCATCCAAGTTTCATCAGGTTACATCGAAGTTTCATCAGATTTCATCAGCACACGGTCAAATTTCGCTAGTATAGATGTAAGTTTCATAAGGGTCTTCTCCTAGTTTCACATCCAAAAAAATTGAAAAAGTGAAAAATTAAAAAATTTAAAGTATTTAAAATGGGTTGCTCTCGATTTTAGAAGAATTATGAAATTTATTCCACACATTTTAAACACTGTTTGAATTTTATACAAAAATCAAAAGTTTAATTGGAAATTTAATCAACTGCACGTACGCTAACTAGTCTGAAGCACATGCACGCGAGCGCGGAGGCGCGTCGGATGCGCGCAGTGCCGGACGATCGGACGGACGGCGCTGGTCCGGCGGGCGCGTGTTGGTCCGGACGTCCGACGCCTGGCGCTCGCCTTATTTATATGTATGCATATTAGAATGTTTAAGACAAAAAAAACACAAACCAACTCATGTCTTGTTGGCTAAGGGGAGGGCGCTAGTGCTCTTATGGCTAACAGGTCGCTGGTTCTCTCCCTGGGAGAGCCAGCAACACCACTTTTTTTGCCTATTTATCCTCTCTTCACCACTCAGCCCAGTATGGCCCATGTAGGCCTGCGTTGCCTCGGGTCGGCCTGGCACAACTTGGCAGGCCATCGGCCCGTTTTCGGGCTGTGCCTAAACGGGCCCGTGCCTGACCGGGCCCGGGTCGGGCCGTGCCAGGCCGTCTGTTTGGCCATCTATACGCGGAGGCGGTCCATATTTTTTTGTGAATGGTTTTGGTCCGGATTATGATTTTATTAGAACACATTCTTAACAAACTGTTAATCATAAAAATACGATAAAACTATATATATTGAGTCTGGTGCATATTAGACTAACATTTGTTGCCTATTTATCCTCTCTTCACCGCTCAGCCCAGTATGCCCCATGTAGGCCTGCCGTGCCTCGGGTCGGCCTGGCACAATTTGGCAAGCCGCCAGCCCGTTTTCGGGCCGTGCCTGACTGGGCCCGGGTTGGGCCGTGCGGGGCTGCCTATTTGGCTATCTATACGCGGAGGCGGTCCATCTTTTTTTGTGAACGGTTTTGGTCCAGATTATGATTTTATTAGAACACATTCTTAACAAACTATTAATCATAAAAATATGATGAAACTATATTGTCGACGGTTGAGATATCGATCTCAAGTCAACCAAGGTTCTTTAAGATGGAGATAGGAGACACGCCGAACAAGACGAACAATAGCGAACAGGGAGACAGGGGTTTTTATCCTGGTTCAGGCCTCTCGGGAGAGATAATAGCCCTACGTCCAGCCTTTCTTTATATCAAAGAGAATTACAGGTGGAACTCGACGAGATGAACAGATCTCGGCGAGTAGTATACGATAATGCGAAAGCTCTTAGCCTCAGGTCCCCTCTACACGCCGTAGGGGCCCTGTTTATATAGTACGGAGCAAACCGACCTACCGAGGAATATCGGGCCGGGCTAACTGTGAGATCGTAACGAACTCATACATGCCAAATACAACCTACGGTAGATAAGGTAATCTCCTAATATGATCCTGATAGACTTCACCATGGCAACAGGCGAATAAGTTTCATCATAGTCAACACCATGAATCTGCTTATACCCTTTTGCTACCAAGCGCGCCTTAAAGATGTGAACATTTCCATCGGCGTCTATCTTTTTCTTAAAGACCCATTTGCACTCGATAGTTTTTACACCATCAGGCAGATCAATCAAGTTCCAAACTTGATTATCATACATGGACTTTATTTCGGATCTCATGGCCTCTAGCCATCTTTCAGAGTCCGATCCCACCATTGCTTCCGCATAATCCTTAGGCTCATCATTGTCCAACAATAACACGTCGCGCTGCTCCGATGCGAGGAACATAAACCTCTCGGGAGCACGACTTGCCCTCTCGGATCTACGTGGGGCTGGCACCTCATCCTCCGGCTCAGCAACAACTTGCTCGTCGGGTTGAGGGTCAGCAGGAGCTGAAACATTTTCAGGTGTTTCCCGAATTTCTTCAAGTTGCACCCTGCTCCCACTGGCTCTTTCGGAAAACTGTTTTTCTAGAAAGATACCATCTTTTGCGACAAACACTTTGCCCTTTCCCGGATTATAAAAATAATAACCACCGGACGTATCCCTTGGATACCCCACAAAGAAGCATTTATCCGATTTGGCGTGAAGCTTATCAGACGTCATACGTTTTACATAAGCTTCGCAGCCCCAAATCTTTAGAAAAGACAACACGGGACGCCGCCCCGACCATATCTCATATGGCGTCTTCTCCACGGATTTTGATGGAACCCTATTCAAAGTGAACGCAGCTGTTTCTAGAGCGAGTCCCCAAAATGACAAAGGAAGATCAGTCCGACTCATCATAGACCGCACCATGTCCAACAAGGTTCGGTTCCTCCGTTCCGATACACCGTTCCATTCAGGCGTCCCGGGTGGAGTCAATTGCGGAACAATTCCACAACTCTTTAGATGATCGCCAAACTCTTGGCTCAAATATTCACCTCCACGATCAGATCGTAGAAATTTGATTGTCTTGCCCAAATGATTTTGTACCTCATTCTGAAACTCTTTGAACTTTTCAAAAGATTCAGACTTATGCCTCATTAGATAGATATAGCCATATCTACTAAAATCATCGGTAAAAGTAATGAAATACCGGAAACCACCTCTGGCCTCAGCACTCATCGGTCCACATACATCCGTATGTATGAGGGCCAACAAGTCACTCACCCTCTCACTGTGACCAGTAAAGGGTGTCTTTGTCATCTTGCCAAGTAGACAAGATTCGCATGTGTCAAAAGATTCAAAATCAATTGAACCAAGAAGACCATCTTTATGGAGCTTCTCCATGCGTTTCTTACCTATATGGCCTAAGCGACAGTGCCATAGATAAGTGGAATTCAAATCATTTGTTTTGAGTCTTTTAGTATTAACGTTATAAACATTTGCATCATCAAGATCCAGCACATACAACCCATTCATCAATGAGAAGTTACCATAGAGCAAACCATTGAAATAAATAGAACAACGCTTGTTCTTTATTACAAAATCATAACCATCTTCTTCCAAACATGAAGAAGAGATAAGGTTTTTGCTCAAGGCAGGAATATAATAACAATTATTAAGTTCCATGACTAAACCAGACGGTAATGGTAAGGAATAGATGCCGACAGCCAACGCAGCAACCTTTCTCCATTGCCGACGCGAATATTCACCTCTCCACTTGCACAGCTTCGAGTCCTACTAAGCCCCTGCAAATGGAGCAAAGGTTGCTGCGTTGGCTCAAACTGTGACGATTCACGTCGTCATAATTATATGACCTTTGAGCATAATTTATCTTTAATGTGGTGTGGCCCCGACCTGTTGAAGTTGCGCAGTGACGATGACTACAAAGTAGCTAGTGGGACGCAACGAAGCAGCCATGGCCAAGTGATAGTGATCTTGTCAACTATTGTCGTCCACGGCCGCTCACATCAACGACAACATATGTTTATGATGGTACACAAATTGTCATTAGGGTGACACGGACAGTGAATTTGGAGGGGATGGCTCCCAAGAGCAGCGGATCGACGGCTTTTGGATACCGACCTCAACGAGGAACATAACCAAGAGTAAAAAAAGTTTTTTTATTAAAAATTTTGGATTTATATTGAGCTTGGGTTACAAGGGTATTGAAGTTTTGATTCTAAACATCATGGCACTTCAGTCTATTTTACTCTTCCAAGCACAAGGAATATTAAGGGCAAATTGGTACGTTACTCCTACTTCCCCTGTCTGTGCCTGGTCATATAAGCAAAGCAAGGCCTATCGGTCTTCCTCCTTTCCTGCCTTCCTTTTGTAGCCTTCTAAATATGGGACAAATTGACGGTTTCCTATAATGGTCTTTGTTTTAGTTTCACGCTTCCCACAACACCCAATTTTGACTTGTAGCTGCAGCGGCAGTCATATTTTTGCAAATGCTGAGTATATTTGAATGACGCGCCTCCTTTTAACTATTGGTCCTAGATAGGAATTCTGAATCTCTCGCACCTACTCATGATTGGTGCTTGACGCCCAGGAGGAAACTACTTGAGAGTGTCCGTCCGAGATGGCTCCAGGGCGCGTGGGCATCTGGGGAGGACACTACACAGGGTGTTTACTCGGAGCTGGCTCCAAGGCGCGTGGGAGTCCACGGAAGAACCCTTGTGGGCGGTAGGGCCAGACTAGGCTCCGGGCATGCGTGAGTCTACGGAGGACCCACAGGGAGTATTGGCATTGAGTTTGCTTGGGACGTGTGGGAATCTGGGTAGGACCTGTTTATGTTTGTTTAACCGGGGGTATTGTCGGCAATGATTATATATGGGGTTATACGCTAAATCCAAACTCGATGGTAACACAAGGCAAGGGATTATACAGATCCAGGCCCTCACGATGGAGGTAACACCCTAAACCTATGTTCTTGGGATTGTGATGGTGATTTAATGATCAACACTCAGGGATGTGTATGGATGGGTGTAGAGATGAAGATGCTGAACCAGGAGCTCCTTGCCCGCCTTATATAGTGGGGGCAAGGTTACAAGGTAGAGTTCTAGTCGGTTACGAGGTAGGATTCCTATCTCTATCCTCTAGCCAGATACGTAGTTATCCGGGATTACAATTGTATCTTCCCTATTAGGGATAAACTTCTATCTTTAAGTCTTTCCTTACCGGGCAAGCGTCCTAGAGTCTGAGTGGTACTGTCCTTATCCACCTGACTAGGTCCATCCCCTGTCGGGTGGTCTTTTAGGCCCGTCGTGTGGGTACCCGAGGTTTATGTTATCCACAGTAGCCCCCGAGTGCTTCATAGTCGAGTTGCTGCTCCTCTTTGTCGCATCACGGATGAGTCATGCTTCATGCCAAGTGCTTGTAGGGGTGGGCAAAAATATACCGGAACCGAAAAACCGAACCGAACCGAACCGAAAAAACCAAAATTTTTGGTTTTTTCGGTACTCGGTATTCGGTTCGGTTTTTATCTGTCAAAAACCGAAATAGTTCGGTTCGGTTTCGGTTTGGAGTGTTAAAAAACCGAACTACCGCATCCATCCATCGGCTGGGCCATCTGCGTGAGGGTAAAGGCCCATCAGGCCCAGCCGACATCCAAACCCTAAACTCCCCTTTCCCCAATCGGTCCGCCCCTTCGGTCCCTCCCTCCCCAGTTCTCCAGTCTCCACCACGCCTCCCTCGCCCTCTCCTGTCTCCACCAGTCCACCACGCCGCCCATGCCCAGATGCCCTCTCCACCACGCCTCCCCCGCCCTCTCCACCACGCCGCCATCCTCCCTCCGGATCCAAGCGCAGCGCCGCCGTTTCCTTTGGATCCAAGCGCGGCGGCGCACGCCCTCCACCACCTTGGGCGCGGCAGCTACTCCCCTCGCCCGGCGAAAGCGACAGCGGCCCGTTCTCCCCCTCTGGACCTCGACGCGGTGGAGCCCGGGGCTGGCCGGTGCCCGGCGGCCTCCTCTTCTCCAGATCTGGACGCGGCTGGCGGCGCCGCTCCTTCGTCCCTCTGCCACGGTGCGGTGGCGTCGTCCAGCGGCGGTGAGCCCTTTCCGGCACGGCGGCGACGCGCCTTTTCAATGGCTCCTTCCTCAACCATGGCCACTACCGAAATACTGAAATACCGTACCGAAATAATTCGGTATTTCAGTTTTCGGTAGTAGTTTTTTACAGCAAAATTTTGGTACTCATTTTTCAAATACCGAATTTTTAAAATACCGAAAGAACCGAACCGAAAAAACCAAAAAAACCGAATGCCCATCCCTAAGTGCTTGTACATTGTTGATATTTCTTCCTGACTGGTTTCTTCTTTGAAGCCGAGTGCTCCGTTGCATGCAAGGAGACTATGAAGGGCTCATTAAAACTCCTTGTTAAAATTCCTGAGTAGTACCCAGCCCGATTTATCGAAAAACTGGCAGTTGACCCATTATGGGGCGTACCCTTGTTGGATGGAGTTTGGCCGAGTAGTAGCTGTACCTGTCTGTCGCGGTGTACAACTAGCGGCTCTTTTAGAGCATACCCTCAAAACCTTTAATCCAGAATCAACTCATGGTATCTGGCTCCGTCATGCGATAACTAGCAGTCGGCCCAGTCATGGGGCATACCAGAAGAAGACAATAATTTTGCTTGGTTGGTGCCCAAGTCCCACTTGACGCGGTAACCGACGGTCAGCTGGCGGCCCAGCATGGGGCTTACCCAGGTCATAGGCTTATAGCTAAGCCATAGTTGGCGCTCATGGCGCTGCGTGGCTCATGGCCAAAGGCGTAGGCTTGTAGTCGAGCCGTAATAGGCGCTCATGGCGCGGGGTGGCTCGTGGCCGAAGGCGTAGGCTTATAGCCATGCCGTAGTTGGCGCTCATGGTGCGGGGTGGCTCGTGGCCGAAGGCGTAGGCTTATAGCCATGCCGTAGTTGGCACTCATGGCGCGGGGTGGCTCACGGCCAAGGGCATAAGTACTGCTCGTGGCGCAAGCCCTTCTTCGTTTGTAGACAAGTCGTAGAAGGCACTTGATGAAGAAAAAATCCATGAACTTCCGAGGCTTGCGGACGGCGGTATAAAGGCCTCTAGCACTTGTCATGACAGTGCTAGGAGCAGGATTCCCACCGGACGTGAGCCGGAGCCCCCTGTAACATGTCCATGTAGGATTTAGGCAGTATCTGAATGAAAAAACAAACACTCGGATGCGAGGTCCGACTGCTCTGTGCAGATTATTTTTACGCTTTTGCTCCTTTTCCTTTTTGATGTTTAATTACTCCAAGTAATCTTCCTTTTGTTATGCACTCTGCCTGATTAGTCTAGCCCCCGAGCGTCAGGAGTCGGCTCATGGCTCTAATTCCCTGGCACCCGTACCAAGTGACTAGAGTTCATCGTTCGTGGGTCAGAGCTTCACTACTCGGAATAAACACCCGAATTCATTTGTGATCATTAAGAGAAAGCAACAAAAGTGCACGCAAGTGCACGTATTTGGTGTAACCCCCGACTTACTGCTTAGTTGGAAACCAACTAAGTAGCAAGTCAAGAAACAACTCAAATTCAAAAAGATCAAGATGATGAAAACTTAGTTTACAAGCTCCTAGCCTAGGCGTAGGCGTGTTGCCAAGCCGTAAACTTGTGCGCATGGTGCGCGGGCGTAGACGTATGGCTGAGCCATAGACTTGGATGCTCGTGGAGCAGGCGTACGTGCGTGGCCGTGCCGTGGACTTGGGTGCTCGTGGAGCAGGCGTAGGCGTGTGGCCGAGCCGTGGACTTGAGAGCTCGTGGGCGCAAGCGTAGGCGCGTGGCCGGACAGTGGACTTGGGCGCTCGTGGCGCAGTCGTAAGCGCATGGCCAAGCCATAGACTTGGTCGCTCGGGCGTCGGCGCACGCGTGTCGTGGAGCCGTAGCCCTGGGCGCTCGGGCACCGGCATAGGCGTGTCATGGAGCCGTAGCCCTGGGCGCTCGTGGCATCGACGTAGGCGTGTCGCAGAGCTCGAGTGATTTGCAATCGAGTCAAATATCCCGCCGACTGATTCACTGGTCATTTATTTTTGTTATCTGCAAGGAGATTGTAAGGAAATAATAGATCTTAACATTAGAAATCGAGAGTAACGCCCTGCTCGGCAATACCAAGACTTTGGCAATCGGCCTGTTTATAAGGCATGCCACTCTATTCTTAATGGTGTATTCCATTGATTTGGCTGCTTGGTACCAATTTTTATCTTGTGAAAACAGTAATTAGCCCATCATGGGGCGTACCTTAAGCCGTGCAACTGCGGTACCCGTCTTGCGGTATACTGCATTTTGCATATTAGGGGGTATGCGGCATCAAACGCCCGATCCTGTCTTGGTGAATTCAGCACTTGGCCTAGCATGGGGCGCGTTTTCTGCCGAGTGGTACCTGTCCCAACCGGAGGAGAGATCAGCTGGCGACCCACTTAAGGGCGTACCGTTTGGATAAAGTTTGGCCGAGAGGTATTGTGTATCTGGGTTGCGGTATACAACTGGCGACCAATGAGGGGCATACCTCTGAAACAGTATCCAAGCCTTATTAATACCCAACCTTGGCATGCAAAGTTGGCTAGTGACCCAACATGTGGTATGCCATGAGACACTTTTAATGGGTGTCACTTCCTGTCATATGCCCTTATTGGGTGTACTGAGGCCAAAATAGGGTCGATGTTAATAACGTATTGTCACTGTTTGTGACGTATTGTCGAGAAAGCATGTTAAGGGGATCGCCATTTGCTTAAATGGATTTGGGCCTCCGAGTGCTTTGCAGGTGTAGGCGTGTAGGCGAGCCGCAAACTTGGGCGCTCGGGGCGTAGGCGTAGACGCGTGGTCGGGCCATAACTTGGGTGTTCGGGGCGCAGGCGTAGGCATGTCGCCGAGCCGTAGACTTGGGCGCTCGGGGTGCAGCTGTAGGAGTGTTGCGGTGCTGGCATAGACTTGTCGCCTAGCCGTATACTTTGGCCCTCGGGGCGTAGACGTAGGTGTGTCGCAGAGTCGTAGACTTGGGTGCTTGTTGCGCCGGCGTAGATTTGTCGCCGAGCCGTAGACGTGGGCGCTTGGGGCACAACCGTAGGCGTGTCACAAAGCCGTAGACTTGGGCGCTCATGGTGCCGGCGTAGAATTGTCGCTGCGACGTAGACGGGGGCGCTCGGGGCGCAGCCGTAGGCTTGTCGCCGAACCGTAGACTTGTGCGCTCGGAGCGTAGGCGTAGGCGTGTCGCAGAGCTGTAGACTTGGGCGCTCGTAGTGCCAGCGTAGGTGTGTTGCCGAGATGTAGACTAGGATGCTCGGGCACTGGCGTATGCGTGTCACGGAGCCGTAGCCTTGGACGCTTAGGGTGCCGACGTAGATGTGTCGCCAAGTCATAGACTTGGTCGTGCGGGGTGCGGACGTAGAAAACAAATTAAAATTCTGCTACAGAAATCCAAGGAAAGAAAAATATCTGGCTTTGAACTTGGCGGCTACGAAAACCCTGGACAGCTGTACTCCCCCGAACTCTCTCGAACCCTGGACACCTGGCATCTCTAGAACCCGCTCGAACTCACTCAGGTGAAACGGAACTTGTGCTCAGTGGGACCTACAACCAGAGAGATGATCTTGCAGACATCAATGGGCCGGATGGGCCAGAAGCAGACACACACACAAGGAAAATAGAAGAACTAACAAATAACATCCTTAGCCTTGATGCGATCCGTCGAGGCCCAGTTGGCATCAATTACCAAAACATTAAGCCCAAGGGAGGCTTGATCTTACACCGAGCCATAGACTTGGATGCTGGTGGAGCAGGCGTACGTGCGTGGCTGTGCCTTGGACTTGGGTGCTCGTGGAGTAGGCGTAGGCGCGTGGCCGAGCCGTGGACTTGGGCGCTCGTGGGCGCGAGCGTAGGTGCATGGACGGACAGTGGACTTGGGCGCTCGTGGCGCGGTTGTATGCGCATGGCCAAGCCATAGACTTGGTCGCTCGGGCGTCGGCGTATGCGTGTCGTGGAGCCGTAGCCCTAAGCGCTCGGGCACCGGCGTAGGAGTGTCGTGGAGCCGTAGCACTGGGCGCTCGTGGCGCCGACGTAGGCGTGTCGGAGAGCCGTAGCCCTGGGCGCTCGTGGTGCTGAAGTAGGCGTGTCGGAGAGCCGTAGCCCTGGGCGCTCGGGGCACCCGAGTGCTTTGCAATCGAGTCAAATATCCCGCCGACTGACTCATTGGTGATTTACTCTTGTTATCTGCGAAGAGATTGTAAGGAAATATTGGATCTTAACATTAGAAATCGAGAGTAACGACCTGCTCGGAAATACCAAGACTTTGGCAGTCGGCCTATTTATAAGGCACGCCACTCTATTCTTAATGGTGTATTCCATTGATTTGGCTTCTCGGTACCTATTTTCATCTTGTGAAAATAGTAATTAGCCCATCATAGGGCGCACCTTAAGCCGTGCAATTGCAGTACCCGTCTTGCGGTATACTGCATTTTGCATATTAGGGGGCATGCGGCATCAAACGCCCGATCCTGTCTTGGTGAATTCAGCACTTGGCCTAGCATGAGGCGCGTTTTCGGCCGAGTGGTACCTGTCCCAACCGGAGGAGAGATCAGCTAGCGACCCACTTAAGGGTGTACCGTTTGGATAAAGTTTGACCGAGAGGTATCGTGTATCCGGGTTGCGGTATACAACTGGCGACCCACAAGGGGCATACCTCTAAAACAGTATCCAAGCCTTATTAATACCCAACCTTGGATATGCAAAGTTAGCTAGTGACCCAACATGTGGTATGCCATGAGACACTTTTAATGGGTGGCGCTTCCGGTCATATGCCCTTATTAGGTGTACTGAGGGCAAAATAGGCTCGATGTTAACAACGTATTGTCATTGTTTGTGACGTATTGTCGAGAAAGCCTGTTAAGGGGATCGCCATTTGCTTAAATGGATTTGGGCCTCCGAGTGCTTTGCAGGTGTAGGCGTGTAGCCAAGCCGCAAACTTGGGCGCTCGGGGCGCAGGTGTAGACGCGTGGTTGGGCCGTAACTTGGGTGCTCGGAGCACAGGCGTAGGCATGTCGCCGAGCCGTAGACTTGGGCGCTCGGGGTGCAGCCGTAGGCGTGTCGCAGAGCTATAGAATTGGACGCTCGTGGCGCCGGCGTAGACTTATCGCCGAGCCGTATACTTGGGGGCTCGGGGCAGACGTAGGTGTGTCGTAGAGCCGTAGACTTGGGTGCTTGTCGCGCCGGCATAGATTTGTCGCCGAGCTGTAGACGTGGGCGCTTGGGGGAACAACCGTAGGTGTGTCACAAAGCCGTAGACTTGGGCACTCATGGTGCCGACGTAGAATTGTCACTGAGACGTAGACGGGGGCGCTCGGGGCGCAGCCGTAGGCTTGTCGCCGAACCGTAGACTTGTGCGCTCGGAGCGTAGGCGTAGGCGTGTCGCAGAGCTGTAGACTTGGGCGCTCGTAGTGCCAGCGTAGGTGTGTTGCCGAGATGTAGACTAGGATGCTCGGGCACTGGCGTATGCGTGTCACGGAGCCGTAGCCTTGGACGCTTAGGGTGCCGACGTAGATGTGTCGCCAAGTCATAGACTTGGTCGTGCGGGGTGCGGACGTAGAAAACAAATTAAAATTCTGCTACAGAAATCCAAGGGCATCCGATCTGCACGTAGTCGTATGGAAGTAGTCGTTTGATTCTCGATCAACAACGAGCAGCATGCGCAGCGTCGAACAACACATGCTCGCCGAGGTCTCGGCCATTATCGGCGACGTTGCGGCTGTAGTTGTATGATCTCCAAGCGGTTGGTGTAGCTCCACGAAGGTTGATGAAAGTCCTCTCTGGTCTTTAACGTCCCACGAGGTGCGGTACAACTAATCCTCACGCCGTGGCTGGCACCGACGAGCTTTACAAGCTTGCCGAAATTCACGACCTGCATGCACAGTCTGTCTTCAAATAGGCATCACGGACGCATTCGAACTCGGATTTCGCTGTTCTTGGATTCGTTCAAAAGATAACGATATATTCTTTCCAGCGCATCTAATGTCACCCCGAAACTCCTTCTAAGTCAATGGAAAATCGCGACAAAAATTCCTTCCAGATTCTAAACGAGAACAGATCGCATCTTCTTCTCACGTTTGCCTCGCGGTTGATGATGCCGGCGTCGCACGATGGATGCCATGATCGTCGAGTTCGAGTAATTTTCTGCTTATGACGGTCACCATCCAAGATTAGTTTTCCATCGAGTCCTCGCTATATCCGAGTCAGGAATTGAGCCCCCGGCGCACTACTCGTCGGTAGGCGGTGACGGCATTCCCCAACACGTACAGGAGTCTGAGTGAAGCGCTATTGATGTTTCTCCCAGATCAGATCTTTTCCGAGTCCGAAAGAGTGGATCTTGATGTCTTGGTGAAGTCTCTCCCGAATCGGATCTAGTCCGAGTCCAAAAGAGAAAGTTTAGGCCACCGGGGCATTACGCGTTGGTATGCAGCGACGGCGTTCTTGAACCTGAAGAGGAGTCCAGGCCTGTTGTTTATGAAGTCGCCCTCAGATCAGATTTGGTCCGAGTCCAAGAACGCGATCTTGCCGAAGTTGTCGGTGATGAAATCCAACCTTCTGAAGCGGAAAACGACGTCTAGTGCCACGGAAGATGAGTCAATGAAGTCGGTTCAACGATCTACACGTAGTGGAAGTACACGAGGTGCGCCGTGGCCGATCCCCACGCCAAGGAGGTCATCAACCAACTTGACGAGCTTGCCAGGATTCGTGACTTTGATGTGCTGTCTGTCTTGAAACGGACGCCCCAGCCACATCCGGACTCCGTTTTCGACATTCTACCACTTGTTGGAAGGCTAACGAGAGTATCTTTACCCATATGTGTGGCTAGCCAGATCCCCAATTGTAACATCGTAATTTTGGGACCAATTCAAAATTCGTTTTGAAATTCAAAATTTATTTGAATTTGCGCTGTCAGATAGGCCCCATCTCTCTCCCTATCTCTCTCTCTTCCTCTGCGTGGTGGCCCTGCCCGTCGCTCGGCCCTGCTGTATTGCTCTGCCTGCTCTGACGCGCCATGCGCCGTGTCTGCCACCGCCGCTTCGACCCTGTCACGCCTCTCGCTACGTGTGAGCCATTGGAACGACATCTTCGCCCGGAGCCTATAAAACCCATGGCCGCCCCGCCGGTTCCGTTTATCCCCATTTCCCCAAATTTCTTCCCCGCCGGCACCGGTGGTCGTCTCGTCGATTGCGTGAGCTTGGGTGCAATTCCTTCCGCCCGAAGCCTCTTAAATCCCTCCCTAAGCTTTCCCCTCTCACAATTTCAGCGGAGGCGCCTGGAGCTACCGTGTCGTCGCCCCCCTGTTTCGGCCGCCGTTGCGCTCCTTGCCGACAGCCGCCTCTGAGCCCAATCGTCTTCAGCGCAACTAGTGGTGAGCACGCCCGTGACCCTCCCTTGCTCACCGTCCATGCTCATAGCCTGTAGATCCGTAGCATGGCTCGGCTTCTCCGGTGAACTCACGGTTTCGCCGCCGCAATTGCGCCATCGCGTCTTGCCATCTCCGGCCTTGACGAGGGCGTCACTAGGTCTGTAGGAAGCCGTAGATGCGATAGCGTGCATGCACACGGCCAGAATAGTACCGTAGCGCCGCCGCGTTGAATTCCCGCCGCTGTTGGCCACGTCGACGAGCCGAGAAAGACGATAACGGAGGATCGCCCGATGTGCGCCAAGATTCGTGCATAAACAAACACGCTGAGTCGCTGTCATGCGGCCCCACTTGCCACGAAAACCCTTCGCATGCTCTGAGATTCGTAGGCCTTGAGTTGCTGACAGTGGGCCCTTGGCCCACCGGTCAGTTTAAGTGGAAGCGCCCCTGGGAGCGACGTGAGCCACGTGCGAATGCGCTCCGTGAAATTAGGCCGTCGGCGTAGCCGCCACTGGTTGGCGCGGGCGCGCACGCTTGGGCCGTGGGCCGAATCCGTAGCTGGGTCGGCTCGTTCGCTGGTTCGGCCCAGAGGAATTTAACCAATTTCCATCAATTTAACCGTTTAATTAAATACAAAAATAATTATGGAATTATTTTAAATAGCTAGAGGCTCCCAAAAATTCTAGAAAAATTTGTATAAACAGATTAGGCCATTCCTGATTTTATAAAATTATGACTACAACCCTATAAAATCCCAGCAAAATAAAATGGGTAGAGAAATGCCATAATAGATATAGAACATTATAAATGCCATGCTTGTCCAAAGGTATTCATTAGAGCATTAATTTGCCAAAAACCAACTAATAAGTAGTACTTTCCATATTAATTAAAATAGGAGCTAATTTTAGAAAATGCATTAATATAACTTATAACTTAGGGGTACACCCTATATTTAGGAAAAATTAGAAAATGCTGACATCGATAAAACTTAACTCCGTTTGTAGGCCATATTACGACGTGCCGTCATTGTATGTCGCTTTAAACCCTAAACGCTCAATTATTACTATATCGTACGAAAGAGTGTTTCGGGGTATAGCTAGACTATTATGTAATGGTAATATTATTTATTAATACATACGGACATGCATTGCATATCTTACGGAAGTTAGCATCTTTATCTGACTTTATACCTTAGTGTCGAGGATAGAACCTATGTCACGTGCATGCATCATGTTTTCCGTTTTGCATCAGTGAGTAATTATTGGATTGTATGTGTGCTTAGATGTTGGCGAGCCCAAGGGAAGGTTCGGAGACGCTGAGGAAAACCTTCCACCCGAGCAAGGCGAGTTAACACTTACTCTTATAAATGTTTACCCATATTAGGGAAGATGGCGACTTTCCCTAGTGCGGATTAACATCGGTATATTCATTGTCTATTACCCAGTTTTTCCCAAACTAAATTGTTTAACATTTAAAATGCATGCTTATTAACCTGCCTAATTGCTAATTATGTAATACTTATACATGCCTGTCTTTGTATTATTTATCCTTTATGACTGCCTTGATTGTCATAATCCTTGTTAGCCTAATATTAGTTTGCTAACAACTTTAACCCTCCCTAATGGGTAAAACCTACTTAGACTTGCTTAGGATTAAACAAATCAGATGTGGTAGTGTCTGGGATTGAAGAGGTGGGGACTAGATGGTTGGAAGGTTGCCCCTAGATGATATTCTGATGCATGATTAAGGCACGAGATGCCTGGTGTTGGGTTTAGCTAGAACTTACCTAGGAGGAGCGTGGAAGAATACGCGTAGCGGGGTGATCGCTGCCATCTAGAGGATCGTTCCAACACAATGCGTGGCCATCGCACGGAGTACGGGTTTTGGATCGCCAGTTGCCAGCGCTCTGCGGAGGCCCTCTAGGACCACTCTCGATAGGGACCGGCATTGGGCGTCACCGGATGTGATGGAGGCCACATTTCCCCAGGATGACGCTAGGCTAGTGCCGGCTGGCAACCCCTAGGCCGAGGCAGGCTATCCATGGCAAGTGTGGTCCACAATAGGATTGCCAAATCCTGGAAGGATGGCGGAATTAGGAAAATGTTGGGTGCAACAAGAGGTTTGGTGTGGTGAAGTATTAAGTCAAGTGTTTGATGGTCGAGGCTTGGTTTATTTAGGGTTGGTCGAAAGAGTTGGTGGTTTAGTTGGGGGCTTGGGATGTATTGTTATGATGCTAAACCCTTGAGATATAAAGTCTACTAATATCTGATGCTAGATAGGGAAGTTTTAAAGTCATTTAAAAACTGGCTTTACGCAAATAAAATAACCATTTCCCCAAATAAAGCCTTATATACACTAAGAGCATTAAGAAAAGTGTTAACTAGCTAGCGTTCGGATGACACTGGCCTCGCCTACTTATCCACTTTTAGATGATGGGATCGAGGTGGATCCGTACGAGTGCCATGAAGACGATGGACAGGACTTCAGTTGGCCTAACGAGTCTCAGGAGAAGCTCCAGTCGCTTGCAAGACACTTAGCCGCTAGGTCATTCTTTTGATTACATATTTTGGATTAGCTGCAATACTCTAAACTATGTTTTGTATTAAAAGGCTAATGTTGATCGCCTTACTAAATTCGCTTGAGGGCGTAACTTGGTATGTAATATTCAGGGATTAGAATTTATCGATGTATGTTTGTATCGGCTATGTGATCTTACGCACTAGTGTACCGATCCAGGGACTAGTGCATGGGATTCCGACTCTGAAGGTAAGTTAAATTTGAGGGTTGACAAAGCTGGTATCAGAGTGTACGACTGTAGGACACGTGGAACTTAGAGGTCAAAATTAGGAATAAAATGTATTTTCTATTTTATACTTATTTTGATGCTTAAAACATTCATTTAATACTCTACCTACTTGTTCTAACAAACTATTTGTAAAAATTTCTTCTAGATGGATCGATGAGAAGCACTCCTTCATTGACGACAGGTCGATGCATGATTACGAGGACCCACGTTTCTGAAGCCAGTGGGTCCGGGGACTCCAGTAGCTGTGCCAATCCCTGTCCTTCAGCGAGAGGCCGAGGTTCTTTTCGAGGGCTGCTCGATCCCTTCCTCGTCCTGCCTTCCTCGTACGAGTGGTCATCTACTACGAGGAGGACGAGGTGGAGGCGCACAGCTATGAGACTCCGAGAGATCACCTGCAGGCAGCGATCAACGACGTCGCCATGGAGGCCACTACTAGACTTCTGAGGGAGTACAGTGTCTATCTCGGGGGGTCAATGCTCGTCCGACGGCGATGCATATGAGGACACTCCCTGGCTTCGGCAGCGCCTCTGTGCCGATTCAGAATCAGTTGATCCGCCTGGCACGTCTTCACGATGGTACTACTCAGGTGGTAGATGGTGCGCTGGAGGAGATCAGCCTGTTACGTTCGTTGCTCCGGGCGGCGGACAATGAGCTGAGGGTGGTGGGGAGACGCCTCCACCACTATGATATGGGCCTCACTATGATGAGACGCTAGCGTGATGAGGCGAGGGAGGCACTTGTTAGACGTTAGCAGGAGGAGGCACGATAGGTGCTAGCACAGCGTGAGCAGCGGGACCCTTCGCTCTCACCTCCGGGGCTGGATTATCCGCCGCCGGAGTATGAGAACCGCCGCACTACGATGCGGAAGAGGACTCTGCCGCCCCGAACCTTGGTGGGGATTCTGCGCCATGGGCCGTCTTCCTCGGAGGCTCCACAGGAGCAGTCGCCGATGGACTCCAACTCCGACTCCGACTCTGACGCCGAGGTGGTTGCTAGCGCCACCGTTGGGGGTGATGTAGCCCCTACACTGCCGGCTCCGGGAACACCTACGAGGCCACCTTTCACCATTGGCTTCGAGTTCCTACTAAGGCGTGCTCCCCCGCGTTTCGTCTACTCCCGCCGTCGTCGTGGCTAGAGCTTGTAGTCTCTCTCCGTGAGCCATAGAGCCGTCCGCCCTAGTAGATGATGGGCTTTAACTTATGTTGTTAGATGGATGGCTGGTGTCCTAGTAGATGATGGACATGTCATGATGTATGGTGATTGTCGGGACCTAGTAGAGGATGGACAAAATCATTTGGTCTGTACTTTATTTTGCTTGCCCCTATGTGGCAAGGGCTATCGAGACATGCTCTATTATCTGTGATTTCTATTCTACCTTGCCTTCGATGATTTGTTTAATTATGTTCCGTGATGCATTAGATTTATTTTGTGAAAAATCCATGCATATTCACATATATGAGTACCATTTATCAATAGATGGTGAGAGCTAGAGGAGTTGGTCGGGCTTGTGGTGCTGGTGCCGAAGCTAGTAGAGGCCGAGGCCGAGGTCGAGGCCGAGGACGTGGCCGCAGTCTTGAGGACATTCCGGCACCACCATCGGGGATCCGACGTTAGGCAAGTGATGGCTTATCAAGCCTAAATGCTCGGTGAAGTGCTCCGCGAGCGAAGACAAGTGAAGAATCATGGGATGAAGCTTGCGGATTTCTTGCAAGATAAGCCCCCTATGTTCACCCACACCAATGAGCATATGGAGGCGGAGGACTGGTTCTGAACCATCAAGCGGAAGCTGGCCCTGATTCGATGCTCTGATGAAGACAAGGTGCTTCTCGCCACCCATCAGCTGGACGGAGCAGCCACCGATTGGTGGGAGAACTATGTCACCGCTCGTCATGGTGGCGCCCAAGGTGATGAAAGAGCCGACAAGGAACCGGCCATGCAAGAAGAACAAGAAGGGCAAGGTGGGAATGATGAAGATGAAGTGGATGAGGCTGGTCTGGGAGATGAGCTGCAGCCCATTGCTAACCATGGAAAGGATATCCCATGGGAGGAGCTCAAGACTGCCTTCCGTTCATTCTACATACCCCTGGGAGTCATCCGGATGAAGAAGCAAGAATTCCGCCAGTTGAAGCTGGGGAACTCCTCAGTCAATGACTATCTGACCCAGTTCAACCCACTAGCATGGAACACCCCGGGAGATGTCGAAGACGAAGACGAGAAGATTGACAAGTTCTTGGAGGGAATGCTTCCCAGCATGCGATCTCGCTTAATACTGCTAGATTACCACGACTTCCAGCATATGGTAAATAAGGCGCTGATTCTGGAGAATGAGATGAAGGGCATGGAAGTCACCCGAAAGAGGAAGCTGGCAGTTCGAGCCGGAGCGAGTTCAAGCCAAGGCAGGGCGAATGCAATCAGCTTCCCTCGCCCGGTGACCCAGTATCAAAGCATGCAGCCTCCTTACCGTCAGGGATCGACGTATCACGGTCCCGAAAAACGAGGTTACCAGACCATGGGGAGGCCAACTGCTCCTCCCTAGACCTATAGTCAAGCCGCAGCCGCACATAGGGTTGCTGGAGCTTGCTTTCTTTGCCACAAGCCGGGGCACTTTGCTGCAACGTGCCCCAATAAGAGGAGGGCTTCGATATCATTCAATACCGTGAATACACCGGTCTGAGGACAAGCACCACCTGGAAGAGCAATGGGGCAAGGTTCTGTGGCCGGATCAGCCACCACTGTTGGGCGTGAAAGGCTCAACCATGTCACCATCAAGGAAGCTGAGGAAGCACCAGGTGTGCTGATGGGTACGTTTGCATTTCTCAACAACCCAGTGCTAGTACTTTTCGATTCCGGAGCATCGCATTCATTCATTGCACAACTTTATGTGGATATATTGAAGGGAAACGCGAGCGCTACGCTATCACAGAATCAAAATTCTACCGCCGAGACCCAGGACCCCCTGCAAGTAATTGACCATAGATCGAGTTACCTCACGACGCGCAGTGCAGCGAAAGATGAGTCGATGAAGCCGGTTCAATCGATCTGCGCGTAGTTGTACGGAAGTAGTCGTTCACGGCGATCCCATCGCCTCCTCGCTGGTCAGCAACAAGCCATGAGGTGCGCCGTGGCCGATCCCCATGCCGTGGAGGTCGTCGACGAGCTCCGCGTGCTCGCCGAGATTCGCGATCTCCCCGCGCAGCCTGTGTTCAAACGGACGCCCCGGCCTCGTGCGGAGTCCGTTTTCGACGATCTTGGACACTACGGACAAGCCCACGATGAGAGCTTTCCAACGCATCCAGTATCATCACTAAATTCCCTCTGGATCAACGGGAATCTGCGAAACAAGGTCGCGGCCAGAAACTGGACGCGAACAGATCACGTCGTCTTCTTCGGTTCGTCTTGCGGTTGATCAAGCCAGCGCCCCAAGTGTTGCGCCTCTACCGTAATACACACATCCGGTGATCGGAATCCGCCCACAGCGACGTGCTAGCGCCGGTCGCAGGCGAGGGAGAGAGGTGACGGCTAGGGTTTGGTGGAGAGGGAAAACCTAATTTCCTCAGGGTGTCCTCAAGCCTCTCCACCGCCTCCTTTATATAGTCCCACCGTGGGCCCTCTACATTAGAGGCCCTAACCCGGTCCATGGCCCATGTCTCACATGGTCCATGTAGCCCACGTCATACGTGGTCCCACATATCATTGAGCTCACATCCGATGTGGCCTATGATTGTCAATTGGGCATATAATTCCTTCAATCTCCCACTTGCACAATAGACAATTATGCAACTCATGACTCCAACCCCTTAAGTGTGTGACCCAATAGGTTCGTATGTAGACAGCAGTGACCCAGAAACAAATTTCTAGTCACAGATCGGCAGCGGCCTCTAGCAAAACGTACCGACCCCTGAATACATGCGAAGATCAAATCTAACGAACCAAATAGCGTTAAAGTGCTGATCCCTTTGCCACACGATACCAGCCAAGCTCAAGGCAAGAAACGTGTCACCCTTGTGATAGCTCGGCCATTCACTCGATCAAGTACTGGATTTCGTATGATTAACTCTTTAATCATGGTATGGCCATACACTTTCCAAATCCAATACCTCGAGGGGCCCAGAGATATCTCTCCTGTTATAAAGGAGGGGCAAATCCCATCTTGACCGCTCACACCCCAGTCCATGTTTCATGGCATACCCGAAAGCTACCTTTATAACCCCCTGTTACGGAGAGCGTTTGATAGCCCCAAAGTATACAACTACGCATGCTGGGACTCAATGGCGATATCAGGTCAAAGGATCCCACAGTCACTATGTGAGAATTCAACTGATGACACCAAAGATTATAACAAATCTTGCAGCATCTCATTGCGGGTCTGTCCAACCACCCATGTTCTCCAACATGTGTCCACATTATTGATTTGATATCTCCATATCTATGATCCGGGAACATGATCATCAATCAATACATGTGCTGATCTTTGAATCATAATTGTTCAAGTTATGATATAAGATCAGGGACCCCTTTAGAATAACATCATATAGTAAAAGAGTTCCGCGAACAAGTCTTACTGGTTGATCGATACCGATGATGTTAGTCAAGGAACTAGGATAACAATTATCCATCATAAACATAGAAGTGATACAGTCATCTTCAAAACTGCCTAACAGCCTTTCATAAAGGCTGTGGTAATATTTGTCTAGGCTGAAACCTTTTCAGCTTCTGAACCTTCATTAAGTGTTGGTTTGAAAACTAGCGCGCGATGTAACCTTTACATGCCACATTTCCTCACCTTCAAAGAACACATTCACTATACTTCATAAGTATCTTAGAATGTTTCTTACCATCCAGTGACATTCACTCGGATTAGATTGATATCTGCATATTCGGTGACATTCACCTTGATGCACAGGGCATGAGAACCCCTTCTTTAACAATTACTAAGCTCATCAAGTATCTAATACTGAATCTTGCTCTCCAATGTGACATATATAAGAACAAATTCCCTGTTAAACCATTCAACACCATGTCAACATATAGGTGTAATCCAATTAGCCTTTCAGATCTATACCTATAGACCCTCATGTCAAAATCATGGAATATTATTTATAATCAATAATATGTCATACATATATAAGATCAGGAAAATCAGTGCTCTCCCACTTGCCCTTGATGAACTAGCCAAACAATTTGACTTCCCATCAAAACAAATATTCAATTCTGATATGCTTGTTTCATAAACTTGCAAACTCTAGCACTTTATGGATCACAAAAACCTTGAGTCCGTGTCGAACACATTCTCACTTAGGTCTCAACTAGAGAGAGAGCCGTTTCGATATCCATATTGCATATCATATATGCAACAGTAGCTAGGTGAATCAAGACAACACATAGTAGACCAATCAAGTTCAAAACTTAATTGTCACACATAGCTCGTCATAAATCCAACTCCCAGAGTATAGGCCCATCACGCTTCAACATAAAGCTTAAGCTCATAATAGTCCGACAACAATTGTTCGTATAACTTCGTATAATGTATGCTATACGAAGTTATTACGAATCCAGTACTTGATCGAGTGAATGGCCGAGCTATCACAAGGGTGACACGTTTCTTGCCTTGAGCTTGGCTGGTATCGTGTGGCAAAGGGATCAACACTTTAACGCTATTTGATTCGT